>JAPCXC010000004.1:0-499584 GCA_027243985.1 Cryptosporidium canis | reverse complement strand
ATATTTATATTTAATATTTAATCAGGTTTACATTTTAATGTACTTGGAGACAACCAGGTTTTAAAGCTTTTAATATATATATACATAATTTTTTTTAAAGGAGACGCTTAAGCAGATTGAGGAGTTATTTAGGTTTTAATAGTGCAAGACAAGAGTTAGGGTATATTTATGCGATTATAGGCTAGACTGGGTTTGAGTTAACTTGGAACTTTTAACTTTAAATTCTTTTGAAGCAGGACCAAGAGCTAAATTCAGGGAATTCGATTTCATAGTTAAGATATTCTGGGGAAGGAGGGCTGCATTAAGTGAAGATGAAGCCACAACACTTTATATTACTTTTGATAGTTGTGCTGCTTAAGCTAGCACAGAATGGTACTTGGGGAACGGACGTTGTGAATCAATCCAGCTCAGAATCTTCCTACGAAGAGGCAGAAACAAGCAAGGGCGAGGTTTCAGCTTCGGATTTAGGAACAGACAGTGCCAACTCCCAATCGAAGAATGAGAGTTCAGTACAAAGTACATATGCTGATGATGACGAGGAGGGGTCAGGTGAGCTGAGTTCAGAGGGTGACTCTTCGGAAAACTATGCAAAGAACGACTCAAGGCCGCAAGGTATGGGCAGGAGCGAAGAGATTCAGCTAAATCAGAGCGACAACAAGGGAGTGGAGACGCAGCATGAGTCTGCAAAGGAGGAGACACCCAAGGAGGAGGAAGAGAGCGGAGGAGAGCCTTTATCTGGTGATATTGCTCTTACGGACAGGGATTCTGCTGAGAAGCCAGTAGATATAGTACCAGAGCGATCGATAGTTCCTGCCTTAGCTGACCAGAATCAAGATTTAGGCCCAAATAATGAGGCTGATGATGTTTTGAGAAGCCCGATGCATGTGGGTGACCCAGATGTCCAAAAGGCTTCGGATTCGATTAATGATGGGGTTTCAGGGAGTGCTATTGGTCATGTGGTACCCACAACTCTTGATGTGTTATTGGGAGTGGTGCAGCCAACGAGGTCTTTTAGCAGTGAGCCACAGACTCGTCCAATGCAGACACAGTTTGGAAGACGGAAGAGTTTGGATGATGAGCAGGAGTTTGGCTCGTCCAAATATATGCCAACCCCGACTTGTTCAGACGTGACTGAGAAGTTTGAGTGGAATAAGGAATTAATTGGAACATCTTCTCAGGCAGCATTTAAGATCATTTTTAGTGAAATTACTACTCTCAAATCGATGACAAACATTCAAGCTGAGAAGACTATCACAGCTGCTTTTGACGTTTTGAAGGATCCAGCTGCAGAGGGGATAAATCCCCAGGAGGCCTTAGCATTATATGTCTGTGAGGCCGACAAGGAGCATGGAAGAACAGTTTACCAAAAGCTGATAGAGTATGGATATCTTTCGTCTCTGCTTCACCCGATTGCCAACAAGATGTGGGGCTGTGTCAAGTACGGACACTACTACGACTCAGCCGGAAACAACCCTCTCCACCTCGCAGCCAAGTCAAGTAGTCTGCAGGTGGTGGACTTTGTTTTAAGGCTAATTAAGGATCCAGTGGAGATCAAGATGGCTTTGGAGGAGAAAAACAATCTAAATCAAACTCCGTTGGACGTTGCTGTTGATGAGAGACGTCCTAGCATTATCAGAAGATTGAAGACAACATACAGAACCATGTCTAACTTTGTGAAGAAGTTGGATCCGATTGCTGTTCTGGAGGAAAGGAGAAAGCAGAGAATCATGACAGAGTCCGCTGCTTTGTTCTGCAAGCCGGTATTGGGAATGAATTCCTCAAGTGAGGAGGCAACTCTGGCCGCCCTGGAAAAGGGAAGGGAGATCAGCGACGCCATTAATAAATACTCCAACGAGGAGCTGGCTAAGGATTCTGTCCAGAAGAATCTCCGTGCGCGAAAAAGGGAGTACAATGACAGGAAGGAGGGGGTTCAATCTCTTCACAAGCAGCAGAAGATCCAGCCCCACCAAACTGAGCTTTCAGAGAGTGTTTTGGAGGACGACGTTGTGAGGTTTGAGCACGGTGATTATCATGGCGGAAGCCACCAGCATCATGAGTTGCAGGAAGCGGAGAGGGAGGTGGCTAGTGACTCCTCTGAAAGTGAGCATTACTCAGAGAAGAAGACTCTTCAGGACGAGGAGCAGAGTGAGGCCGAGAAAAGCAAAGATCAGGAGTCAGACAAAGCTGAGGAGCAGGGTGCCAGACCAAAGAGTTTCCTCGAGAAAGTTCTCTTCTGGTCCATTATTATATTCTGTGTTGTCTTCACTGTGGTTCTTTTGCTCATCTGGTTTGCGACTAAGGTTTAAGCCTCATTCAAATCTCCCACTAAGGGAGAGGGAGCATCTATTTAGTAAACTCTCAGTTTTAACTTTTAAAAGGACTCGAGCTAGTCCATCAGCATAGATGCTTATCTTGAAAATAGATCCTCATTTAAGCCGGTATTATTGACGTAATATCTTGTTGTATCTATTATTATTATTTTGTAGTCTGCTTTAATTACTTGTTCGGTACCTTTATTATTTAGTTTGCATGTTTTCCCGCCATTTCCTGGATGGTTGAAATTTTGTGTGTGTGTAACTCCAAAGGTGTTTTTTTTGAGAGATAAGATGGGAAAATCTTTTAATTCGTGTGTTAATCTTTTAATAAAGAGTTTAATAGATTTTAATAAGGGTAGGAGGGAGTATTGTTGGAGTATTTATGAGAATTTGAGGACAGGGCGTAGAGGAGTGCAGTAATTTATAGATTGGAGGTAATAATGAGAGGGATTGGGGGATGGTCATTTTCAGTCTCCAGATCTCACTATGGTCGCTTATTGCTTTTGTTCATTTTGATTGGTGCACTTAGGTTTGGGAGAGTCCAGGGTTTCAGGGAGGATATGGGGGGTTTTAGTGAGATTAATACAAGTCTAAGAAGTTCCTGTAAGTTTGAGAAAGTCTACGGTTAAATAAGAAAAAAGGTAACAACTATCTCCAGGCCACGATATAGCCAACTACCTCAGCCAGACCATGCAGGAGACTCCGCCATCTGCTGTTGGGTACTTTGAACTAATTGACTGTCTGGAGAACCCCAATCATGAGAGTGATTTGGAGGAAAGGGCTAGGTCCGCCATTGAGAGCATGGACAACATCATGCAGGAGATTCCGACTCAGTTCATTGGCACGCTGTTCTATGCGTGTACAGTTAAGGTAAGTTGCTCCAGGAAATAGTCATTCGGATCTCTTTGCTAACATAATAGCAAACTCTTAGAAAGTGGATACTCTTTTAACAGCTATAATAAGAAGCGGACTCTTTTACGCAACCAAGGAGCTAATACATAGAAAGATCTATGGAGTCCAGCACCTGCTTCATGCGAGAGACTCCTCCAAGGAGAACGTCGTTCACCTGGCAGTTAGAGCAGAGTCTGTGAATCTTATAGACTTGCTCTGGAAACATCTGAGCAACCAGATACGAGTTCTGCTGGACGAGAAGAACTACAGTGGCGAGAGGCCTGTTGATCTCTCTGAAAAAATTAGATGCACAACATGTACCACAAGACTTAAGGAAATCTATAGAATAACCTCTCAGGCCCACCTATCGGTAAGTTTTAAAAAGTCACACTCTTCAAGGCCACCTATAACCCATCCTATCCACAGGATCTACCTCCACCTCCGCCAATCCCACACATCCCTGAGCTGGAAGTACTAAAAAGCGTAGAAAACTCCGAATTTGACGATGATAAGAGAGATAATACTGAAGATTCGGATGCCGACACCACCAACCAAGAACCGAATACAATCAAAAAAAACATCCGAGCTCTTGGGAAAAACACTGGCTCCAGACAAACCCACATTCTCAGCCAATCCCAAAGCTTCACCCCTCTTGACAGTCAGAAGGACTATGCAAATGCCCATAATTCGGGATATATAGACCTAAATGGAATGGTCGCAGCTGAACAAAAGAACAAAATTCTCGATAGCAAGATGATTCTGGCCATCACATGCTCAATTGCACTCCTCATATTCGTCATCGCATGTGTATGTATTCTCAAGAAATAGCTACATCCCTCAAAATCAATATAATATATTAACCAAATCAATACTAAAAATACCATATTCTTTCTCATTGAGTACCATGCATTTTTTGGCGGGTCGGCTCCTTTTGGCGGGAAACCGGATCTTGAAATGTGCCCCTTTGGCACCGCTGATAAAGTAAATTGGGCAAGTATATTGACAACTGGAGGTAGGGATTTTGATTTGAGCTATAAGGCACAGGCAAACGGAGGGACAGGATGGTACCTACGAGAGATGCCCGATTTAGACCTGGATTTCCAATACTCCTGCATCCACTATATTTAGTACTTATATAATTTCTATAAAATGTATTCCTCTAGTATTAATGTGAATTAGGCGCCATTGTTTGTGTTAGAATTAATGATTCAACCAAGTAGAGGAAAAAAAATTAGTGTGAGAGGGAAATCTTTATAGAGGTTACTTCCTTGCACTTTGGTGAAATTGAGGGATGAGCAGAAGAGTATGCACACGCGATAGGAGCTGAGTAGAGTGTAGCTGAGATATTTTTGAGTATAACGAGTTAATTGTGGCCATAAGATCCAGGTGGTCCGGATTCACAAAGTATAGCAATAGCCTTGCAGTAGGACTTGACAGGTGATAAGCTTAGTCAGCGGCCAGCAAACAAAGCAGGCTGTGCTTTGTGTTGTTCCAGGATAGAAGGAGTGCTTGGAGCTTGAGAGTTTTGTAAAAACATTAAAGATCATGGATTTGGTCAATAAGTCATCATTAACAATATCAACAGAGGGGGTGGTTGCTCCCACAAGCGAATTAAGGTCGAACTTGGACATCACAACGTGTCTGGATGAGGTTGCAAATAATGAGAATCTGCAGCTTTCTGGGTTGAATAATAGCCAGACAGGATCATCATTATCCCCTAAGAATTTACAGTTGAGTTTGTCTAGCAGAGGTATAAGACAGGGACATTCAAATCTGAAAACCTCCATAGGAAAGAAGAGCGGTTCTCTCAGTGCTTTGTTTTCTCAGCAGCTAGGTGGGGCCATGAGCAATTTAAGTTCTACAAGTAATGCTTCAATTACAACAACCTTGAGTCCAATAACTGTAACGGAGTCGAATGGTTGCGGAATTCTCCATTCACCAGCATCTATAATGGGGAACTCGTCTCTTCCTCTCTCGACAAAACAAAAGCTTGGTCAGATTCAGGGCCAATTGCTTGGACTGGAGAAACAATTAAGAAATGACACTCGCCAAAAGAGGGAGTACGAAGAGAGCAGATTGCAGGTGCTCAAGGAAAACACTATGAAATTAAAGAAAGCCATAGAGACTGAGAACCAACAGAGGAATGAAGCACAGTCCAATATGAAGAGAAACTTTGAGGAGCAGATATCATCCATTCAACAAAGGCTGGAGGACGTATTTTCGGGAAAATTGGACCAACTTTCAATAGCCTGCCAGAGCTTGGATGAGAGATTATCAATCATTGAAAAAGAAATAGTGAGTGATAAATCACAAATAGTGGAGGAGTTTGAGCATAAGCACCAAAGTCTTGTGAATGAGGTGATGAATGCCAAGTCTATTGCTGAGAGGGAGTACAATATAGCAGAGGAGAAGGAAGAGCAAATAAAGCTGTTCCTAAAGGAGCTGGAGAGCCATGTCGAGGAGGAGATTAACCGAGAAATTAATAACAAAGAAATAGTGCTAAACTCCATTAATGATAGCTTTAACCAGCTCAAGGAAAAGATTGAAAAGACTCAAGATAAGTTCCAAAACTTTGTACTTGAAGAGATTGCCCACATTAAAAATGACATTGCAAAGGAGTCACAGAATCGTGAGGCTGCTGATGACGACATCGTCCAGGCTTTAAACCAATATACCAAGGCCCTTCAGGATGTTTTGAAGATTATTTGTTAACGCTTATTCATATAATTGAAATGTTGGCATGGAATCAGCCATTCATATAAAGACCAAAAGTCCAGGTTATTTCATATCCTGGCATCCCATAGTAGGCATTTTCCATCATCTCCAGTGGATACCATTCTTAGGACATTGGCTCCGTTGAATCCAAACTCCACAATCTTCATAGATAAAATCCCACTCTTGTGCCCTCTAAATATTTTTACGTTTTCTCCTGTTCTATAGTCCCAAAGTCGAATGGTGCCGTCCAGACATCCTGTTGCTATTAGGGTATTGTTCTTGTCTCCCCCCCAGCTGATACTTGTAATGCCTGGTAATACCCCGTTAGAATGCTCTAATTCCTGGTTTTTCATTGCAAAATTCACACGGTTATACTCAAAGTTCCAAATGATTAACTCTCCACTCATATCACCAGTAGCTAGAAGAGGATCCTCCATACTATTGGTAAATTCTATACAATCAATCGAGTCCGTATGTCTTTTATTCAAGCTTAAAACTTTTCCCGTCTCTGACTGTACCAGTGAAAATAAACCATTGTTTAGTCCAACAGCCAATAACGGGTTTTTCTTGTGGCTTTTTAACGAGACGATCCCCAAATCCTCGAAATATGACAAATCATCAGCATGATCAACAAAGCTACTCCTTGTAATCTTGTGCAAGCTCTCACCAGTTTTTGGGTTCCAAATGATCACGCTTCCATCCAATGATCCAGTGCATGCTACTTTACCGTCAATACTAAAGTCACCACATGTTATGCTATTTCCGTGCCCCGATAATACAGACAATACCCTAGCGTCCTGAGCCATCCATATCCACCCAGTACCATCCACACCTCCTCCTAAAATACATGGCCCTTTGGGATGCCATTGTATGAATTCCAGCTCATCTGATGGCCCCTCTAAGGTCGAAATGAGTCTCCCCTCGTTCGACTCCTCATTTCCATAGATTCTTATAGTTCCATCGCAGCCTCCTGTCGCAAAATACTTTCCATCTGCTGAATATGATACACATGAAACAGTGTCAGAATGACCATTCAGCACCCTTCCCGGACTTAAATTAATCCTCTCTGCTCCTGGAATATTCCCATCCACGGGGGATTGTGGGAGGTCCGATAAGTAAGCCTTGTCGTCACATCCTCCGTAGAGTATTCTACCTCTTCTAATAGGATCTATATCAATACAACAAATTGGCGAATCGATAGACAAAATGGTTGCTGACGATTCATCCAAAACATCAAAAAGTGGCATCTCCTCATCCTCATCATCCCTGAAAGTTTCATTTTAGTTGGATTTCGCCTTTTTAGGATATAGAATCTTTTTTCCTATAACTTACCTATCCAATTCATCCCCTGAGACTACTATAACTGGATCTTCATCCATGCCTAAATACTCTTCATCCGAAATATTCGAGTCTATCTCCATCTCCATATTTGAATCCATTGTTAACAAATTCCTTCGCCTTTTTTCTCACCAAAAACTACTAGATATATTTATTAATTTTTTCTCCCAAGTTAAATGTCAACTTTAAACTAATTGGAATCACCGGTTTCCCGCCAAGTCAAATGACCAATCCATTAATATTCTGTAAAAGCTGTTGAAGAATAAAATCGTGCATTTTCAACTCTTCAAGACTAAATTTCTTAGTAAAACCGGAATAGTGAAGTTGTACAATAACTTTCTGTGTCAATCCCTCATGCAATGAATGCTTTGTAGTTTCTCCATTATTTTCTAATATTCCCCCTAGTAATTTATTATTCACCACCTCCAATATTTGAACTGAACAATTCATCAACAAGTGAAATAATACATCATAACTTTTTTGTCACCCTCCTAAAACTATTCATATGAATCAACATTCCCGGAATTTTGTCTGCATTTATCCCTCCAACAAACAAAAAATTCTCCAAATTTATACCTCCATATTCAATTCAAAAAGCTTGAATGTTGAAATTTCATAATCATCCCCCCCAAAAAAAATCATTTTATACTTACATACCAGAGTATTAATGTCCACATGAAAATATTATAAATATAATAATACACGTCATTAATTATTCTAGTACCGGTATTTGTGTGCATATTTGTAAATTGCATGTGGACAATGACATAATTATTTAATAATTTAATTTAATTAAAAAAAAAAGAAAGAAAATCATTATAATTAGATGGATGAGTGGATAGTGAAACTTCAAGCTAGTGAATACTTGTATTAGTTTATTTTCCAACAAGGCATGTAAGAAGGTGGGTAAATGTGCAGATAAAAAAAATGCCAGGTGAGAGGAAGGAACAATCATTCGATTGTATTAAGATGGGGTTGACAAAAATAAACACTGTGGTTGAAAAGTCCTTTATGCCGTCAGACTCGATCAGTTTTATCAGCTTTTGCCACCTAGGAGATCATTCAAGTGGGTTAGAGAGGAGGATAGTCAAATTCAAAGAAGGCTGTCAAGTTAATTGGGGATTTAACTTACCTATTAAAGCTCAGAATGAGCTTCGATATTGTTGCTTTGTCGGAAAATAGGTAGTCATCATCGAGCTTCTCGGTTTGTCTTCCCGTAACAATGGTAGAGGAGCTGGAGGAGGAAATGCTCTCAGGGGTAAAAAAGATAATTTGGATATTATTCGTGTTAATTGAGCCAGACAGGTTTGGCTTCTTCTCACCATATTCATAAAAGAGTGACAGAAACAAATTTAGTTCTTGGATGTTCATAAATTTCATTGATGATAGTGGGGCATAGCTGCTTGGAAAGAACATCTCATTCTCACTATTATTATTGATATGCCTATTATTCAGCTTTATTTGATCATGTCGAAGCTTATTAATATTGTAAAGCAAGATGCTCTCTTGCTCAGATCTTCTTTGCTCAAAGTTTGATATCTCGTCTTGCAGGGAAGAGCCAAACGGACCTTTATTTCTCTTTCTCAAAGGTGAGTATATCTCCTCGTGTTCTGAAGAATTGGCACCCACAGGTTTGGAGTCAAGGTTCTTATTTGACTTATTCAAGGAGATTTGACTACGAATTTTATCAGCAATATCATTCATATGGATTTCTCTCTCGCTCTCTAGTGGAGCTTTACTGGTGTTAATAAAGCGGAATCTATTCAAGGTCGCGACCTTGTTGATTTGTGATCTCAGAGAGTTTATTAATAGAGACGATGAGAGTTCTCCACCGTCTCTATTCTCCCCAAAATTCTCATCTTTGCTCCCGGAGTTCATTTAATTGGGGTTTCTCAGCAAATAGCGGTGCTATGAGCTCTTCAAGCTGGGAACAAGTGCTAATTTGGGTCTTCACTTTGAGTAATGCGCAGAAAACGGTCTATTCTCGCACCGAAATATTTGCTTGAGAGAGGCTCGTGATACTCACACTTATCTGACACACTCATCCATTTTCATCTCCTACTTGGAAGTACAAAGCTTCAGCTTTCGTGGGGTTGGCTACGCGCGCCCAATATGCATCTTTAGCCAATAATTTCACAAGGAGAAATAAACATTGAGTATAAAGTATTCAAGGGGCAAACAAGGGTGAGGAAAATAGAAATTAAATATTTTAATCATAATTTATTAAAAAAAGGCAAAAGTTAGAAGCATCAGAATTAGAGTTCCCATCGAACCTTATAGGTCTGAGAGTTGTAGGAAGATAAGCTGTGAGCAATCAATTCGCCTTCTCCCTTTTTATGTGAGCAAAGGCGAAGATTGAAAAGTAAATATGGAAGAAAGTATTAGGAAAGACCTTGAGAAGGCAAAGTCTCTATTGGATAGCGATTTTAAATCGTCAATTCCAATACTGATCGGCCTGATTAAAAGAGACAACCTGGATGAATTGGAGGATGGAGCAAAGGTTCAGGAGCAAGCAATCTATTTGTTAGGCGAGACGTATATGAAGAATGGGATGGCAGAGGAGTTGAAGGGACTGATTGAGACGATTCGGCCAATAATTGGTGGACTGCCAAAGGCGAGAGTGGCGAAGATTATTCGAAGTCTTTTGGATATGTTGTCCAAGATTCCGGGTACTGAGAGGATGCAGGAGGAGCTGTGCCTGGATTGCATTGAATGGTGCATAGAGGAAAAGCGTACATTCCTAAGACACAGAATCACCGCTCGTTTGGCGATGGTTTATCTGAGTTCTTCCCAATTTGTTAAGGGTCTTGAATATGTGGGAAAGCTTATTAAGGAGGTTAAGAAGGTGGACGATAAGATCTTGCTAGTGGAGGTTTACCTGATAGAGAGTAAATTGGAGTATAGGATTCGTAACTTGCCCAGATCCAAGGCTTCTCTCACGGCGGCGAGAACAAACGCAAATTCAATCCACTGTCCTCCGCTATTGCAGGCTGATATTGATCTCCAGTCTGGAATTATTCTAGCCGATGAGGGTGACTTTAAGACATCATTTTCATACTTTTACGAGGCCTTTGAGGCCTTTAACATTGCCAACGATGACCGAGCACTGCAATCACTTAAGTACATGCTTTTGTCAAAGATCATGTCCAAGCAGACCAGCAATTTGGCCTCTCTTCTTTCGGGAAAGAATAAGGTAAAGTTTCAGACAAGAGAAGTAGAGGCCTTGAAGATAGTTGCCTCTTGCTGCGAAAATAGATCTCTGAGCATGTTTGAGGACGCACTAAAAACCTACGAGGCCGAGTTAAGCAGTGACATTGTTGTTCACAAACACATTAGCGACTTGTATGAGAATCTGATGGAGCAAAACATCTTGAGAATCTTGGAGTCCTATTCACATATTGAGATTTCGCAGCTTGCTATATTCCTCAATCTTCCGTATGAGCGAGTCCATTCCAAGATTATTGACATGATTTTGAATAAGACAATCCAGGGAAATATTGATCAAAGGAGTGGAGTACTCACCATCTTTGATGAAAGCCGAAACTCGGGTCTGATTATTCCAGAGCTCATCTCCACATTTGACCACCTCTCCAATGTTGTGGATGTTTTATATGAGAAGGCCACCAAGGCCATTTAGGGCGACTCCCTAGTCCCAACTCACTCTCCCTCTCCATCCCGGACTGGGTCACAAGACAAGCCACTGAATTATATATTAATATTAGTTGCCAAAGTAGGATCCTATTCGACTAAAACCTAAGCTAACATGTATTCTCCTGTCGCTACCCTGAATATCATCTACAAGAATACTTACTTTAGGCTACTCTATTTCACTGACTATTCTCTATATCGGGCGGGAAGCCACGAAATGCCAGACACTGCCAGCTGGCTGCCATTCACGCGAATCTGCATCCTAACTTTCTTTTGTACTCCTTGTGGGGCTAGTCGGAGCCTAGTCGAAATCCTCTCCCTGAAAAGGCTCTGGGCTGAGAGGAGCTCCCAGTCAGTGGATTGTAGGAGGTACTGTTTCTACCTGCATTGGAGCTTGGATAGTTAATCACGTTGGGATGACCATTCAGCGCAGAAAAGTCATAGACATAATTCTTAATCAGAGACGACGAATAGTCAACAAAGACATCAATCTGCTTGGGAGTCCTCGCTAGAAAATTGTCCGCACTGTTATCATATATAATGTCCCTCAAGTAATAATACGTGTGTCCTGCCAAAAGTCCAATTAAATCATCAATCAGGGAGTTGCCAGTTAAAACATCCAAGAACAATAAAGCATAGGGCAGCTGATAGGCCTGCAAAGTAAACCCCCAAATGCTGACCAGGGATGTCGGGAACTTTTTGCTCCAGTAATAAATTATACCAAATATCAAGGATGAGCCCCCGATTCTCCTCCCTGTGGGATATTCAAACGCCGTACCTATCAAATTAACCGAGACCATCAAAACCAATATAAAGTATAAGTAAGACCCAGAGGAGGTCCCAACCACCCCGCTCCTCTCAAGCTTTGAGGAAAATGAGGTAAACATCCACTGACTCATAACCCAGCCCAAACTAAATGGACCCACAAAAAAAAAGCTTGTTAAGAACCTCCAAACCTGAGCCTTGTTGAGAATGTACCCCCAGTCAAATATAATGTACCAGGGATTCAGCATCCCAAACGTAACCATCAGTGTTAAAACAAACGTTAATGTGAGGAAACTCCTCGTTATCGGAGGCAGGTTCTTATACCATCCCTGTGGAGATGAATCATTAAACATTGTTTCCCCTCTCTAACTATCTAGCCACGAGAGAAAAACCCTTTTGTACCAAAATTTAAGAAAATATTTTCCCTGAAAATATTATTAATTTACACGTCATTACCGGTATACAACTTTTTGCCCTCATGTCATTTATTCCCCCTTCCCCCAAGGAGAAAATATTCCTCATTAAGCTGTGGGGGGATTCTGGCGCCAACTTTTGGGATTAATTGTACACGTAATTTATTTCATAGAATTTTACGAATATAGATATTAGTATTTATATGTGTATGTACATGTATTAGTGTGCAGGACACTGGGAGATTGGTTAGCAGAGAGAACAGCTCTTACTGGATGATTTGCAGAGTCGGGGATTCCAGGGCAATTTTTTCAGGAGACTCCGAGGGTGTGGCTTCAGAGGACTGAGGGGGAGGGGTCAGAGCCATAAATCTAAATTTGGGCATTTTCTGTGAATCTTGCCATTGGAATCTTCTTTTAGAGACGCCCAGAGGCCGAGTTAACAGGCTGATAGGATGTTTCATGGACCACCAGAGATGGCAGGGGGGCAAAGAAGTGGCAGTCTAGAGAGCGATTTGAGTGGCAGATTGTACAACCCAGCTTATCAAAGGAGTGAAGAGGTTAATCTTCAGTCTCTGGAGACAGGAAATGACCCCCTTTCAATTTACAAACAGATATTTTCATCGAATGAGTGCAGGGAGCAGACCCTGAGTTCGCAATATCAGAGCTTTGATTCGGACAAGAGACAGATTAATAGGTCATTGGAGGATCTTTCATTGTTTGATCCATTTCCGAATTCACAACCAAAGCAGTCCGAGGAGAAGCCAGCAGTGGCCTCCTCAAGGCCGACTCCGGAGCATCACCACGTAAGTGGTGGCTCAAACCAAAGTTTGAGTAAGTCCAGTTCGAATTTGAAGGCCTCTACCAGCGTATCTGGTCTATTTTCGTCTCTTGCCAATACGGTGACGCAAAACATTAGCTCCCAGATACAAAATGCACTGAGGGAAACAACTTCCAATATCATAGTTAACAATGGAGGGACCCAAAAGTCCCAAGATCCCTCGAGGTGGTCAGAGATAATTTCCAGGATCCACGCGAACAGGGGGTCAATGTCCAACGTGAGCATGGAGATATGCGAGGCAGAGGCGGACACTATCACCAAAAGCATGAATCTCACACTTATTCCTGGGGAGAGACTAATATTATTCAGCAAGGAATGCGGAATTCTCGCTCAGGGATTGGCTGATCCGATCTTTGGATCCTTCATTATGACCAACTTTAGAGTGATTCTCGCACCTCTTTTCCAAAAGAACATGAGCAACAAGGCACTTAGTATAATTAAAAGGTTTACAGTTTCTTGGATGTACAAGTCTGGGTTCTTCCACATTCCTATAAACTCAATTAACCAAGTAGGAGTGAGCCATGTGATGAATGGAGGCGAGCCAACCGGGTCCAATACAGAAGGTAGTGCGAGTAAGTATGTGATGCCAGGCCATAATACCAGTAACGGTTTAAATGCAGTTGGACCTCTGGGAGCTGTAGGTGGACAGGGAGCTTGTCAAAGCAGTGCTACTAGTCCTTGTGCACAGAGTCTGGTCCCCAGGAGCTGTACTTATGTACTGGACATTTTGACAAAGGACTTGAGATCTCTCCAAGTCTTAATAATAAGCTCGGAGCAAGACAGGAAGCTAGTTCAAATGAGCATTCAAAACATTCTGAATGATACCCATCCAATGAACTTGTTTTCCTATACATTCAAGGTAAGCCTGGAGAGTTTGCCATTATTTACGTCTCTGAATGGCTACTTTGAGTTTGATATATTTAAAGAATATAGCAGACAGGGAGTTCCATTGCAGACAGATCAGGCAGACGAAGGAACTGCAGGACTCCCTCTAAGGTTCACAGAAGTGAATCAGAACTTTGAGTTATGTTCATCATACCCAAGGATCCTAGTGGTTCCAGCAAGTATTTCCGACTCTCAATTGGTCAAGATCGCAGCATTCAGGTCCAAAGGAAGGATACCCATCTTGAGTTGGACGAATCCCGGGTTGAAGTGCACTCTCTGGAGATCCAGCCAGCCAAAGTCCGCCTTCAAACGATGCATTGAAGATGAGATCATGATTACAACCATCTCCAGCTTCTACAAGAGCGAGGACTCGAGGGATGAAAGACCGTTTTCAATACTGGATGCCAGGCCAAAACTGAATGCATTTGCCAACAAGGCTACAGGAGCTGGGTTCGAGAATATAGACCACTATAACCACTGCAAATTGGATTTTCTGAATATTGAGAACATCCACAAAGTTCGAGACTCCTGGAATAAGATGGTCTCGGTCGTCCAGAAAGTCTCCAACCAAGATTCCAATACTGGGAGCTTTTATATTGAAAAGGGTGCCGAATTGCTCAATCAGGAGAGTATTACGCCAGCTCAGGCCCAGTCTATTCTGAATTCTATGAGTAGGATGAACAACCCAGAGAGCCTGGCTGGACTCAAGCTGATTTCAGAAATCGACTCTACTGGTTGGTACGATCTAATCAGTATAATTCTTGCATCTTCAAACAGAATTGTTGATGAGCTGATTAGAGGGAGAGGAGTCCTAGTGCATTGCAGTGATGGCTGGGATAGGACCTCACAGCTGACGGCACTCGCAATGCTCTGTATTGATCCCTATTACAGAACCATCCAGGGGTTTCTCTCGTTGATAGAGAAGGAGTTTGTTCTTTCTGGCCATAAGTTTCATTCTCGATACGGGACTCCCGGAAAAGGATCTCGACTAGAAAACGAGTCCGAGAGGTCTCCGATATTCCTTCAATGGCTAGACTGCGTTTATCAGTGCTATAATCAATTCCCAACGGAATTCCAGTTCCACCCGAACCTATTGATTGTTATTGCTGACCACTTAAACAATGGCCTTTTTGGGGATTTCCACTGCGATAACGAGTGTGAACGATCCAGTATCCGCTCTAGAGATCTCACAGTTTCCTTGTGGGACTCCATCATCTACACAATAAAAAACTGGCCCACCGAGTCCCAGGAAAACAGTCAAGGATGTCCACTCATTTCTCTAAACTCCAGTGTAATCTTCCACAAAGACCTGGTAAACCCTCATTACCGTCCCACGCACACTCAAATCAAAACACATGCTGACGTACTGATTGCCGACTCTTCCTCCTTCGGGATCACTCCATGGATGCCATTTTGGTTTAGGTTCTCCCCAGTTAACCAAAGGACTGTGTCCAATCCACTCATATATAGTTAATTACATCTTACTAATTTCTCCCGATGTTTTTGTGCTTACCGACTTTCAAGATGTGATCCCTCCTGGGACTGACGTCCTCCCTTGACTGCCTCCTCTCTTGTAGAAATCAGTCTGTTCCTCATCTTCCGATTTGACCTTTTTGCCACAATTTACTCCTTCTCAACAATATACATTAAGCCCTTATATAACACGTTAAGCGTTGGAAGGAGCTATAGTCTAGCGGTAGGACCCCGGATTTTGATTCCGGTAGCCTGGGTTCGATTCCCAGTAGCTCCTCTTTAGCGAGTCCAAAGAGGCGCGCTACTTTTTGGCTTCAAAAGGAGGACCCAACTAACTTCTTGACGGAGGGAAATAAAACAAGTTGTGTGGAAACCAGTTGCTCTGTGGGTTTTGCATCTTTTGTATCTGTATATTTTGTTTTCTTTCTATAATGTTTTGGTAAACATTTGGTATATTTGCTATACGGAGAATGGAGACAGGGTCTGAATCTCTCTTCAGTGAAAATTGTGAGCTTTAGGTTTTAAGCTTTGGCTTGCAAGTTGACAGTCAGGGAATTGAGTCTGAACATATTAGGTCCTCAGCAGTAAGTTCCAGCCAATTACGGAGGATGATGTGTAGAAAAATTAAATACCTATCAATATACTAACTAGTTGGAGGACATCCTGGGGAAAGGATGTGTGAGCTGAGACTAAGGTCTTCTAATACATGTGGTCTCCATGATGTAGCGTCATTCATTAAGGCTCCAGGTTATCAAGATTGTACTAGTGAATGTTCAGTACATCCAGCTGAACAATGATCACACCTGGGTCACGATTCTTGTGAAACTTGTTGGGTAAGGATTCTTGGATCAATTCCCCTAGACTTGGGGAGGTTCTCCCTAAATCTCCATGGACAAACTCCTTAATGTATGTGCCTGCCTGAGCCAACAAGTCCAAGATAAAGTAGTTTGGGTTTATGGGGTAAATCATGAGATCGTAAATCTTCCGTATTCGGCTGATATTTGGTCTTCGGTGCAAAACACGAACGGGAGTTCTTTGATCAAGAGTGACTGGACATCGGAGACGCTCTGAAATGAGTCTGTATTCACTGTAATCTATAGGTTGATGTGAATAGCAGACACACCTATACGACTTTTTCTTTTCATGAACCTCTTTATTCATTCTTTGAACAGAGCTGGCGTCTGAGAAATCTAATACTGGAATGTCAACTCTGTAGCTTGACTTTTGCCTAATGGCTACTATAAACAATTGAAGAAAATCTTCTCTAGAGAAATAACCAGAGTCCGTATCACCAACATCCAGAACCTGAACATTGTTTGGATAAAACAGATAGTGATGATTCAGAATATTACCAATCTCAATGGCAAAGGGCCTCCCTGCTACTTGGTAGGATTTCTCAGAAAGGCAAACATCCTGATCATTAGAGTGGACAGGCTGTTCTATATAAAGATCCCGGTCAAAAATGGACTTAGCGTACTTTCCAAGCATTCTCACATCGACATCCTCTCTCCCTGACGAGGAAAACGTAAGCTTTTCAAAGTCAATGAGCTCCTTCAAAGATTCTGAAAGAATCTCCTCAATCGAAGTATTGACGGCTATTTGGCTCTTGTCACCATCAGAAAATCCCCATTTTGATTGAGATATTCTTCTAGAAAGCTTAAGATAGCGTCCCATTATGTAGACGCTTCTCCAAGAATAAGATGCTGTCATTGAGAATACGAACCCCTGCTTATACTCCAAGCTTTCGGGCATTTTAGCTGAAAAAACAAAGCTTATATACAAGTCACTGTTTTGGTTCAGTCTTAAACTGGAGTCTTGACTCCGGGGAATGCACCCCCCAGCATGCAGTTGAGCTAGTAGCAGACTCCTCAAGCTGCTCTTTAAGCTAAGGCACATCTCATTGTCCGAGCTAACTCTGAGTTCTGGAGCCAATTCAATGGAAATTCCTATTTCTGTGACCTTCAATCGATCGCAGTTAGAAATTGCCCGACTCAATGCATCAGCAAAGACACTTCCCAGGTATCCGTTAATGGAGGCTCTCCTGGCATCATCAGTCATATGAGATTGCTCATAAACGGCATAAGTACTCAAAGTGTCTGTTGGAGAATTCTGGACCTTGGAAAATTTGTTAGAGTGTCTACGCCTTACCTTCTTAACCTCATTTGGAATCCTCAAAATACAATACCTAGACTGATCATCAATTAGAAGCAAGTTATTACAGAAAAGGCATACACCCTCGTCATGTCTGGGCTCCGGGCCTGTTGAATTAGAGTGCACACCAAATTGAAGAGACTGAAAATCAGACGAGGTCTTTCTGACTGCACACCTCCAACATGAGCTGTTCATTTCGGTGGTCTCAGACTTAGAAAGCCCCCATTAATATTTCATCAGATTATTTTCATTAAGCTTGGCTTACTTCTTCACCATTTAATCAATGTGACATTTGGCGCCAATATGGCTTAATTTAAAGGGGTGAATGCACAGCTAGTTTCTCCATAGTATTTCAACTTGGTCAGTTCTGAATCTCTGAGAGACTGCGGAGTCCTGTATTTTGGTGGTGAAGTTATTCAGGTAGGCAAGCAGGCCGGTATGAGCGATCATTGCTCCGTTGTCGATACAGTAGCTGTCGTCCATACTACAAACAATGGCATTCCTATCCTCTGCCATTCTCTCCATCATTTCAATCAGTCTTAAATTGCATCCGACGCCTCCAACCAGCAGAATGGAGTCCGAGTTTAGCAGACTGATGGCTCTCTCTGTTACTTCGATGAGCATTGCGAACAAAGTTTCCTGTAGGGAAAAGCAAAAGTCCTGATAAAAGGATTGTAGGCTCTGCTGGTCATTCTCCAATTCTTTCTGCTTCTCTGCTATAAGCTCCTCCCCAAACGTCAATATTCCGGAGAACGAAAGGTCCATGCCTTTAACAACATATGGGAGTGAAATGATGTTCCTTCCTTTTTTTGCCATTTGCTCAATGTGGTACCCTGCTGCTGGGTAATTGTCCAGCTTCATGATCCTTGCGAATCTGTCAATGCAATTTCCGATTGCAATGTCCAGGGTCTCCCCCAGTATCTTGTACCTTCTATTAGCATAGCCAATTATTTGAGTATTCCCTCCGGATGCATAAAGCACAATAGGGTTTTCAACTTTAGTTACTAGTCTACCCATTTCAATGTGGGCCACACAGTGGTTAACGCCAACAAGAGGCTTCTTCCATAGACGACTCAGCATTCTCGCAACAAGAGCTCCGACTGCCAAAGGTGCCCCCATTCCTGGTCCTTGTGTAAATGAAATGATTGAAATGGATTCGCTCTTCAATCCTGACTTCTCCAGTGCGAGCTTAACCAAATCCAAAATGTTGTTTCTGTGAAACTCTGCTGTTTCTCTGGGCAAGAATCCAGATCCCTACAGTCAATTTTAAGAGTAAATTCAAGAATAAGAGATAGGTGTAATTTGCTCTATTAAAACTTACTGGTGGACCAACATATGTCATTTTCTCATTGGCCAGAATCTCCCCTTTTGAAGTTACTATTCCAACTCCAACTTTATTCGCACTTGATTCAATCCCGAGAGAAAATAAAACCTCATTCATTGTCTGATCTCTCCATAAACCAAGACTTCTACTCAGATTAGTCCATTAAAATTGCTAATTTTTCACCTTGTACACATCCAAGTCCAGCTCTGAATTTAGCGGTAACCACTTAGCGGAAAAAAGAAAAATGTCACTTTAACTTGTATTTTAAAATTACTCATAAATTATGAACCACTAACCTATATCATCACCACAAGAATTTGACCAAATACACAATATTGATGGACAAAAGACTCCCATCCACCTCCGTCTAACTCAGCATCTGATTCTCTCCCTATTCCAAACCCACCCCACCACCAAGGAATATCTCCCTTGTCTATCAACATTTAATCAAAATTAACTACAACCTTTTTTTTCTTGTCTAAATATTTATTAAAATGTCCACATAAAATTATTATCCACATTAATATACCGTTGTTTGCATGCATTTTTGCACTTTTACTTGCACATACCGGTTATCCACATGTAACAATTACGTGTTTTTTTTGTTAAAAAAAAATTTAAGTAATAATCAAGATTTTTTTATACACTTAAAAACTATAAGGACAAGAAGCTACTAGGGGTTTAAGCATTGTCTCCGTTGTTGAATTCTGAAGTGAGATGTTCCCTCATTTCATCAACAATTGCACTACAGGAGGCTTCAGCGAGTGAAAAACCTTCCTCGATTCTCTCCGGATTGTTAAAGAAGTCTCCGTTTGCAGATAAATATACGACCTGGTTCCTAATGGTGCAGAGTCCGATTTCCATGATGGAGTAGTTCCCTGCTCCAAAGCACGAAAGCTCAATATTAGTTGGGTCTAGAATCACCGAGTATTCGTCAGTTGGGTGTCCCTCTTTGCTATCGCTGGACAGCAGACTCGACTTGACTGCAATAATGCTTGTTGCGGAAAACAGCCCAATAATCTCGATCTTCGCGTTGCAGAGGGACAGACAGGCAGCCGAGATTGCAGCAGAAAAGGCCGAGCCATCATCATCTATGATATAAAAATAACAGTCAATACTGCTTCTTTTGTACTTTTCATGGCATATTACGGAGCTAATCACCTTCTCGAGAAGAATCGACTTTATCCTTTCGTCCGATTTTATTTCAGTCCCGTCTACAGTCCCTTTGGTACTGGCAATAATTGAATCCTTGCAAAAGCTTCCAATGGTGTACTCCACAGAAACGGAAAGTCCACTTTCCGTTGGATTCTGTTTGCAGAGGTTTGGGCCGTAAATCCCGCACAGAACCTTGGTGTTACCAATTGAAAAGTATGCTGATCCATCTGCATTCTCAATTATCCCCGTTCGGATAGTAATGGGCCTCAGCTCCTCAAATTGCCTATCGTCATTGCGAATCAAAGCCCTTCTCTCTGAAATCATAGAGGGCATCTCCGGGGATTCCCCCATTGTTTCTGGGATGCTCTTTATAAAGTTTTCTAGCTTTGAGGCTGGAGGTAGAGGAGGAAGAATATCAAAAACCACCATTTTCAAGCTCAAGTTCAGTTAGAGACGCTTAAGATATGTCTGCCTCTGAATATATCTGCTAAATGATGTGGATCTTCTCAGATGCGAATGCTAATATGTAACTATAACCCACAGATTATATGAATTACAATCGCACTTACATTGCTATTTTATTTGTCCCAAAAAAAATGATTCAGAGGAGAAAAAAGGTCTCCCGCAATTCCAGAATGAATTACTGCTTCATGCCTCAAGTCGCTTGGAGTTTATTAATTAGCAGGAAAAAAAATTAAAGGAATAAAAGCAGAAATCTCCTAATAGGGTTCTTGATTACGCACTCTTAGCCTTACCTGAGTGCATTTTGTGTCTAGGCTGACACATTGCTTGGTTTTTCTTAAATATTATGCGTGATTTGGGTATAAAGGGTGCGATTTGATGCATTTGAGTCTTAATGATGGAGAATTTAGAGACAGTTTGGTGTTCGAGCAGCTACATTAGGCCGGAAAACCTGGACCTGGAGAGTGAGAGAAAGTCCATAACCACTGAATCCATTCTGGAAACGGAGTACAGGATCGTTTCGGCGGAGGACTTAAGCGGAGTTCCTCTGTCTGGGAATGAAAAGGTTTTTGCCGAGCAGCATTTGTGGAGCATTCAGCTGGACTTAGCGCATAACTCCAAGTTTACTGACTTTCAGGATGACACGATAAGAATAAGCCATCTAGGTACAGAAGTCCAGGATGACAATACGGTTTTCTTCAATAATTGGGGGAGGATTGGAAGAATTATTTTGTTCATCTACATAACATTTCTTTCAATTTTGTATGACATAACAGGAATTGTCATACCAAACTCCGTGTATAAATCAGAGCTATCCGGACAAGAGTTAAATGTAGTTACTGAAACCCCAAGCATTGCTCCTTTATACCCTTACTACTGGAAGTATGTATTGGATCCCGCAAGGTATGTCATATCTCTGGTATTTTACCTCATTTGGGGAGTTGAGCTTACTCCTAAGAGGGAATTTGAGGGCCGGGAGGAAGATCCTAGAGAGAGACTAGTCAAGGAGGAGGGAATGGCTTGGATACCACGTACGCTGAATATTGTTCACCCAATCCACTATCTTAATAGCTCAAGACCTGAAATCAACATCTACTCGAAGCCGTCGGAGAGCACAATTAGGACATCTAAGGGGCTACGAACATGTACTAGAAGGCAGAGAATTATTTGCAGCTTGCCACAGTCTCTGGAGAAGAGCAGCAGGAGAATCCGATTGGTGGCGATTAGACCAATAGGGAATGTCATTGCAATAGGACACTCGAACTCTGTCTCAATTTGGGAGTATAGGCCATCAATTCTGGGCAATGGAGGCTCCGGAGCAAGTCAGGTCATCTCGATCAATGGAGGAGTTCGATCATTAAGTGAGAGTCTAACTCTCAACGGCAAGTGGAATCTCATTTACTCAGTTGACCTCTTTAAGTTGAATGCCATGTCGTGGTCTAATGACGGTTCATCCCTGTACATTGGTGATGGATCATCGATTCGGGAGTTTCATTATATATATCTAACAACGCAGGATTCCAAAAAGCTTGGGTGTCACTTCAATTCTGAGAAATTTATCAGCAATGGACACGTTGTTGCAAGAGGCCCGACTATAGCAAATGACTGTGTTTCAATTACAGTCTCAGGAGTATTCTCCTTGGTGGGGACTATTTGGGAAGGAGGGTATTTCAGAATCTACGATACATTTACTTGGGAAAGCATCCAAGTTTGTCACAAGTTTGGATTGAGATCAAAGACATTCATTCCAAAGGTTGAATGTGTGGATAACTTGATGGACAAGAACTCATCTGGCTTTATTTTTGCTGACGATCAAAGTATATACGAGGTCCTACTAATTAATCAAGGGCTATCTGAGATAAAGAGATCCAAGTCAGTCAACATTTCATCCAGCTCTGAATCCCAAGTCTCCAACGGAATTAGATTGAGAGAGCTGCCTATTCACTCCAGAAACCGGGAAAAAACTATTCTGAATTTCTCTACCGCCTTTCAGAGAATCTCTGTCATTTACCAAGAATCCAGCATGGTCTGGCTCTATTGCTATCTTATGTCCGCCAACACCCCCAGCAAACTTATGCTAATTGGAGTTATTCAAGACTTTGGAGTTCCCCTACAAATCAGTATGCAATCTATTAGCGAGTCTAACCACCTGGTTTCAGGTACTTTGCTTGCAGTTAAATGGCAAAATCCCCATCCATCTCAGGTCAAAGACTCTAGAGTTATTCAGAACACAGACTCCTATTTGACTACTATAAAGACATATCCACTGTTTCACTATCTACAATGAGTCCTAAGTGGTTTCAATCATGCGCAGTCATCCAGCATCACAAGGTTCAAAAATTGTTCATTTCTCACACAAGCTCTGGTCCATCATACTTTTCTCCACTTGGAATTCCCTATCATCCTGATAGAAATCTCTTCAAAGAAAAAAAAGGCTTAAGTGGGCACTCAAAACCCCGCCCCACTCATTCAACCATTAGTCCTACAAAACGATCATGCAAATAGCAAGGCATGAATTGGCATGTAGGCCCCATAGTTAATTGATTTAGGACACTCATTAAGGATCATTCAGATGTGGATGACCCCAAGAAGCATTTCTCAGCTATTGGTTATATCATTCACTCTTGTTGATTCTTATTGCATTATCTTCTCCTCCTTTACAATAGAGAGAGACACTTACAGGGCAAGGCTTCATGGATCACAAAACATCCAACACAAGATAGGTGGACATACATTATTTACCAATACCCAGAGAGAAAATTCACAATTTGCTTATTATAGTTTTTAAAACACCACGGAATCCCTAAATGACAGAATTGAAACTCTTAAATGGGCGGCAATATGGCGCGCAAACCTCAAGATTATATTAAAGATGGGAACAAAAAAATAAACCTCCACACTAGATAAATGGAAAAAAAAAGCAAGAGTTTGAGTAGGATTTTCCTGGGTTCTTGCAAATGAGTTATACACGTGAGCTTGTTCACTTGAGGATACAGGAACTATGGACAAGTAGTGATTCGTTGAAACGGGCAGAGGCGAATAGGTATTTATTGGAGTTCAAGGACTCATTTCAGGCTTGGCAAATCTGCAGTGAGCTTCTAGATTTGAATGTGGAGCCTGAAGTTAAATACATAGCGGCTCAGACTTTATGTCAGAAGATTTCGAGTAATTTGAAAGAGGTTCAGTCGATTGGGGGTCCTAGGGTGATTTTTGATCAGATTTATTCGAGGACAATTTCAAAATGTCTAGAGGCTGGGAATGGAGGTGGTTCTGTATCTCAGCTTCTGAGTAAGCTTGGGGAGGGGCTTTCTTATTTGATAATACTGGGTATTTCTGACGGATCATGGATGGAGGGTTTTGATTCGTGCCTGATGATTTCTCAGCCATTTTTTGTGGGTAAAAGCACAGGTTTGGAGCTTTGGATTATCTTAAATGTGTTTAGGTACATCCCAGATGCAGGGGCGCTCCTTGGGTCACAGAAGAAGCCTATATTGATTCAGTCGACTTTACCAAGAATATTGGATTTTCTATCAGAGTCGATTACTAAGATACTTTCAGACTCGAGTATAGATACAGGAGATCGTCGTGAATTGAATCAAAAGCTATTGGAGCTTTCCCTGGACATTCTTGTTGAGTATTTTGAGAAGTTTGAGATACCTCTATTCACTCACAGTCCACTTTCCCAGGCAGTATCAAATCTACTCAAGAGTGATGTGAATATTGCTCCCTATAAATTGGCTGAGTTGTTTGTAAGAGGTCTTCCAAGATGCTCTCTTTATATGCAGAAGCAAGGACTTGTTGGTGAAAATAACAGTATTATTACGTTGGCAGAGAATGCTAATGAATTACAAGTACTATTAAAGTTTCCATCCGAGGCAGAAACCACCATAATGATGTCTCTCTTAAACTATTTAAAGCTATTATATGATAAGCTTCGTCAGATTCCATTATTAAATTACAGTAATCACGAGAGACAAGGTTCTCAAGCTGCAAACGGTCAAGATGGGTCACAAATGATTAGAATTAATACATGGAGCACTCTTAAGATGAATGTTCCGCACATTGATCTTGACGAGGATACTGAGAGATCTATATTGAGCTGGTCTGGAGTTATCTTTAGCCTCTTAGAGGGTTACACTACAATTTTCATTATCGGTGAGTTACCAGAAGTTAAAAGCCGTTGTAGTTCTCAAGGCAAGACTTTGGACAATCCTCTCTCATTCCTTCCTGGAATGTTGTCTCTGTTGTTAATGTTGCATGTTAAGATACCAGGAGTTCTTGTTAATATTTGGTGTACCTTAAGAGATCTGGTAAATGAGGGTATTATTTCAAAGGATCAGGGACTATCTGTTGCAGGGATGTTGATTACTCCAGCCATTCAGAGTTTGGCCACACAGTGTAGAACTGATTTCTTTTATTGGGAGAAGCTTGGGATCAATGAAAACACCATCATGAATGCTAGAATAAGCACTTATTCGAATTTTGGACTCAAGGAATTATCTCTGGACGAGTCTGTGGAGGAGTTTCTAGATTTTCTAGAGACTGCTACGCTCCATATTAATGACATTTACTTTTTTCTTTTATCCCTGGGAGCAGCACATGGACAGGGATTCATTACATATATTCAGCACTCCCTTGTCTCTTGTTCCAATGAAAATGATCCTATTGGCTGTGTAGTCTTCCTCCGATTCTCAGACACGTTGATTGAGGCTACTAATTCATTACAAGGAACAATATCTAGTATTTTGGAGTTATCATGTTCTACAATACCTCAGACCCAGTCATGCATATACCAAATCACCCTATTATTACAGAAATCTGCTCATCTACTGGTAGATCAGGAGTATGCTCCCATTTGGCTTTTAAGTCTCCAGTATTTGATACAGATTTCACAAAAGTCAAGTCTACTTTTGATCTCATCTACATTTGAGGAGTTGTGTCAATTTGGAGCTGATCATGTAGCTAATCATCCACATTATGACCAGATTCTTCTTGATTTATGCCAAAGTGTTACTCGAGTGGTTACCTCCAAGCTTCAATTCTCAAGTGACTCTAATCTATATGGTAATATTAGCATTATTGACGAAAACATTGGCTTTGTTGGTGGGTTTGTACATATGCTCTGTTATACCATGATTAAGAATCAAAAGTCGACTCAAAACTTGGCTCAAGCCTTAAAGCATTTTCTATATGATATGATTCATCCAACTATTGAGCAGATACCTCAGGTTTATAATAATACATCATTTTCTGACAACATTGAAATTGGGATCTTGCCACAATGTTATTGGATATGGTCAACATATGTATTCTTGAAGATTCTACAGTCTTTCACTTTTTGTCTGGAGAATTCTCCCAAAAATAATCACGGAGGAGAGATTCGGTCTGGAGTTGAGGTTTCATCCAACTTGTCTCTTCATCTGAGTATTCTCATTGAGGATTTGTTTTCCGCTCAAAACCAGTCGATGTTTATCTTGGGTAATCATCTCAAGTCTCTATTATTTAACTCGTTCAATCTTTACTCAGAGTCTCAGGGATTTGGTGTTGTGTTAATATCATCCATGATGCATCCACTTACTAGAAATATTTCCCTCCATAACTTGATGGTGTGTACCAGACGCAGTTTTACTGGCCAAGAAAGCTCCTTATCGTGTCCAAGAGATGTTATTGTGTCTATATGCCATCTTATTCTCCGAATAGTATCTTACACATGGTCGGTCAGTTCTGCTCATCCGGAAGGTCAGAATTCTGAGATCCACCGACCAGGGAATACATGGTGTACTTGGGAGTTCACTTATTCTAATATTAAGCAAAGTCTGCTACATTTGAAGAGTGAGCTGGACGGTTTTGGTCATGATGAAAGGGCATTAACTCTTGCTGTTAGACAAAGACACGGATGTTCCACCATGTTGTTACAGGAGGTGATTAAGAGGCTGTCCATAGAGGAGCGAGATCAGCTGGTTAGCATGATGCATAATGATGGTCTCATATCCTCCTTGTATGAATTTTGGATTAAGAAATTCTACTCTATCAATAATCTGGAAATTTCAAGATCAATGGAGCCATTCTTTTTGTGGCAAATATCATTACTAAGTTATCATCAATCATCAAGTATATCTGTTCAAATACTTTTATCTTGTCCATATTTGGTACCAACTTTGGATATTACAAGAAGATGTTTTGAGTTTAATGATAAATACCTTCTTAATTCGGTACTTATATATCTGACCAGATTATCAAGAGCAATTAGTACATGTCCTCAAATCCATGAGATTTGGAGTGAGAAGCTTGGAAGGATACTGATCGTTTTGTTTTCAGTGTATAGCAAGTTTGACAAGAACTCACTATTGCAGATGTCCAAGCTGGTTTCTCTAGTATTGGAGTACTTTCCTAGTGTATTTTTCGTGATACTGAATGAAATGTTTTCTCCAGAATTCAGCAGAGTCCACCCAGAAATAAGAGCAAATCCCTTTCAGGATACAAATCAGCAGCAGCAGAGTGTGATATTGGCGAGCTTTAAGAGTATAAAGGGTGTATCCAAGCTGAGACAGTTACTTTTGGAGATTTCAAATGTAACAAACGGTATAACAAGCATGGATGATTGCATTGGAAAGTTTCAGATTCTACTGAGCTCGAATAATGTAATAGGTGTTGGAGATAATGGCAGTAATCCAATAGTAATTACCTAGGAGAATAGATAAGAATGGAGAATGGGGATATATTATAAATAGAGAACACACTTGCTCAAAATACATTATGTTTTGGGGTTGTAGATTGTACATTACAATGGAGCTACTTGTATTTATAGGGCTCCACGTTCACTATTTTGTCCGCTAACATATCTACTAGTCATTCTTGGGGTGACTGGAGCGTTTGCATTAATAATCTCATTGACATAAGGATGCGAGAGATCAGCAGCCTTCAGGACTCCAGAGTTTTGATTAAGCAGATGCACTCTAAGCTGCCATCTTTGATTGACGCTGTGGATGAGATTGGGGTGGATAATTCTGCACTGTGTGGTGCACAGATTGGGATGGTCAACATCCAGCTTTTCAACCTCATTTCTGTTTTTTTTGCTGGATACAACTGGACTGACGAGAGGAGATTGGGATTCGAGGGCAGGGCTTCTTGGCGAGGCTGGGCAGTTGGATATCATGGAAGGATGCAGCTTGAAGAAGTAGTGCATGGCGTCCGTGACGGATCTCATGTGATTGGAGTGCTTTTTGAGCTCCAACTCGCTGAGTCCATTGTTTTCGCCATAATATGGATTTGTGAATCCACAGATATTTTCAAAAGGATGGTATCTCAAAGATAGCATCGGTGGAGCTGGGCTTACGTGAATAGGGTTATTCACTAGATTAACAGAGTTAGAGCTTTGATAGTCACGGAAGCTTTCCATTTTGTTTCCTCTATCTCTATCTATCTGCAAGAGGTTGGCTAAGACTTTAATTAATTAAATTTAGCTTGTAAGATGGATATATTTATTTATATATTTGTGACCTCCACCTTGTGTGTAGAAATGATTGAAAACTAATAAATCTCTTCTTTTATATCCAATATTACTAGTGTTTGTTAAAAAGTCAAGACCAGCTTTGTTTCTATTATAATTTATTTATATTTAATCTGAATCTATTTATTTATTCTGAATTATATATATAACACAGACTCTGGTACGAATTTTGGTCAAAATCTATTTACATGCACGGTCAAATAGCATGGTACCGTGTTTGGCGCGCGCGCCGGCCCAGGATATTAAGGTGCATGACAATTATTGCGTGGAGAAAAAGGGGGGTGAAAATGCAGATATAGATGGGAATTGAGCAGAAAAGGGGGACAAATTGACAGGATAGATTGGGAGTTTTTAAATAGGTTGTGTTCGATTTGCAAGTTTGTGTGCAGGGCGATCCCTAGGGGTTTGTGAGGTAAGGGAGCGAGTGTAGGGAGTAGTATGGTGACTTATTGGGTGGTGGAGGGTAGATCAAGGGTGAATTAGATATATTGGTTTGGGGATTAGGTTGGGTTGAGAGCAAAAGACAGAGAGGAGTTTCGTTAGTGTTCTGGATAGATTGTGATTGAGAGTCTGGTGGAGTTTGCAAGGATGCGAGAAAGCAAGGACGAGAAAATCATTGATTTTCTGGATAAGTATGAGTATTCTGAATCTTTGAGTATCTTCTTCTCTCTCCGAAGGGACTGTAAGGGGGTGGTAGATCCGCCTATAGTGTTGGAGCACCAGATACAGAGGAACGACGGGAGTAGGTCTCTCATACAAGGTAAGTTGGGTAAAGAAAGATCACAGGTCTTGAGTGATTCTAACAGGCAGGTAGACTTAGAGATGCTGGTTAAGGACGGCGAGCTAAGAAAGCTAAAGATACCCAGATCGATTCCACAAAAGAATATTTCATCATGTATTGGCTATTGTTTAAAGGGTGATATTTTGAGAGTGGTGAGTCGTAGGATTGAAGAAAGGTACTCCAATTTAGATAATCAGGCACCTGGATGTGATCCTAGCTGTCTTTTTAACAGCGAGAATAGGGGACTAGTTGTAAAGGAGATCTCAAAACTTATAAGAGAGGTTGTTTTTGACGAGTTTAAGACCATCAGTGTTAATAAGAGACACCTTCTGGACAGTCTTGACCTGGCCGCAAATCACTGGAAGACGGAGTTCAGACAATGCCGTGAGCATATGAAACAGCTTAACGGAGACCTCTTACTGAATTTCCTTATCAAATTCGGGGTCCTTAGGCGAGACGCCTCGGATCTACATACCTTAATCTTTACAACCCCGTCCATGGGCCTGTTCATTGAGTTCCTTGAATCAGGAAACAAAGTCATAGTCAGCTCCATCAAAAGAAACAAGTACAAGGAACTCTTTGAAGACAAACTATACTCTCTCAAACTCGGGAAATCGCAACTCCCTACCGACTTCCATCTCAGAGACTTAAGCGGAACAGGTATTATCAAAAGAGTGTAAGTTTATTCCAGAATATTCTAGTCTGCATGCAACATTTCCCGCCTAATGCATGTGGATAGCAAAAAAAGAGCTAATCATTTATTTTTAAATAAATTAACTCTTGCTTGAAAATTTGACTTCTTTAGGACTGTGCACAATAATCCAATTCGAGTTTGCAAGTTATGCAATGTGGTGAATAACAAAATGATACAGAAGAAGAAAGTCGTTCATAGTAGCTGAGAGGGTTGAGTCTGTGTGTCCTCTTTCTCAGCATAGTTTCCGGCCTACTCTCAGGAACAGACCTAATTATTGCAACATGCATTGGGCCCTGTCTGCTTTCCCGCGCAATTTCTCTCCCGTGCCTTATCTTTCCAAGGAGATTGACCTGCTTAATGACCTAGCTCTTCTCGTGGAGGTTCCGTCTCTCCCCATAATCCTCTTGTCCGCGCAGTGGAGACCCAGTATGTTGAGTTCTGCCTCGTATCTGGTTTGAATGTCCCTTGTGATGCCAAAAACCCCGACTCCACCTCCCTCTGCGCCCGTAAAAGAGTAGCTGCCCTCGCAATTTGGCTTATAGTCCTTGACATGCTCCACCTTAATGCGCCTCCCTAGCAAGGACATGCCATCTGCGTTATCCACTGCCAAAATAGTGCTTCTCTGGTCCTCGTATGCCAAGAAGCAGTACCCTCTGGACAATCCAGACCTCTTGTCCCTAACCAAATTCACATCTATTGGCTCTCCCCACTGAGAAAAGACTATTGCAATGTCTCCCTCAGTAAGCCCCAAATCCAGTCCGGAAATATATATGTATGAGGAATGCCTGTACTAAAGACGTAATCCAGTTAAAAAAAAATCAATACCCAGCAAATTCAGCCAGTCTCAGGCCCACAGATGAACCCCAACAGACCCCCAAAAATGCGGCATAATCCAAAAGACTTACCTCACTGTGCCACGAGTCCGAATACCTTTTACTAGTATGATCACCTGAGCCCCTCCTTCTAAATGCTCCCTCTCTGCGACTACTCTCGCCAGCCGGACCCCCTCCTCTAGACAAGGCCCCTCGCCTCGCCCTAGCTGGTTCCATGCTGTGTGACCCTTCCATAACAACCAGGATCGCGCAAACCGGCTCTCTGCATTTAGCCTCCTCCTCTGCTCCCAGTAGTCCCCAACTCGCGAATGCCAGAGCTGGCTGCCCGCAAACCCAAAGACTCCTGTTCAGCTCAAAAGCACGCGCTAACGTCCTCCTGACTGGCAAACTCTGACTGTTACCAATTTACCCACTCTTCTCTAGTGACCTTGTATCCTTTAAAGTATGGGTGCGCGCCGGCGCCATGAGGGGCCGCCGTGGCTATATTTTGGCGGGTCGGTGCAAAATGTCAAATAGTGATTCCAGAGGAAAGGCTTCTGGTAATAATATAATAATTGGTATTTATTCGCTAGCATAATTTGGTTTAGCTTCACTTTGTGAAAGGCGACTGTCCGTGTTCCCTTCTGGGAATTGTCCGTAATATTCACCTGAGAGCTGTCACTTGGGTAATATAAAATGTTGTTCTCAATTGTAAATGTTATTCAGAGCCTACTATTTGGGATAGTTTTTATCTGTGCGTCCATGTTTTCGCTGACACGGGTAAGTTTAGTAGGGTGAGTCAGCCAGGGATGTGGCAAGGATTATATGACAGATTTTGTGAGGCTGGTAGACGGGGGGTGGTGGTGGCTTAAAGGTATAGGGAATGCTAAAAGGCCAGATTGGCCAAATACGACTATACTGAGAAGGATGGGGTTGTCTGCAAATCATTTACGTGTCCTTCCTTAGTCCCTCCACTTCAATACGTCCATTTGGGCTTGGGACTGCTCCGCAGTCTGCCAGCCTCCCGTCTATGCAACGTCCCACCTGACTCACCAGCACAAGGGAGCCAAATAACTCGATTTCTCTTCTTCCTCTAACTAAACATACGAACTCTTGCATTCCTGCTCTTATAGAAGGTTTTGGGATTTGAGAAAATAGAGGACGACGTTGATTTGCGTAAGCTGAATAAGGTTCCAAGGCACATGGTGATTGTGTTCAGAGGATCAGAGGTAGCTGAGAACGGAGTGCTACTCCTACTTTATAGAGCCTGTCGCATTTTGAAGCAAATCGGAGTCGAATACGTCACTGTCTTTGAGCCAAATGGGATAGCTGAAAGCAAACTATCTGTTTTCCTCAACAACGAGGACGAAATCCCCACCTATCTACGCTTCCTATCAAACAATGACTCCTCACAGGACTTTCTAACTAAGATCCAAAGAATCGTGGAGCAAAAACACGCATCCAACGAAAAAGAAATCACATACAAGGAGATATATGAGATACTAAACTCTGGGGGAAGCTGGCCCAGGGCAGACTGTATCCTAATTCTAAGAAACCTTCCATTTGATATCCCAATCAACGGATTCAACTCACTCTTCGTCATCATGCACCGTCTAAGGGAATACACAGCCTCCTTCTGTACCAGACTATTCACAGTTGCCTCACTTGGCACCTGGGGGGAAATTCCCCCCCTTCTGGCCCAACACGCCGAAATATAGTAAGTTTCGCCTCACCATTCCAGACCTGCTGGGAATACGAGGGGACCTTCTGAGCTGTTACGTGATATCCGATACACACTAACACTGTCCGACCAGACGGTCTGTGCTGGAGTCAAGAGACAAATCAAGCAGAGCCATCAGCCGCCGCTCCTACCAACATGGTTGCCAACCAAGGTGGCAAGTTACACGGCCTCCTGGTCTCCACTCGCGACTAAATGTACTTAGCCTTGAATAAAATCACACAGCCATGCAGACGTGTTCCCTACATTCCAAAATAGGTCGCATATCCGTCCTGCCTATACTAACTTCCCCCCTCTCCCTATCCTTAGCGAACTATGGGGTTTCAACATCAAAAACTTCCAAAAAGCAATCGTCTTATACTCATACTCTAGACAAAGACACGGTAAATAACTTGATGGAATTTATTACTTTTTTAATTTTCAGAGTTTTGGCGGCACATTTTGGCGCCACGAAATCTAATAAGTTTAATTAATATGTGAAGACATTAAAGTACAGTCTAGTGCTAATCATGAAATGTAAAAACATGTAAAAGAAAAATTTTGTTTGCAGGATAAAATGCGTATAGTCTAAAAATCATGAGAAGAAAAAGTGAGCTAAGGAGATTGCATGACAAGGGTTCAGTTCGAGTAATACGGAGAAAATTCCCATATTTTTTTTGGTAATACATATTGAATAAGTATATGGATTTAGACTTCGGAAGCGAAGCTGACAGACCAAAAAGATTATAAGGTTTAACAAAGTTAATAGGGATCTTGAAATTATCAGCAGCTGATTTACTGGGATACTTACCGTGAGAGAGAGAGAGAGAGAGAATAAGTTAAACTAGGTAAATTTGGACAATATACACACACACAGAGTGAGATAATTAGTATAATTAGCATTTTGAAGAATGGGTGGAAAGCAATCAGTCCCACAGACTTATGAAGCATTTTCAGGTAGGATGGGAAGGTTCCCATCCCTATCTGAGGATATCTTGACCAGACAAGAGTTGGAGGAAGGTGTGGTAATTTTAGATACGATGAGCTCACTAGGAAAGTTGAATAGTTCTAATTTTATGGATATTGAGAGTGACAATACTAGATTCATGATGGCTAGAGCAGAGGCTGATAGAATAGCGGAGGCGGAGGCTCTGAGGTTGGCAACTGAGCAGTCCATTCGAGTAAATGACGAGGGCAGTATAATTTATCAAAACTCATATGTTTCGATGCCATCACGCAAGGATTCGGCTCTTTCGAAGTTGCCAACTAGATCGGACACTATGTTAAGTAAGCAATCTACAAGGAACAGTTTGTTAGCGCTCGACGAGAATTCTGGTGAGGCTTTGGATGGGAGAAATGCCGAATATATCTCTTCAAACGCGAATCATTCGGGTGAAGATAGGAAAGAGGTATTTGAGATGATAGCAAATAGATGTGGAGTTGTGTTTTCTGAGTGCAGGAGCTATCCTATCGAAGAAGCCAAGAAATTTGGAAACGAAATTAGGAATTGTGATTCTGAATACGCAATTGATAGAACTGCTGAGACATGTGGATGTTTAGGACCTAAACATGATAGATTAAATTGTCCAATCTGTAGAGGCATGCATCTTGAAGATGCACCATTATTATATTAGTTAGAATAATAATTGTAAGAAGTTTGACGTAATTTTGAGTTTCTTTAATTTATTCTGTTGGTCCCTCTGGCTTTAAAAAACTACAACAAAATAAAAAACATATATACATCCATTTTATTTATTGGATATTCATAAATAATTTTAATGTGGATAAAAGAAAAAAAGGGAAAACAAACCCAAAAAAAAATTTTTTTCTCCCTCCTCTATTATTATTGTCCACAAAGTATTACGTGTTTTTATTCTTTTTAAATATATTATTAATAATTACCGGTATAGGAGTCATGCAATATGAGGGGCATGTGGATGATTTAATGCAAGCGCATGTGCATGCAATAAATTGCGTTGGGTTGTCCCCCATTTTGTAATTTTTCGAGTAAGATGGGTAACAAAAGTACAAATAATTCTCGAAAAAGAGAGGAAGGGTTAAGTGAATGCATGATAAATCAGTAAGTTTACAATAATACGAATAGTGAGTAAAGCACGGGTAAAATATTATATTGGATAAAGTAAATATAAATAAACGCAAGAGGACTATTAGTTAACCATTTCTGATTGGGGAATACTAGGGTTAATTAGGGAATAAGTGTTTAACGCCAATACTTGAGCATTACTACATACATCTTTATTTCTAGTAAGAGATACAGGTGAAGCCTCGGCAAATTGAAGCATTGAGAAATTGATAAAGGTTTAGAAGAAATGCAGATGGAAAATTCATCTCCAAATCAGTATACAACCATGCAAGAGACAAGTACTACTAATGAGCAGGTAAAAAAGCGTCCATCAGATGCAACAAAGGACGAGCAGTCAAAGAAGGTTTGTACTGGGACTTTAAGTGAGATGAAGACTGAGCAGGTTAATGCTGATTTTATTTCAGTGTCTGGCAGTGTAAAGTCTTGTACAAAGGTCAAACTAACAACAACTCCAGAGAGCACAGCCGCTACGATTACTACTACTACTGGTACTAGTACTCCAACAAATATGACAATGGGAACAAGCACAGCAACAACAACAACAACCTACGAGAAGACCTTATCAGTCAATGAAAAGAAGGAGGGTTCAACAACATCAAAGGTGACAACGGAGACACAATTCGGCACAGGAATGAAGATTCAGAAGGTGGTGAGCAAGACGACAACAACAGAAAAGATGACAGATACAGTCCAAGTAAAGACAACAAAGACAACAATTACACAAGAGAAGAAGTTGAATAGTGGCAATACAACAGATGAGAGCAAAAACACCAAGTCTACTACATCCGAGATAAGTACTAAAAAGACAGGAGCTTCATCTGAAACCACAGATATCAAGACAAAGACATGTTACTTTGATACTACAGACAACACAATGACAGTGGTAGATCAGACATCAACAAAGACTGAAACAAGTACAACAGTGACGGAGACATATGATAGCAATACAATGACTAGCAGAAAGATCGAGATTGAGGTGACACACGAGAAGATGGATACAGCAACGACCACAGGAGATTCAAATACTCAGGATAAGGAGATGGAATCATTAAAGGAGGGTCAGGACCAGGCAAGAAAGAAATTGCTGAAGCAAAAGCAAAAGCAATCATCGGATACTATGCAGACTGGTAAATGTTGTAATGGAGTTCAGACTTATTGTGGATCTATTGAGACAACAGGTAAGACCACAGATCGTCAGTATGGTGTAAAGTATGAAACAAATCAGTATGGAAAGACACAAATCCAGATTACTGAAGCATACCAGACAGACGGATCTTTTACCTCCAAGAAGCAACAGACAAATACCGATGGAACCAAATACATTACAACAACCACAATTGTGCCCACCAATGATACCACTGATGCGGATAAAGCCTACACAGGAACGGTGACTAAGGAGATATACTCTGAGGACGGGAGACAGACTTCCAAGACAGAGGAGACCTTTGATAAAATAGTCTCCAAGACTACAAAGTCAGGTGAGACTGTTACAAAAACCACAACGAAATACAAGACAGGCAACACTGAGAATATTACAACTAAAACAGAGACCTTGACAACCAAGGCTGATGGCACAATAGTTGCAACTGTTGACCAGGTATTTGATGACAATAGTAAGATTGTAACAACCACAATTGTTCCTACTACTACTACTACTACCGATCTTACAACCACCACAATTACTACTGAGCCCACAACTACTTCTACTACCACTACCAAGATCACCACTGAGCCAACAACAACAGCTAATGCCACTACTACCACCGCTACTACTACCACCGCTACTACTACCACCACTACTACTACGGCCAAAGCCACAGAGTCCACAACAGAAGTAGGCTCTACTACTGATTCTACAACTACCACCAAGATGGGAACATCTACTGTTGACAGTACCAGTATGACAATGGACATTTCTGGTTACACTAATGATTTATCGATGAAGGATGCAGTTTCAGGAACAAAGTCAGGAGGAAGCACAGTGTCTGCCATAGTCACTATTATTGCTTTTGACAAAGATTCCAAAGAGACGTATAAGGAGGAGTACACCGCTCAGATAGACTCCAGTTATACCACAACCACCACAACTACTGAGAAAACCTCAGCATCAATGACGAAATCCGGTTCAACAACAAATACTGTTACAGCTGACACACAAAAGGTTTCCAGTCAAACAGACTTAAAGTCTAAGATGCAGGATCAGTACAAGACACAAACACAGACACTTGTACAAGATCAGAATGTGCCAGGGAACTGATTCGTTTCAGAGATGCTTCAGGCTGGTTGAAGGGCATCTTCCTATTCGCTACTAGCTCATAAGAGGTTGTGAATAAGGTCAAATCAATCGGGTGCCTTTTTTTTTAATTTCTTCCTCTTTCTCTCCTTTATTCTTCATCACAAGCAGAGGTGATTGGAGTATCGCACAGACTTAGCTGGGAGGATTCACGCAATGTACACCACCAAATAGCTCCAGTGGTGTGGAGATTTGTGGGTTCTAAAGGCTCAGTCGGGTGGATCAGAATCCAAATTGCAAATATTAGAGCAGACAACAAGAGAATGTTGGAGCATAGGACATCTAAAGTGAAACAAGAGCTCCAATGGCCATACATGTTATTTGGTACGAGAATTTAAGAGTTGTCCACAAATAATAAAATTTGGAATCAAAGTTTCAAAAAGATTGGATATCTGGAATCTTCTTAGGTGGTTTAAAAAAGAGAGTGTGTTTGAATATCCACTTAAAGGTTGTATTAATCAAGGTAATGGGGGATGGTCAGAGATGAGGGGCAGTATTCTGTTTCAAGATATTCATTCTATTTAAAGGAGAGAGAAGGATGATTGGTATTAATAAGTAAACGAGTACCGAAAAAAAGATGGTCGGTATCTGATCTTATTAGACTGATTTTGCAGATGAATCTTACTAGAGCATCAACTTTGGATTGTTATTTTCTTCTTATTGAGTTTTCTTTACAACAATAATACCAATACCGTGCTAGTTTTTCTTTTTTTCTCTTCCCTAAAGAAAGGCCAAATTGGCGCCAAAACATGCAGAGTCCGGGATGCAGGCAGAAAAGTTCATATGTTTGCTGCAAATGAGCCAAGATAAGCGTAATACAGTGTATTTTCGTAAGCAATCCGGGTGTGGATATCAGATTCCTGAGCTTTAGAGACAATTATGTTTGCTCGTTACTTTTTTTTCCTTCTTTTCTGATGAAATTTGTAATGCTGCTCAGATTAGGACTTGATTAACTTTCATACGGAGGGGTTGGTTGTTTTCTTCGTGTGGGAATTGAATTGTGGCATTTTCGGCTGGTTTCTTTAGGATTTTGTGAGGTTATTGATCTCAGGCTCGAGGAGCTTGTTCCTCCTTTTTTTCTCCTCTTCTCTCCACTCTTTCTTTTAAGGTTGCATACACGGTCAAAAATATCTAGTACCGGCGTATGCACCGTGGCGCGCGCGCCACGGCCGTGACAATGTAGGCCAGGATAAGAGTGACAAGAGGAAGATAGCTGGAGGTAGATAGAAGGAGTTGTGAAATAATAAGAACTAAGGACAGAGCTCAGGTTTTTGAGTATCTAGGTTTTGGGTTTGCAATCAGGAGAAGGTCGGGATTTCGTTAATTTATTTTTGTTAGTTTTGTTCGTGAAGAGAGAGTAAAGGGGAGGATGTCAGATTCTGATAGTGAGTTGGAGACTCACGTTTTGGAGGACGGTCGTGGTGAACGACTGGGAGTGTCAGGAGGTAAGTTTGAGAGAGGGAGTATGGGTGGGTGGAGGAGGTCCGTGTTGGGCCTTTTGCTGATATTTGATTGTGTTTAACTTTGTTTTTTAAATGTTCAAGGCGGTCAGTTGGTTTTGGACGAGGAGGGGATTAGGGCGAAGATAGCGGCTCTGGACTACGGGGTCCAGCTGAAGATGGAGAGTGTGCCTTTTATAGAGACTTTGGCCGTGGTGGACTCCGAGGGTAGTTCTGAGAAGGTGGACTATAAGGACAATACAAGGAGGGAGTCATATTTTTACGCGACAACCTTGAGGAATGTGAGCAGGGGATGTCAGATTTTGGCCAGTATGGGCGTGAAGTGGAACAGGCCTGACGATATGTTGGCTGAGATGCTTAAGACTGACCAACATATGAAGAAGATCAAGATGGATTTGTTAAAGCAGGAGCAGAGGATCAAGGCGGTGGAGATGAAGAAGCAGAAGTATGTGGAGAAGAAGTTCACCAAGAAGATTCAGGTAGAGAAGAAGAAGCTCAGGAAGCAGGAGACCAAGAAGAATTTGAGGGAAATTGAGGACTGGAAGAAGAGCGACCACAAGAGCTACAACTCAATTGAGGAGTCTTTTGACAAGCATTTTTCAGAGAGCTCAAGCAGCAAGAGGAAGGCAGGCCAGCATACTCGCAAGAGTGGCCATGTAAGAGTTGATACGCATCTCAAGAAGTCCAAGAAGATAAGAGGAAAGAACTGAAGAGGCTCCCTCCGCCTCTTGTCTTAGATCCAGTCACTCAGCCTTTAGAGTCTGTCCATCTATCTATAATAATTGCTAGTTTAATGTACTACCTACCTAGTTTTTGTCTAGCTACTGCTGCCTCCTACTTTGAGGAGGCATCCAGCTCCGCACTGGAGCTGTCCAGCATTCCGATTATCAGGTTCAGTGCCCCACCAAGCTGCAGCGAGGACTCCAGGTGATGCTTATAGTTGCTTAGAGACTGGAGAATCTCCGACAGACCCTCGTCTGCTTGGTTCTCTGAGGTCTCCGCTCCGCTCGAGCTCCCAGTTTCCTGGACTCGGGTGTTGGCTCCGGCTTTGGAGAGCTGCCAAACGCACTCGTCGATCCAGATGTTCCTGTTGCACGCCATCTTTTCTATAGATTCTTCTCCCAAAGGCGGGGTGCTTATCATTCTCAGTGTTAGCAGCTTTAGTCTCTCCGGTCCCAGCTCCTGGACGATCTCCCTGATGAGTCTCTTCTGGTTTACAAGGTACAGCAGACAGATCGACCTGCATCTCTCTTCAACAGAGCCCTCTGGGCGGATTGAAATCTCGACATTTTTGTCTAGAATTGCTCTATTTTTAATATTGCTCAGACTGGTCCTCTCGATACCCTCTACCTGGCTTTTCAGCTCTCTAATATTCACCAGACGTGATTCTATGGTGTCAAAGTCGCTCATTTACTTGTTTTTTACATTTATTAAGGACCAAAATGCATTTAAATTAATTTTTTAAAATTTCTATTATTTAAAATGGCCTATACCGGCATTTTTGCTATTTGCCGGTATAGAAAAAAATAGCCGGTACTGGGCATGATGCATTGTGACATTGAAAAAAAATTGAATTTTTTCACGCTCACCCCCAAAAATATTGTGATAAGCTCCAAGACGGGATTTTTAGCTACAGACTTTGATCCGGATGCACTGAGGACTGGGACTCCCTCCCCCAACAAGTGTAAGGCTTTCGGATATACTGAGCATTATGACAGAGAATTGCGTGTTCATCAGAAATCTATCTCCTCTAGCAAATAAGGAGTCGGTACTTAAGATATTCAGTGATCTTGAGGATGAAATCACCCAAGTAAACTTCCACAACTACCCCGACAGCGACCAGAGGTTCTGTCAGATCTCCTTCAAATCATCCAATGGAGTAACAAGAAGTATCAGTTTTAATGGTTCAACGTTACTTGGGGTACCGATGTCGATTACGGTATTACCACCAATAAAAATAGAGAAATTGGATCAAAAGAGGATAGTTTCGAATAGAGAGATTTCAGTGAAATATTTGCCCGAGTCATATTCAGACTCGAGGATTCTTTCAATCTTTGAAAAGTACGGCAAGGTGGTTGGAATTAAGAGACAGGATCCTGGTAGTAAGTCCGGCTCGGTCATTATTGAGTTCAAGAATGAAGGCTCAGCTGCAGACTTGATAGAGGAGCGGTACCTCACTCTGGAGAGCGGAGAAAAGATCGAGATTTCCTCCGACTTTCAAATCCAAAAGTACCTCCCGAGCCAGGAGCCACCTCCAACAAACCCCAGTCTAGACGACAAAGCCATCAATCTGGAGAACATCTCCGTTCCCCTAGCCTACCAACAGATCAAGAAGATCGAGTGGGAAAACAAGATATCCAAAATACAGCTCATCAAGAAACAAATCGAAGAGAGACTCCTTAGCTCCCTAAACAATGAGATAATGCTCCAGTCCTGCTCAAATCCCGGAGAGCCCGATCTTCTGGCTCCCCCATGTCATTCTCTTGATGCCCCGGAGAGACACAAGGACCTAGTCTCCAGATACTATACAGGTAGATCAAGATCCTTATCAAGATCCATCTCACCTGTATCGGAATCCTAGTAGATCTGAATCTATATTTATACCACAGACTGAGAATTTATAGTTATAAGTTATATTAGCTAGAAAGGCCTAGACCCTCTTCTTCCTCCTCCTCTTCTTCCTCCTCCTCCTCCTTGAGCCATTCAATGTACTTGACAACAAAGTCAGACTTCAGGACGGACTGGGCCTCGGACCTGAGAGACTGACCCCCGTCTCCGGTCACTCTGTCGTACCAAATAGGGATGAAGGACTGGTTGACGATGTCCAGTCTCTCCAGAGTAACAAGCAGAGATCCAAAGGGGAGGGGAGGACTCCTCCCTACCGAGGATTCCAGCAGCTTGGAGCATATCAGACTCGTGAAGGCCTCATCCTCTGGCCTATTGAAGGCAGAGACCATCTCCAGAACCCCCCTCGTCTCGCAAAAGACCTTAAACTTGTCAAAGTCGACTCTGGAGTCGCGACCGGACCCTCCTTCCACCAAAACCTCATCCAAATGTGAGTGAATCAAATCCAAGACTAAGACAATGCAAGTCTCGAGTATGTCCATGTCATCCTTGAAGAAGGCAAATCTTAACCCCTTGAGTTCTAGAATCTTGTTTGAAATGTGGACTGGGTTCTCCAATCCCGACTTGATTAGCTCTAGAGACTCTCTAAAGAACTCCCTTGAGTCCTCATCTTCATCATCATCGGTAACAAACCCATTTTGTTCATGGATATCCTCTTCAGACCTTCCCGGTGCTCCTCCTCTACCTCTGCTTATCACATCTTGGGAGTCCTCAGACTCACTGCTACAGGCGGTCTCCCTATTCCTGGAGGAGTCAAAGAGGACGATGTTGGATAGGACGTCCTCATTAGTGATCTCGTGGCTCATTGACCTGGCCTTCTTGTCATCTGGCCAAATCACGCCGTTTAAAACGGCCCCGTCTCCGGTAAATTTGGCCAATTTGGCCAGGTCCGTCTCATCTAGAAGTCTAAACTGTCTTAGATTCATGCTTGGGGAGTTGCTGGTGCTCCTGACTCGAGAGTCAGTATGGTTCTCGTGATCATCAGCAAAGGCGGATCTTGAGATGTATCTCGATACCCTGCTGAAGGATTCAATTCTTGAGTTCTCCTGTATAACAATCTCGGATCCGATCAGACAACAAGGATTCACGACCACGTTATCCATGATCTTGACTTTGCTTGAAACAAAGCTCGAGTCCAGCTCGACGTTACTCCCAATGATGGTGTTGTCCAGAATAGAGCAGCCCTGAATAACGCAGTGATCCCCAATGATACAGTTCTCGCCAATAAAAGAGTTGGAGATCTTACAGTTGTCCCCGATCTTCGTGGACCTCCCTATTGTGACAATGGATCCAATCTCTGAGCTCGGACTAATACTTACATTGTCTCCCAAGAATTTACTAAATCCTTGGTACCTTTGAACATTTTGTCCTGATATACTACAATAATCCGGTACCACTGGGAAAGCCCATCCTTCACAGACATGCTGCTGCGCAACATGATAGGTTCTAAAGTCCGATATCTTCACCGCATACTGAGACATGATGGACACATCAATCACGTCCTGCTTAATGTCAGAGGTCAGGGCATTTTGAATGAAGTCATTAAATAGATCAGAAAAGTCAAACGTCTCGCAGAAAGTCTTCAGCAGCTGGGGGGAGCAGACTGCGAGTCCGATATCCAATAGGTCATATCTAATTATGCACTTGCTGGCTCCATAATAGGAGGAGGGTGAGTTCCTCATCAAAGTTTTCATGGACAATCTGGAGGAGTAGTCATCGTCAAACCTGCCCCAGTGAACAAGCTCATTCGATACCTGATCATATATCACCAAACTCTCGTTCCTGTTGGTTCTCAAAGTACTCAGAGGTGGACTCTCCATGAATATCATTGTCATCGACAAATTGGGTGCCTGGCTACTCCGTCTCCTCTTGTGGGTCTGAACCACATCCCTTATATCGGCCACACAGAGAAGCCCTCCCTGGATCAAGATGAAGTCGTCTCTGATATCCACGTGGCAGTCCAAATCTCTTAAAGCGTCTCCTACTGAGCTACAGTGTATGCCCAGCTGAATGATCTGGATATTTAGAGTCCTCAACTTCTTGTTGGATGCCTTAAGAGCCTCTATATGGCTCTTCAGAAGATCCATATGGAAGTAAACCAGTAAATATATCTCGGTAACACCATTCTTTAAAAGCATCTCAATCATGTAATTCAATACAGGTACCCCATTTATTGGTAAGAGAGACTCTGGAAACTCACACGATATTGGCAAAAATGAATCCGTACCCAGACTCTCAACCAACACCACCGCTGGCAAAGACGAAAACTCTAGCTCACTCATCTTGCCTCCAACACCTTGATTTGCTGATCCGGTACTCTTTTTATCCATCACCTTATTACCGATACCAGTAAATACAGCAAAACCAACAACAAAACTATAGTCAGGATTTTCAGTACAATCTTCTTCAGATGATTAAATAGACCTTGGGAAACTTTAATTCAAATCTTATTCCAAACTCTACCAATCCTTTCTTTTTTTCTTGCTCTTCTCACATACCGGTTTACCAAAAAGTTGTACCCCGACTTTTGGCGGGAAACCGTGATCTGCAGCACATCACGGGTAACTTGTTGAAAGAGAAAATTAGAGGGGGATAGGGAAAGAAGAAAAAGAATATATATATATTTATTTATATATTTATATTTATATATATTTATATATACACCAAGGTTTTCTGTGTGGGAGGACAGAAGCCCCATTCTAGTCGAGCAGTCCAGGGTCTTGCAGCTTTCACGAGGAGCCTTCAAGAGGCACCCTGCTGCCACTAGGTGTGCTCCAAGATATCCATAGTAAAGGTTTTCTTGGTGTGAGTGTGGGTCTGGGTCTCGAGCATTAACGTGCATCCTCAGACCTATTTCCGGGGCTCCCTTGCGGCTGGAGGTAGTGGAGCATCCCAGGAGGGCGGAGCCAGTGCAAGATGGCGTCAGAAAGGCCGATTATCATCCCGGAGCTGCTTAAGGAGCTGGTCTACAGGGAGATTGAGAGCAGTAGGATCCCCAAGGAAAGGGCTTCAGAGCGCAGCAAACTTGCTCAGAAATGCTACTTGGCTTCTCTGAAGCTGATAAAATCCCACATAGTTTCGGGCGTGAAGGAGACCAGTCTCGAGAATCCCCTGGAGGATCTCCACGAGCTTTTGCTAAGTAGGGGAAGATCAGCCCAGGTCCACAAGCTGAACAGGCTCTATGACAGACTCTCTAACTTGAGTTTGTCTATTCCAGAGTTGAATAACCACCCACAGAGAATCCTGGCTACCGGGCCGGCCTTCCAATCTAGAAGCCAAAGAAACACTTTTCAAGATCAATTTCTTAGATTACTGGTACCGTTATTTGATACCGGATCACGAGACAATGATAATCAAGAGAATTTTAGTAATAATGTAAAGGTCTCAAGTGATTTACAGAATTCAATTAGCCCAGTTCTAAGCAGATTCAGGGACCAGAGCCTCCAACTGGCCTCCACATCTTCCTGCTCCATCACAGAAGGGGGAGGAGGGGGAGGCGGCCGTCTCGAGGTTTACTCAGAGGAATCTGGGCAAGTTGCAAGCAGTGACGACTACTCGGTTCCCCTGTTTGTCTTGGAGAAGTGTCTCCTCTCACCAACACAAGAGCTCGCCCTGGTGCACGACATACTGTATGCTCTCCAGGGCTTCGATGCCCAGTTCGTCAAGTACGACGTCTCCACGGACTCTTACATTCTGAGTCCCTCGGTCTACTCCTTGGAGACAACTAGGGAGCTTGTGACCGAGATTTGCCATTTTGGGACGATATATAAAAGGATGACAAAGGTCCTGAGCTACTATAGGAGAGAACTTGAGAGGCCACACTTGATGGAGAGGTCCATGCTGACAAAGACCTTGGTGGAGTTCATCCAAGATCTGCTTTCCGAGTATTCCCAATTCATCGTCAGCCAACAGAACGAGGTGCAGGAGTCCATGATTGCTCTCTCCAAGCTGGATCCTGGAGTGAACCCGAACCTGGAGCTGCTCAGTTCGGGTAAGCCAATGCTCACGCTGAGGAAGCTGCTGCACAGGATGGACGACCAGTACCACAAGAGGGAGAAGGTCTTCGCCGTTCTGGAGGGATTACTCGGACAGACGAGCAGCTCCATACTCTCTTGTCTGAATATGCAGAGGAGAAATGGCAACCAACACCACGAAAAGATCTTTGAAATCTTGTTTCACAAGTGTGTCTCTGTATGGATTCATGATGTAAACTTAATTTTAAGATATGGTACTTCTTTAAGGTTTCTAGATGGCATTGATACAAAGAATATGAGAACAAAGACAAGAATAGATTTCGAGAATAGGTTGGGTGAGTTTTTCATCAAGGGGAGTTTGGAGGAGGGCATCAAGGTAGATGAGAGCAGGATCCCAAACTTTTTGTTGTTGGAGACGGCCTACCAGATTGCCCACTTGTGCAAGACGAGGATCATGATCAGAGCCCTGCTGGCTCAGGACGAGGATGCAAGGCTTTCTGAGGAGCTGGAGGTCTTCGAGCTAAGCTCGGAGACGATTTCTGACTTGAACAGAATTCCCCTGCACTCAATCCTGAACGGTCTCCAGGATAAGCTGGACACGAAACTGAGGGATATGGTACTTGATCGGGGATCTCTGGTTTCAACTCTCCGAGGACTTAGAGACAGCCTGGTCTGCTTTAACGGGGACTTCTCCGATCTGCTCTTGAGGAATTTGGAGAGCGAGCTGGACAAGCCCTCCGAGTCTGTTTCTCTGCAGAATCTAGAGGAGGTCTTTGAGAGTACGATCAGATCTTGTCCGTGGTTTGACACGATTAAAGGTAATCTCCAGGTATCGATACTGGAGGATCAAGTCTATAACAAGCCAGGAAGCTGCGGCTGGGATGTGTTCACGCTGGATTTCCCTCTCCAAGAGAGAACCTGTCTCTCCCTGGTGCTCACTCCGGACCTCCTTCGGAGGTACAGAAGGATCTTCAAGACTGTCTGGAAGCTCAAGCTCGTTATCCATAAGCTTAACTCAACGTGGACCCAACTTGTTAAGTATCTCCGACAAGCCGAGCTCTGCGCCATCCAGGACTCCACTGATGCCACCCTGCTCAGAAACTCCAGCTGTCTGATCAGAACACTCATCATCGCCCTGAGCACCATGCAGAGCCTTCTCTCCTTCAGCTCCGTCAGCTACCTTTGGTCCTCGCTGGAGGAGCAGATTCCCAAGGCAACCAGTCTTAACAAAATCATTGACCTCCACGATACTTATCTCTCCTACATTGAGTCCACCCTGTTCATTTCCTCCAGGTCCCCCCAGGAACAAAAGCTCTCCCAAGACATCTATCTCTGCCTTGACCTCATCCTTGAGTCCTCCCTATTTCTCTGCAAAATCAACAAAACTCTCTTGAACAGCCTCATCTACGAAAATGATCATGGATTTAATCAGGTACCCAATTTTGAGACAAATCATGTCTTCTCGTCTCTTGCTGACGAAATCTACGAATCTAGCAACAACCTTCAGAACTGCTTCACGTCTTTTAGGGATAACCTTAGCCTGATTGTCCAACTCAAACACGATACCCCCCAGTTCGACCCGCATCTACAGACACAAATATACATCCTTGAATCACTACTAACACAACTACCCACATACCTTAGATTCTTAGATGAATAAATTCTAGAGATCCCGACCCCTATTATATACAGCTTCCCGCGTATGCATGCATGCATGCACTCCGAGAAGACACTCTAGACCAAGAAAATAATTAACTATATAATCAATACTAATTAAGACGATTCTCTACTTGTTTGTCCTCCTGCTATTCCAGACCCTGATTGGGGTCTGGGAGATTATTTGCCAGCTGGAAGATGACTCCATCTTCACATCATACTCATATTAAAAACGGTATCGACTTTTGAAGCCGTGTCCAGTAATTCATGAACCTGGTTCTCAAGACTCATTTGTCTAATCTGGGAGGAACGAAGGTAGGAGTCACACATGTCTCTGAGCTCCTTCCAAAACTCTCTATACGACTCCACCCTCTCGTCAAACCTAGTCCTCAGGACCGGATTCCCCGTAAATCCCAAAAGCCGCTCCGCATGCTGACGAAGCTGAAGGATCTTCTCAATCATAATGTTCATGTTCCCCCAAAAGGCTACACACCTGCCCAGGATGCTCTCTATCATTCTTAGCTGCGCCAAAACCCTTAGAAGTATGTATGAGATCTTTAGCTGGTCCTCGCTCCTCCTTTTTACAGCATTCTGATCACAGATTATCGATGAGCTTGAGCTCGAGCCCGAAACTGCACATCTACATTTATTTGAAGATTTGCCAAGTAACCCTGATTCTGTCTCAGACCCAAACCCTGCCTCTTCCATACCTCTGTCCCCCGTCCTACCACTACCACAGGACGCTCCTCCTCTGCCATTCCGCTCCACCAACACAACAGAGCCCAGCTTCTCCGTATAATTCGCCCTGTTGGACTCTCCGTCGCCAGAGAAATTCTCACTGGCCCCGGCTCCTCCTCCTGATGATTTCTTGGCTCTCTCAGACTCTCCGCTCTTGATCCTCCTCTCCTTTTCATTCTCCTCCTCATAATCCCCTCCAAAACTGCTCAGCTTCTCTATTGAAGCTTCAAAGCTTGGAAGGTTTGGAAGCCCAAAGTCCACTCCTTCCTGCAGCAATGACTCCACTCCCGTCGGAGGAACATTACATATACTCGCAGGGAGAAACAGAAAGTCCAATAATAAGTCCCTAGTGCTTGCTAGAGAAGTTGTAATATATGATGAGCTCGGGGGATATTGTGTCTTTCCACGTACTTGAATAGATAAACTTGAAGTCAAATTGCTCTGTGATTTATCTACTTCCCTTTGGTTATGTATAATAGTGATACCACCAGATGTCTTGATTGGATTGGAATCATCATCCTTGTCCAAATGCTCAAATAAAGCTCCGATCTCCGAGTTTGAGAAGAGATCCGTGATCCTCCGAATGACCCTCTCCCTAGCTGAGTTATAGCCAATGAATATACTTGGATCAAACTCATTCCTCATCAAATTATGAGCATGATTTGAAAATCCTGTCCCATGACTGCCATCACCTCTAGAAAAAACGGATCCAGACTTGCTGAGTCTACCAACACCAGATCCTGCTCTATCAAAACAGCTCGAATTAGATGAATCCAAATCCAACCCCTCCAATGCACCACATAATCTCCCATCCCCCTCCTTGTCTGACCACCTTTGTGAACAGCTTGCAGACCTCCCCACAGCAAAAGATGGGACCAACTCGGACTCCTCCTTCAAACTCTCACAGGAAATGTTCCTGGCGTTCCTTTCTGTAATCCTCTTAATATCCCTAACAGACTCCACAAAGTTTGATAGCTCAAACAGAAAATCATTATAAGAATTTTGAATATCCTCCACGTCATTTTGAGTAACATCCACCAGATTCTTTACATGTGATAAAAGCTCAATAGCCAACTTTGGCTCATTTGTATTCACTGCCAACAGAAAATCAGGAAGCTCATCCAACACAGACTCACAGGTCTGCTTAAATTTACCAATCGCAACATAGGATCTCTGCTGTAGTATCCTCCACTTGTGTATATGCTGTCTAATGATTCTACAAGTCGCAGAATTGTGTCTAAACGCTATATAAATCCCATGCAGCTTGTATGCAACGCTCAGCTGAAGATCCAACAGACCATTTATGTCCATAATTGATGACGCCCTGGAAGCATTTGCTGAAATACTGCTGGATGGACGACCAGCCTGGCCATCCTCCTCAGACTCTTCCGGAGAAATCGCCACACCAGCACTTGAAAGCTCCGCATTCTCGTCCACAGACTTGAACAAAACGATCTCACTTCTCTCTGGAACAGAAGAAGAAACTCCCTTCTGGATCTCAAGAATGCTTGGCTCATTCTCGCTCTTAATATTCATCCAAGGATCCTGCTTTAACTCACTCAAAGTCATCCTCTGGCCCGGATCAACCGTCAAGAGCCTCCTAATCAGCTGTTTGGCTTGCTCACTCACTCTCTTAAAGCGAGGATATCTAAAGTGATAGTTCCCTTCCCTAATGAGACGCTCCAGATTACCCTTCCTCTCATCAAAGGGAAATGCCCCACCAAGCATTACATAAAACAAAACTCCCAAAGACCACAGATCCGCCTCTGTCCCGTAAGACTCTCCCGTATTTGAAGCATTAAGAACCTCAGGAGCCCAGTACTGAGGAGTCCCAACAAGAGTTCTAGCCTGAGTATAACCTTGTCTTAGAAACTTTGCCACTCCAAAATCTGCCACCTTGATCAGAAAGTAATCACCAGGTAAGGATCTATCAATCAGTATGTTCTCAGGCTTCAAATCACGATGAATTATCTCCTTCTGGTGCATATATATCAGAGCCTCCACAACCTGCTTCAAAATAAACCTTGTACTAGACTCAGAAAGAGATCCACACTCCACAATTTTGTAAAAGAGCTCTCCTCCACGAACCAAATCCATGACCAGATAAAAAGTATCCCCAGAGTCCGAAAAATCCACCAAACTCACAATATTTGGGTGCCTCAACTTATGCAAGATCATCGCCTCCTCCAGCAATTTACTCTTCTTCTCCTCAAAATCTGGAGTCAAATATATTGACTTCATATCAATTATCTTAACAGCAAAATACTCCTCCTTTATTGGAACCATTATTCCATCCTCACGAACCTTACCCACTGACTTACATTTGAAAACCACCGAGGCACTCCCTGCTCCTAATCTGTCACATAGCTTATACCCCACTCCAGACTGACCTAAAAATGTGGATGATTGACCATTCTGCTGATGTTGATACTGCTGACTAGACTCACTCATATATATACACCAAAAAAAAAACCCTGACCCTCCGGATCACTATCTCCAATAAACTAATAATACCACTCTATCACACAAAATACTCCCGTCCCAGTCTATTGCCCTTGAACAACCAAACACCAAAATCAGCTACTCAATCTACCTCTCCCTCCGTCTGAAATACTGAATGACGTCCTCAACACTTTTGAACCTATCGGAATACCCAATATTCGAGACGATTGTATTTATTACTATGGGCTTAATACCCTATCTCTCTCTCTCTCCCAATTCGTCCCTATATTATTATTATTATTATTATTATTATTGTTTGTTTCCTCTTCCTCCTTGATAATTCTACATCCTAAATTAACTCGTGGTGACGCTTGGCGCCAATGCGGCGCCAAATGATCTCGAAATTCGGTACCCTTTGGCGTTGGGTGGGGGGCGGCGGTCTACTGAGATTCTGCATTCCTTGTAAATTCGGACCAAATAGTTAGATTTGGGGTGTTTTGAGGCTGGAACCGAAAGTTGGGAACAAAATCACTTGATTCCCTGCTGGATGAATTGCACAAAGTCGTAGCCCTTGGTTGTAATGTGGTTATGAGCCGAATGGATCTTCTTTGAGAAAATGTTGGAGGCTTGTTGCTGCGAAAAGTTGAGGAGAAGTCTCTGCTTGAGCTTTTTGATGGTCTCTCCGCGGAAACACGGAATCCCGCTGTTGAGCAGCATCTGTGTCAAAGATAGCAGTAGGTCAGCATGCTCTCTAACGGCCAGAAAGCCGGAGAGACAAAGGTCATCAAACAAGTCGACTTGGTCATCCATGAACTCCAGCATCTCCTGAGTCACCTTAAACGCTGCTCTCTCGAAATGTAAGTTATTTCCCGGAGAAATATCAAATATGAACCCGTAATCAATATGTATGATGTGGCCATCCTTTGTTATCAGAATATTCCCATTATGTCTGTCCTTAATCTGCAAAACATAGCATGCAATCGAGTACCCAGCCAAACTAGAGATGAAGTTATATCTGGCTTGCTCATACCTCGTCCTCCCCCCTCCTCCGCATTGACCTTTCCCGTCACCAAAAGTAGACTCGTAATAGGCTTTAAGTCCTCCCTCAGGGTGAAGCTCATGAATCTCGTGAAGAGAAATGCTATCCTCAATGAACTCTATGATGCCTCCATAGACCACCAAGTGGTTGATGTCCTTGAACATCATTGGTAGAATTCGGTATGGATATAGCCAAACCGGGATATTATACATCTCAAAGATCTTTTGGAAAACATGTATATACTGCATTGTGATCACATCCTGGCGACAATCATCATTGCATTTGACAATCAAATTCACCGTAAGCTCATAATCCTCGTCTCTATCCATCTCTGAGCCCTCCAACCTCTGGCCCTCGCTCCCCTGATTTGATAGCTGTAGGGAAAGCAAGTATGGAATGTTTTTGGCACTTTGAAGTATTTTAAGTCGGTTAATCTTTTTAATGGAAAGCAACCTAGTCTTGCTCTGAGAAGACTTTAACATATTGGTATTCAAGAATGGCACATTCCTGTACTCTCTTGTTTGTATTACATTCTCTATTTTGGCCAAAAGATCCTGAGCTATTTCTGACTTTAGCTGAGTTATCTCCTTCGAGTTGAGTCTCCCAATCAAGGCGGACGGATTCTCATCCTCCTCCAACGGCAGACCGACTCCTCCCTCCCCTCGGTACCTATATTTGGCCATCTCACCAAGCTGACATAATATATAAAAGAAAGAAAACTGAATATTTGCAAGAGAATGCTGCTTTCTTTCAACATGTAGCAGACTTTTACATGGTCGATTTAACCCACCTGAGGCCCCAGAAATCCCGTCCAGACACTTATTTATCAACGAAGAGACGCTTGACATCCTCTGAGTCAACCCTTCCATGCAGTCCTGAACCGTCCTAAGTCGATTTATCACGCCTTTTTCGCTAGTCATCTGGATATCCTCCACATTGCTGCATCTGCCCTTTCTCTCACCACCTGTCTCCGATCTCCTGCCCTCCTTGGACCTAAAAGTCAGCAAAGAGTCGCACTCCTTGAATAAACACTTTTGGAATATGTTCATTATCGGTGAGTTTGGATTGTTGGTGTAAATGGATAGTATCTGTGAAAACCGGGTACTTTTTAATGCCATATCCAACAGACACGTCAAAACCAAATGACTGTTTTTCTTGCTGCTCTTAATGATCTCCATGTACTGGATTAGCAGCAGCTCCCACTCAACCTCTTGAAACAGCAGCAGCGACCTCACACAGCTCCATACAATCAAAGTGCTGGTGTACATGCTATGATGAAAGTAGTGGTGAAAGTGATGAGAATTAGACATGAACTTCTTCTTTTCGGAGGAAAACTGATTACTCAATAAGTAGATTACAGTAGGGAACGGGAGGGAGTGACCAATATAGTGCAAGTAATCATGAAATAGGTAGACCGACGGGTTACTCCCTCCATGTATGTATCTGCAGCTCACTGCCAAGCTCTTCATCTCTGTGCTATGTGAATTAATTTTGTTCAGATACCCTTGCTCACTGTTGACTATATACCAGAAATACTTGCCACTCATCCTCTCATGGTAATGTTGTGGATGGTAGTGGTAGAGTAGAAATGAGAATGTGTTTTCAAAGCCAATATTCTCAAAGACATTAATCAGGCCTCCAGAGGAAGAAAGTCCAAATGACTGATTTCTGACCAAAATCGAATAGTGGATCAAATGATCCATCAGAAATGGAACTATCCAGGTACTGTTCACCTTCATCATGTGTCTGTATATTCTGGTTGGATACCTTTTCCAGAGGGATAGAAAGAGCCAGACCTCCAGGAATCCTGCCTTCTTGAGATTATATATATAAAATGTCAGAGCAGAAATGTACTTTTCAATCAAAATCAAAGTATTCCCATTGATATAATACTCCCAGATGTACTCCAGAACTATGTACTGACTATAGGTAAGCAGTCTGTTGTCAAAGATGTCAATCAGGGACTCGGAGGACATATTATTGAAGTTACTCATTATACCCTGCCACGTCTTGCTATCATACAGATTTACACATAAACCATCCAGACAAGTGGTTAGCTGGGTAGATGTCTGTAGGAGTCTGGTGTATATATCCTTGTAGGTCGGATAGCTCTCGTAGAATGACCAGAGATACGGCAGAACCCGGGCAGAAAGGAAATAACTTGAATTCACCATGGACTTTCCTCCGTTCGTATAAGCATCCCTCTGAGTCCTCTTGTTATTGAAGGTGTTGATCTTAATCTGTGAAATCTCCAGATCGTGGTGGCAGCTTTTTGAAACCGTCAATTGCCTCTTCTTGCAACTCTCCAAGGCCGCACCAGACCTCTCAACTGTGACCGACTTGAGAATCAAGCAGACCAACAAAATCTTCAAGTCCAGAGCAGAGGACTCTCCGGTGTACCGCGAATAAGCCTCCGACAAGCTGGCCATTAGCTCTACCTGCTCCAAGATGTGGAGCAAGTCAAAGTGCTGAAAGTAGTCGTGACCGATAAACCAGTCAGAGCTTTCCAGGAGGAGCACCAGAGACATGTAGAGCTGATAATAAGAGAGTGACCTGCTGCCAAGGATTCTCAGGAGACTCCTCAACACTGACTCAGGGTTCAGTGAAGATATTATGGACCAAACAACGCAAACAAACCTAGTATAGTGCTCCAGCAGATAACAATCCGGGACCGAGCTGTCAAACCTATGAAAACAGTCTGTCCTCTTGGATAGAGGACTTCTCCCAATCTCAGCCTCTCCTGAATACTCCTCGTCGCCAACACAAATTCCAAGAATCCCATTCAATATCTTATCCACAAAGATCTCGGATAAAGATCTATAAGACTCATTAATATTGTCCACAACCATCCACGTACATATATAAATCATCCGGATAATTATCTGAGAGTAAAACCTATAGTTGAGTCTCTCTTGAATGGCTTGTTCGTTTGGATCGGTCCCTTCCGCCTTGTCAAAAAGCTCTCCATCCAAACTTAGACTGGTTGCAAGTTTGCTGTCCTCGAGTCTGACGCCAAAAATCTCTGAAAAGTTGGAGATCTGTTCAACCAAGCGCCTCTCTCTGCTCCTAAAGTTCAATTCGTCAAAAATGAAGTGGAAGTAGCATCCACTGATCTCCCCCACGACGTCCATGAAGATCTTGAGATACTCCTCATCGCTGGACAGCTGATCAAACAGTGGATTCAGTCGGTTGATGATAGAGTAGACGTCCTCCGAGTCAGTAATCACCAGAGAGGAGTGTCTTTTCTTGCTCAAAAAGGTCTTTGGGGAGGATGGAGATATAGACAAAGAGGGACTCTGCCAGCCCTTTTGAATGTTATTTATTGTATAGTAGAGGTCAATCGAGTAGCAACCAAAGAAAATCTCATTCTTGATCAGAGATTGAGTGGAGCCGTCCCCCAAGCTGTAGTTAGAGTGAGAGGATGTGTCCGTCAGCTTTTGCTGAAGAATCTCAAAATCCTCGTCCGAGATGATGCCCCTCATGCCCCTTATCTTGAAAAGAGCAAAGCTCCTTTCAAATACGCCTCCTCTGAGGGACAGATTCCCCAGCAGACACTGTATGAACTGGAACAGACTCTGCTTCATATGGGAGATATACAAGTCCGAAATGAGCGAAAAGACGCGGACCTTAGTACTCGAGCTCCATCTCTCCCTAAAGAACTTGAGGCAATTGTATATATACGGGCCATCCAAATTGAGAGAGTTTGTTACCTGCTTATATATGTGATCAGACATTATTCTCGGATTCTCAGAGGCTGAGAGTATCGCCATCAAAGTATTGTGCTTTGCTGAGACGTGACTAATCTTGTGACAAACCAAAATACTAGAGACTATTCCGGTTAGTTCCAGCACCTTACTGCTAATCTTTGGAGTGCTCTTGTGCTCCTTTTCACCTGAAGACACTAACATCGGGGCATCCACCTCTTGTATTGCCTGATCCAAGATTTGTAGATACCCAAAAAAGTAGCTGATATTCGGAACCGTGAATATCTTTTCTATCTCGTCGCCCCTCTTTTGAAAGATCTCCGAGTTCTCGTCCAGGTAATTTCTCCACAAAATGATCCACGGGTCTATTAAACCGGAATACCTCTCATCCACAAAAACTGGCAAGCCATCATCGAACTCACTCATTGGAAACGTAATCTCACACAAGACATCCAGCCTGTACTTGTTGTTGATCAAGTGCATGTAAATAAGGCGAATGGACCTATTCAGTACCTCAATATCGTGTCTGCTCTCTCTGCTTGTCATAAGAGTTACGTAATTATTCCAGACGATCAGAAATAGAGAAATGTCAAAAGTCGTGGTCTTAAATGCCGAGCTGGTGGATGAAGAGGAGACCGAAGAAATGGTGCATGCTGAGATATTCAGCTCCCTATTTACAGACTTGTGCCTGATAATTAAGCCGGTAATTATCACAAACAGCTTCTCAATCAAATCAAAACACTGGAGTGCCTTCAAACCCCAGCCTCCCTTGCTGGCGTTGATAATGGTCAGATCTCCCTGGATTATGTCGCCCTTGATATTGTAGTTCTCATTCTCAAAGTTCCTTGGGTCCACCAGGATTGTCAAAACGGTCACAAGCAACCTTATTGAATCAAACAAAACCACTTCAGCTATCTTTTGAGAGTTCCTTCCCTGCAGAAACTCACTCAATAAGTCCAGCAGGACCAGACTATCAATCTCCAATGGATCCGAAGAGACCGAGGACTCACCCTGCTTGTCCAGATCCTTCATCGAAATCCCAAATCCCTTGCAAAACAAATTTACTAGCTTCAAAAAAACCAAGCTTGCTGAGCCAATACTTGGTGAATCGTGCTCCATCTTGGAAAAATAGCCTTCCGGACTATGTTCACTCCATGCATTGTAGGTGAACACAAACTGCTCCACGAACTGGACCAGCTGCTTCTTGAGAGTCACCTCCCTCGAAACCCATTCTCTACATAACTGGCTCATCATGTGCACCTCAAACACACCCAACTTATTCATTGATTGACCCTGATTCTCAATACCAACCGCCCGGGCTGACTGAACTCCTATAAACCTCTGATACCTTAGAATTATCGATACCAGCTCAGATACACTCAATTCCGCCCCAATACGCTCAATAATCATCAGCAAAATCTTCAAGTACCAGTAATTAAATCTGATATCCCCCGGCTGAATCCCTATAAGCTGGATGACTACAGACTTGTACTCGGCTCTCCTCTCATCCGAAATACTAATTATAGAGAAGACCAAGTACAAGATCAAGGCGCAGATCAGCAGTAGGCAGTCATTGTTTATGTCGGAGTTGGCCATGTCTGCCGCCCTGATACTGTTGAAATAGTCCAGCAAACAGTCCATCTGCGAAATAAACATATTGATCCAACTCGAGTTAATCTCCTCAATGTCCTTCTCCCGGACAAAGCCCCCTACATTCTCGTAATTGTAAACCTTCAAAATTATAGACAAATACACCGTGAAATAGATGCAAATCATCGACTCCTGGATATTCTCAATGCTGAGCAACTCCCTCAGATCCAATGGAGTGAACTTGATCAAAAGGCTGTATAGTCTCTCGAACACGTCGTACTGGCCACCACCCAACAATACAACTAGATCCTCCAACAGTGCCCTCTGCTCCAAAATCGAATTTGCCAGCTTCAAGTCCAAAGCGAACAGCGAACTGCCCCCCTCTGAACTCTCGCCCCACTCTGGCCTCCCATTAAACCTTGGAAACAAGAAAAGAAAGTTCAGCAGGCCCTCCCTTCTAGAACTTGTGCTGCTCCTCATATTCTCCTCGAACAAAACTATGTTTCTTGAGAGGAAATCCACCAACTTCTCAATTGAATTACGCCTCCTATCGCTGGCACGAACACCACTCAAAGCCAGCATGGGGGTTTGCCCCTCCAGTCCCAAAAAGAAAGTGCTTACGCCTGTCATCCTGGACAACCAAAGAGAAAGCTTATCTGATCAAATCTCTATATCTTTACTCTGATATCTATTTACATGCAATCAAATCTCATAATTCATTCTACTCCAGTGGACCTCCAAGGTCTCAGGCCACCAGGATCCTGCTCTACTGACCCCTCTACCCAAATTGTTTATTTTCCATGCACTTTCTATTTATCCTGATGCTTTTAAAAACTTTTATTAATATTATTATTTTTGTCCCCTTTTCGTCCAAAGCTAATTATTTGATCTTACCCCCCACACGCACACACCTAATATTAAGTTTTTTCCTCTTAAATATTTTGAAACCTTTTTCTCTCTCCCCCCCCCCCCCAAAAAAAATGTCACCAATATTTCACTGATCCCTATACCCAACTCTCCTGCTCACACCTTGTTTCGTGTATTATTTACCCTCTCCCAGGCTCCTATTCCCACCTCCACGACATCCGTGAATGCTCCCTCTGAATGTCGTCTCAACAAGCCTCTCTCTCCGAAATTATTTTAAAAAAACTATAAATCCCCTACAAATCTCAATAAACCCTACTCTACCTATTTTTTTCTCTACACCAAAAATTATTTGTCACTCTATGCAAGTTTTTTCCCCCATGCATGCAATTACCGGTATTGAAAAAACAATGCTTACGTGTTTGCATGTGGACAAGCAAATGATGTGGAAAAAAATATTCATTGCATGCAATATTTTTAATTCAAAATGTTTTTTTTGAGAGAAATTATTTTGGCAAGTTTGGTTTAAAGTATGTTTAATTTTTTTTTCTTTCTTCAGAGTTTTTAGCCTAAGAAATGGAGGTAATTCCGTAGAGACTAGGCGCCAAGAGCAGCTTTTTGTCAATTAATTAAAAGAGGAATCTTTTGTCCAGAGAGTGATATCAATAAAATTGAAAAAATTTGCTTTGCGGATATTTTCCAGAATTAACGCCGAGCAGTATCGACAGTATTATGGAATAGAGGTAGAAGTACTAGATAAAGAGCCAGCAAGCGTAGATTGTACAAACTGAAGACAGGAGATGAGTGACAACGATACAAATGTTAAGCAATGGAAGGTCAGAAGGCTGATTGCGACATTGGAGGCAGCCAGAGGGAACGGGACATCGATGATTTCTTTGGTAATAAAACCAAAGGACGAAATATCGAGAATCTCGAAAATGCTTGCAGATGAGTACGGAACAGCCTCAAATATTAAGAGTAGAGTGAATAGGCTGTCCGTATTGTCAGCGATTACAAGTACCCAGCAGCGTTTGAAGCTATACAATAGGACTCCTCCGAACGGCTTGGTGGTTTACTGTGGGACATTGATCACGGAGGATGGGAAAGAGAAGAAGGTGAACATAGATTTCGAGCCATTCAAGCCAATAAACACATCTCTATATCTATGTGACAATAAGTTCCACGTGGACGCATTAAAGGAGTTGCTGGAGACGGACGACAAGTTCGGATTTATCATTGTTGATGGTAATGGTGCCTTGTATGGAGTAGTTCAGGGCAGTTCTAGGGAGGTTTTGCTTAGATTTAATGTGGATTTACCAAAAAAGCATGGTCGTGGTGGTCAATCAGCACTACGTTTTGCTCGTTTGAGGATGGAGAAGCGTCACAACTACCTGAGGAAGGTTGCAGAGACTGCTACATCTATGTTCATAACGAACGATCAAGTTAACGTTGCAGCTCTGATTCTGGCAGGAAGTGCAGATTTCAAGAATGAGCTGGCTCAGAGTGACATTTTCGATCAGAGACTAGCAAGCAAGATTCTAAAGATAGTGGACGTCTCATATGGAGGCGACAATGGCTTTAATCAGGCAATTGAGCTCTCAGCGGACGCACTTCAGAATGTAAAGTTTGTTCAGGAGAAGAAGCTTATTACAAAATTCTTTGAGGAGGTTGCACAGGATACAGGCAAGTATGTGTACGGCATTAACGAGACTCTTCAGGCTTTGGAGATGGGTGCCATCGAGCTGCTGATCGTATGGGAGAACTTGGAGACCAAGAGGATGGTTGTGAAGAATCCATCAACAGGCGAGGAAAAGGTCTTTTTGAACAGTCCAACCGAGCAGCACGACGAATCCAAGTTCAAGGACCCTGAAACTGGGGCTGAGCTTGACGTTATTGAGGTTCTTCCCTTGACCGAGTGGCTTGTGAACACATACCAGAATTATGGAGCTCATTTGGAGTTTGTTACAAACAAGTCCCAAGAAGGCAATCAATTCCAAAAAGGATTTGGAGGCTTTGGTGGCATTTTGAGATACAAGGTAGACTTCCAGGACTACGCTGTTGTCGAGGATGACCTTGATGAGTTCATTTAAGTTACAACCAGAGGACTTTTTCTTTTTTTTTGGAGAAGAAGAGTCACATCTGGTCATGCCATACTAGCTTTTAAGTTAAGAAGTCTACAAGAGTGTTCAAGCATAGGATTTGGCTTTAAATGAAATGAAAGGTGCGTCCATTAGTTATATATTAAAAAGAATTACTTATAATTTCTAAAACGAGCTAACTATAACCTCCCCTGTGGATCCTCCTGTATATATGGTGTGCTCATCCATCCAACAGAGACTGAGAAGCTTGGAGTTGGTTTTTGCAGCCTGAAGAGGTAGATTTGGTGATCTTATATCCAGAATCTTCAGATCCATATCATGCGAAACAGACCCAATCATATACTCGCTGAATGGGTTCCAGACAGCCTGTGGAATCACCTCCTTGTGGGCAAGAAGTCTGTTTTTGTGTACGAAACGGGTATTCCTATCAAAAGGCACTGAATTCATGTCTTTATTGAAGCTGGTGTTGACCTGGCTGGTGCTTCCCGCCCTCAAATCCCAAATTCTGACTCGGCCATCATCATGGGAGGTACAAATTACGTGTCCTGTCATTGGATTTTGAGTGGATAGTGAAAATGTTGGAAACTTTATGTTCCAACCACAAATTACCTCTCCAACAGACACCCTTGACAACTTAATGTTGCCATCTAGACTGGAGGAGATCAAATAGTCACCCAGGGAAAGTAGGTCTGTAACGTTTGAAGAATGGCTCTTGAACTTGTAAATGCAGTTTAAGTTCCTGGTACCTGGGGTTTCTTTTGATTCATCATCCTTTTCCTTCTCCTCCTCTTCATCCTCACAAAAGAATATCAAGTTACCATTTGCATCTCCCGCTGCTATGATTGAATCGCATCCTCTCACCGGGCAAAGAGCCTCAATTGGGGCCGAGCTAGCTCTAATTTTGGAATTCCTTAATATGCACTCCCGTCTCGCGGCTGAGTAGTCTAAGCCTATAATTGAGCCACACATGGTGGAGGCCCAGACTTTGGAATACTCGGAATCGTTTAGCTGTTGGGACTGGACTCTGAAAATAGAAGTAGAACATCCAGTTGCGAGTAACTCATTTACGTTAAACTCCATTGCGACTTGTCCATTGCTCTTTTCTTGCTCATCTAGTCTCATACTCTTGTCCACTGGATGTGAAGCTGCGTCATAAAACCTGATCTTTCCATCATAGAATCCCACTGCAACCATCGGGTTATCTGTCTCCAGTCCCCCCGCTAAGCTCCTTATCCAATCCTTTTGCTTATCCAGAGTTCTCAGCGTCGGCCTCCCCAAGGTCCTCAAGTACTCTATCCTCAGCTTGGACTCGCTAGTCCTCCCGCTCTGTCTCATGTACTCGTTGACGGTCCCCCTCAGAAACGTCTCCTCTACTATGAAGTCAAAGGAAATGCGGCTCTCAGTCTCCAAAAGGGTGTTTAGCAGCTCCGAAAGCTCACTTCTACCTACTCCGGAGTCAATCATGAAGGACCCGTCCGGCAATCGGAGCCTTGGGTCGCTAATCTTCGTCCAAAAGCAGACCTCCACCTGCGAATCACCCGCATCCCCCGATACTGAACTCTCCATCTTCTTTTTCTTGCGCAAATGCACGAATTATCTCCAGCACTCTCCGTGTCCCTGCTCCAATACAAGACTCGCAGCTCCTCAGACCCGAAACCAGAATACGTAGCTCTTCCAGCTAAAATATCTCCGCTAAAAAAAAAGAGAGAGATAATCTGATTTGTTCCCTACTGTCAAAAGTGACCAATCAAAGTGCCAGTCCTCCCTCTAGCTTTTTTTTTGAAATTTACATACCGGCGTCGAGTTTCCCGCCTACTGTTGATGCCACGCTCTGCTGTATAACGCCGGTATAGGGCGCATGGGGGGGGGGGGGGGGGGGATGCGGAAATGCACGGACAGATTTGAGATTAAAGATTTGCAGGAAGAGCACAGAAGGGGAGATAGATGAGAATGAATTTAGACTCTCAGGGAAGAGAGGATACGAGGAGGAGCTTGTCCAAGTAAGTTGACCTCGGAGAGACTTAGTCCTGGTCGTTGATATGCAATTCTTTGCCCTAGAAGCTCCAAGCCCGGAGGCTTGGCCGGAGACCCCGAGATATGCGAGCAATGCGGCGCCCTGGATGACTCCCAGAAGGTGTGTTGCACATTCTGCGGAGGGACTAGGTGCTCCGATTGTAAGCCAGGCTCCTTGGAGTATAGGATCTACGATAAAATGGTATGCGAGGAGTGTATCTCCAAGCTGTATCTCGAGACGAATAACCTGTTGCAAGAGGAGCTGGACGTGAAGGACCAAATCAACCTAAACCTCAAGAGAGGCCTGGAGGAGCAGTTTCAGGTGATCTCCAAATGCAAGAAGTTTATCATAGCACTGGAGGAGATTATCTCGCTTCAGGGCTTGTGGAGATCCATCTGCGAATTTGAAAGTACCGAGAGCGTTCAGAACCTCCTATTTGAGTGCCAAGGTAAGTTTGGCCCTCTTAGCTTAAAGTTCCCCAAAGTCACTCTACACCCTTAATGATGCTTTAACAGCGGGTATCCAAAAATGGAACCAGAAGAACAGAATACTAGAGATGGAGAACTCCAGCCTTAAATCCCAAATAGCCCAGCAAAACAACAGCATATCCATTCTGTGAGTTTCACCCCCACCAAAGCCTAAACTGAGTATAATCTAACAAAATCCTCAGAGAATCCCACATCCACACGCTTCAGGAGGAATACAAGCAATCCAAAGAAGCCATAGAATCACTAAAAAAGATAAAATTTGAAAAAGACAACCTCAGAAGCATTGCCCACGAGACATCCACTCTTATGGAGAAATTCAAGATAGAAAATGATGGACTTAGAGTCAGATGCTTCCGACTCGAACAAAGGGTCAAAGAACTCACCAATAACTACGGAATTGAGACCCAACATGACGAACCAAACAACTACAAACACTTTGATGGCAGAACCAGAACCATCTCCCTAGGATTACAAGATAGCCACCTCCCTCCATCCATCCTGGAAAACTCTGCCGTCGTCTTCAACAACCACCAACTTCTGGACTGTGTTGAAAGAGGCATACTCTATATCAAAAACCTGCTCTACTGCTGATCTCACACTCACAATAATAACAATATCACCATTCATTCATTTTTCTTTCTTTTTTTTTATTAATTTGCATGCATGCATGCATATTCTAAATAAAAGGTACCGGGTACCTTAAGGGAGGTGGGGGGTAAATAATAATATTAAAAGAAATGACAAGAATATTGATTATTTGAGTGTTGGTATTCATGAAAAGGTAGGTTAATGCACTTATCAAGTAGAGAGAAGAAGCTGAAGATGTTTGAGATCTCGATTGCATCTTTTAATTCTGACTTTATGGTTTTCCTGTTGGACTTTTTAGGAGTTAATGTACGATTATGTCACTTAGCTGGGACTTACTATTCCTGTGAGGTAGAGCTTGTTGAATATGTATCCAAATTTGTTCGAGTTGTCTCTAAACTGTAGGACTGCTCCAACGAGCTCTCTCTTTGATGCTTGGGTGAATAGCTTTGTCTTGCTCTGTTTAATAAGTTTAATTATTCTAATTTAGACAGTTTGATGAGGGTGAGTATGAGGGTGAGGATCGAGACGGAGGCTCTTCTGAGCCCCCTGAGGTCTCTTGTAGTTCAACATACCTATTAATCAAAGCTGTGTATCTATTGCTTAGGCTTTTAATTCCAAGATCTATTAATCTGAGGCTCTCGATCCAGTCCGAATGATGTTGCCCGATATAGTTATTGGGGTCCAGCTGCGAACTCATGTTCACTGAAAAGAGAGTATCCACCTTCTGGGACTCTCTTTCTGTCATTAACCCATCCAGCCTTTCGGGACACTCCCTTGTGTGGGAGCCCTGGCCATTGTCTAAGACTCCAAGTCTCTCCTGGCAAATTCTATGAATCATGAAACACTGTTCAAGCCGGTTGGACCCACTAAAGTGGAGTATCCAAGCTTTCTTAGCCAAGTCTGATGTCTCCTTACTGGACTCCATGACTTTGTCCACCCTTATAATGTGGTTGAGGAATAAGCTTGGAACCACCATCACTCCCTTGTTCCGTCTGGAGAGATTCAGATCGACCCATCTATCTTCAAATAGCCCGTCTGGATGCTGCTTTCTGCTCAAACAATAGCTTTGAATCCTTGGGATGTCCAGTCTCCCCGTCTCATTTAGTAGGGAGATAACTATGTTCTGATCGTTCAAGCCGGATCTACTCCACTCTAAGGAGTATGGAAGCAAGGACTGAAACTTCTGCAGGGCCAACACCTGGATGCAAAATATGAAGGTCTCCAACTTCTTTAGAGACAAGAGCAAGACTCCCACATTCACAATATAATGCTGAAACTCACAGCTGTCATCCACTGACATGCACAAATAGGAGCTCCGCATAGCCGTCTGGAAATCCTCAATTTTCACAGAAAACCTCGAAAACATGGTATCTGAGTCCATATATAGAAGGAGGGAATCTTGTAATCCCCGAAGAGAAGCCAAGCGGTGGACCCTTTTAAACATCTTAATTATCCCAATATACCTCCAAAAGTGCGGATGTACTGGCTCACCATCATGCAGATCCAAATGGAAGTAGCAGTACCCCCTCTCCCTCGCATACCGGACCCGGTTCTCCAGGAGCCAGGCATGATCAATCCCCAGCTTATTCCCTGATGTCAATATATTATACCGACATACCCCCGTCCTCTCCCAATCCGGAGGAATGTAAATCTCCCTCAGACGGTAACCCTCGCCCCTCGCCCACTCAGGAAGCCAGCCCTCCAGAACCACCAACTCCTCCAAACTCAACCCTATGCATTTGGCCAGGTAGAACACCAGCAAAACCAGGAAAACTCCTGCAACCACCAGCCTTTGCCTAATTTTAACAACAAAGTGTGACTAAACCTCAAAAATAAAGTTTAGGATGTCCAGACCCGAGCCTTATTTTCTGGCCTCAATTTATTTTTTCCAATCCCCCTTTCTGGGGTAAAATTTAAAATGACTAGGGATCTTTAAATGCATGCGTTACCCCCTCCCCCGCCGACCTACCCAACCCTATCTCAGAGTACCCTGCTATATCATCACAACAAACATACCCAGAAAACCCCCAAATCCACAAACCCCCTGAAAAAACAAACTATCAACTCACCCAAAATACTCTACACACAATTTTTACTCCATTTTTATTTATCTTCTATAATGCAGCACGTGATCGGGCGGGCGATTTGGCCCGCCTTGCGGCCCCGTACCGGAACAAATAAATAGCAGAGACAATAAATAAATATAGGGGAAAGAGAAGGAAAAATAGCGAATTTAAATAGGAAGGGGACTGGGGAAATATTTATATAAATATATATTATATGAAATTGTCTCATATAAATAAAGTTTTCAACAAGTACTTTGTCTCCAATAACAATTAGCTAATTAATAATAATAAGTTTGATTATTGGAGGCATACAAGAACAAGGAAAAAAAGACCGGCAATTATATTTTAAACTTGTTTAATTTGCAGAAACCAGATACTCTAAACAATAAAGTTTGGATTAACTAGGGAACGAGTTAATATTTTTTTCACAAAAGTAGTAGCTTGTCACATATCCCAGATTTCTTATATTTAACAAAAGTCACGACTCAACAGGTTTACTTTCCCAATAAATAGAGAGGATGTCCATCATAAGCTTTAAGAACAGACCAAAGAAGGCAATAATCAAGAAGAGAACTAAAAAGTTCACCAGATTCCAATCTGACCGTTTCTTGAGAGTCAAGCCCAACTGGAGAAAGCCAAAAGGTATTGATTGCCGTGTACGCAGGAAATTCAAGGGTAACTATTTGATGCCAAAGATTGGTTATGGTAGTGATGCCAAGACAAGAAAGATGCTCCCAAATGGCTTGTACAAGTTCACTGTTTCGAATCCTCAAGAGGTCCACATGCTGTTGATGCACAACAAGACATTTTGTGTTGAGATTGCATCAGGTGTAAGCAGCCGTAAGAGGAGAGAAATCCTGGAGAGAGCTGAGCAACTGAATTTGAAGGTTTTGAATAAGAATGCCAGACTCGCAATTGAGGAGGACGAATAAATGAAGTCCATCTAGTTTAGTTGTAATTTTCCCAATTATAGCAGCAGTTTTACTTGAATCTTAATTTATTTGCATGTTTCTTGCATTTGTTGTCGAGGGATAGCGGATTTTTTTTTCAGAGGGGAGGGGGGAGGGTGGTGGATACGTGTGTTACATCGGTTCTGGACTCGCTCGTCTGGAGAATCATTTAACAATAAAAGATTGTAAATAGCCGAATACTCTATAGTTTCATTCTCACTATAAGAGTTAATGGACTGTAATAGGATTTCTCAAGATAGTTTGAATTCAAAGATATGAAATTCAGCAAGAAGCTTCAGCACTATGTAAATCAGCAATATAGCCAGCACTACTTATCCTACAAGGATCTGAAAAAGGCAATAAAGCTGATAACTGGATCAGATACATCCAGCTATACCATAAATGAGGTAACCAATAACTTTGGAAATAGTAAGGCTCTGGCAGGATCTATATATAGGCCATCAGAAAGCAGATTTATGGATCTTTTAAACCATGAGCTGGACAAGATTAACTCCTTTAGCAGTATCATGTATGCTGATATTAAGGACTCTCTTAAGCAAATTCACGGATATATTGACCAGATAAGCAAAGATCTGGGTCTAGTGAATAACTCTGGTAGCAGAGCCAACGAAATGAGCGAGCCTGATAAGTGCTTTTTTCAAGCTGGGATGAGCAAAGAGCTGTTGGATGATTTGGTTTCCCCTCTGAAAGAACAGCTGGAGCGTAGAAGTGGTGAGATAATCTTTCTAGAAAGTTACCAGCAACTCAACTATACCGGATTCAGAAAGATTACCAAAAAGTATGATAAGATAAACCAGTCAACATCTTCATCATGGTACCTAGCAAGGCTTGCAAGAGAGCCATTTATGAATATGAACTTGGACCTGCTTCTAGAGGGACTCTCCAATTGCTATGCAAAGATTGATGATTTAAAGGCTGCTATCCGTGCAAAGGAGGAGCCTTTTGGTGGCAAGATGTGTCCTGAAAAGGACAATGCAATGCATGTTAGATCTGAGCTTTACTCCAAGCACCTCATTTCACCGGAAGATGTTATGAAGGTTAAAGTTCTTCTAACAAAACAGGTTCCCCTGGTTTCGGTTGGACTTTTGAATGTAGAAGGAAATGCTCATGCAAATGCAATTTCCTCATCCCCGATGAACAATTCTGTCTCACAAAAGACTCCAATTGAGAATGTATCATCATTGGCACTCCAAACATCTACCGTCTCATACATATACTTTGACGATAGAGAATTTAGTGAGTACCATAGAGTTCGAGAAATAAGGTCCAGATTTACCTCCATTAGTCTCCAATCGGATGAAAATTTGTCAGGAAGAATCCAAGCATACTCTGATGAAAAGATAGTTCCCAAAAAGTACCTGGATTACACATTTAGATTAAGATGGTACGGAGAGAATGAAGGTAATCCGGACCAATGGCTGAATTTAGATTGGATCCACCCCATGGAGCCGAGCTGCTCCATTACTGAATGGTACGATCCAAAGAGCAGCTCCATTGTTGCACCAAGTGCAAATAATGGCCAACACACGGAAGGAGCAAGTAAGATCCCATTTGAGTGGTCCAAGTCATTTGTTAGTAGCAAAACCTTGCTAATACAACAAAAGGACATATTCCACATTCTCCAGACGTTTGGTGACCTTAGACGTGAAAGCAGGAACCCCTCATTATCTTTTAAGTTTGATTTGAACACCTATATGAATGAAACCAGACGAAACCTTTCACAAGATCAAATAATGCTCCTCAACTGCTTTATTGAGTTCATCCAATTTAGAAAGCTGGGGCCACTTTCCCACCTCTGGTTCCACAGAACAACATTTGCGAGTCCCAGAAGAAATATATGCATACATGTTGACAATAACCTAAAGATCATGCCCGAAATCGATCCAGAGCTGCTCATTGATGAGAATGTTAAGGAAAGGGATGTATTATCTCAGAGTGATAAAACCCCCAAATCTGAAAAGAACGATACCACTAACACTGAGCTGGGATCTAACTCCATCTTCAATACGAGACCGTCCATCATGTATAAAACATTCATTGTTAGTCCTCAGACAGAAGCCTTGGTCTCTGAAAATATGAAAACCGTCCCACATGGCATTCTAAGCATTAGCATCATCTTTTCGGACTCTGGCTGCACCTACAATTCGAGTAAGAGCACCACCATCAGCCCCAATCCCAGAGATATGCTCCAAGATATCCTGGGCCTTGCTTCGGTCTCAGAGGTTACTGGCTTTTCTAACCTTGAAACCTGTACATCACTGCTCTTTAGTCACCGCCTACTGCAAGTCCCACACTGGTTCAACTTCATGGCAATAGACTCTGAAAGCCAGCATGAAATTTTGAATAACCTCAAAGACTCGAATTCTGACTCACAAGCCATACATAGCCTGAATAGATCGGTCTCACTCAACAAAGAAATAGTCGGAGGCAAGCAGTACCAGTCTGTTGACCCTGAAAAGTCCTCACTCAATAGCTCATTGCCAAAGATAGATGTTCTGCACACCGGCAAAAGCGCAAGAATTCTGCATGACCAGGAAGCCACCGCTCAGAGAGAAGCCAGCATTCTTACCAATGAGATCCGCTCCAACTCCCTATCTTCACTTAATAGTTGTCACACTCTATCAAATTTTAATCCACACCCAACTAAAAAATTTGAAATAAAACGTGAATGCACACAACCCAAACCCCACACTCTGCATGTGCCACTTCTTGGCAATGACGTGGAAACCGGTACACATGCACATTCGCAAACTTTTCCACATGCAATTGCGCGCGCCTTTTGGTCAATTTTTTGCATATGCAGAGAGTCCAGAAAGAGTGTGCATAGTCATCAAAAAAAATGTGTATCATCTGCAGTTAGAGTGGAGCCCAAGACATTCTTTGCCAACGAGAGGACTCTTCTTCAGTGGATGAATATGTCCGTTTTGTTGGCAACGATTTCCGTGTCTTTATTAAGCTTTGGGACTCCAGTTGGCCATATATGCGGCTTAATTATGGCTCCAGTTGCAATATTCTTCATTGCATACTCGTATCATATATATCTCAAGAGGAACAGAGCCCTGGAGACCAAGGAGCCAATTTCCTACAATGATAAGCTCGGCCCAACTCTGCTAGTTATGTGTCTGATCATTTCTCTAACGTCTGTGTTGCTACTCAATATTATTTTCGGAGGTAATAAGCAGCACTTCAAGGACATTCACGACTACTATGGAGATGAGTACTTTACCCATTACCAAAATCAACACAGCAATCACAACATGTTAAAACAAAACATCCATAATGATACAGCCCTAAACGGTAGCTACCTATTTCACTAGTCTATAAGTTTAAGTCATTCGGCCTTCTGCCTGCCGCACCTCCTCCTATATAAGTCCCGTTCACTCCCTCATGCTACTTGCTCGCCTTTCTTGGCACGTGCTTAGAATAATGTTTACCAATAGTTTTTCGATATCTGCTTTTTTGAGATCTCGATCATACCTAAGACTCTGCACCTCCCTCTAGAGTCAAAAAAAAAGAAGAAAAAGTCACTCTGTCCGCTCCAACCGAGAGATTTATCTTGTTGTGGAAGTAGATTTACACCACCTCCCCCACCTCCTCGGTACCTCCATAATTTTAGCTTACCAATATGTCGCTAATTAAAGCTAGATTCTCCATCCAAGAGACCCAAAGCTCAAACTTATCAATTGGATCCGGCTCTCTAAGCACTATATACTCATCATCCGAGTTCAGACGACTAATATTCAGCTGCAGATCGGTCTCGGAGGTCAGGATCTCATAGTACTCCCTCCTCTCCTCGGTCTTAATGGCTCTGAAGCCAATTCCGAAGAACAACGCCAGTGCTCCTCTCTTGTCCCCAAAAGACCTGAAGAAATTGTCATTATTTAACCTCACCAGCCGGTACTTAATTTCAGATGGATCTCTATCATTAAAGTTAACATGGGAGCCGACTAGACCGAATCCATACTCAACCTACCTCAAAATAGATACAAGCAGATCTGAAATCAATCCAAGACAGGTGTAGAACTCCTTCAGCTCCGATTCCTGCCTCAACAACAACAGTATTCCGATCCCGACTATCTTCAAATCCTCCATATCCACCTTTGAATAGACGTCAGTATCTGCAAACTCGCCCAAGGCCCCTCCGGTCTCCAGGCTCCTGATGAACTCGGCCATCGTGGCCACCCTCCTGTTCACCTCGTCCAGCCGTTCCTTCTCGTGCTGATTCAGTCTGTCCAGCTCCTCTAGTCTTCTCCTCTCCGCCTCCTGTCTCTCCCTCAGTCGCTCCAGTCTCCTCTTTTCCTCGAGATAGGTCTCCTGGATCCCCTCCTGGACCCTCCTCTGGAACTCCTCCTCCCTCCTTCGTCTCTCCTCCAAGTCCATCTCCTGCAGCCTCCTCTTATGCTCAGCCTCGATGTTCTCGTAGATCGGCTGCAGTTGCTCCTCAAACTTCTCGTCAATGTCCTCGAACCTTGAACACATATCCCTCATCTTCTCAAGCATCTTTGGCCCGTAGATCTGCCTGGAGGGGTCCTTTATCGCCAAAAACTTCCTATACTTGCTCGTCTTTCTTAGCAAAACCTCCATCTTGGGTTTCAGAGCCATATAATCCCCCAGACCCTTCTCCAAGTCGCCCCTTTCAAGCTCCAAAAGGCTACTGACAACGTACTCTGCCTCTGAATTACGTTAGTCAAAAGGTGAACCTCCCAGCCCCACTCTACCTTTTAGGGCCACCGCCCCGGACAACGAGCCCATCGTCCGGCTCCTCCCCCGGAACTCCCACCAAAAGCAGCTAGTCATCCACCATCCCAAGGCAACTTACCCTCCAACAAATGCAGAGCTTTCTGAGTCTCTGTCATCTCTACTCCCTGTACAGTCTTTAAACAACAATATTCCCAGTTTGGCGCCAAACTGCAGTCCTGGAGATGTATATCTTTCCATTCAAGGCAAGAATAAATTGGGCTGAAACTCCCTTTGGTCCGCAATAATGTTTAGGAAGAGACACGTCTGCAAGGATCAAATAAGGGAGGTTCAGAGTGACCGTCCCGAGGGAGTCCAGCCGGATCTGGGCGAGCAAAGGCCGATACATGGATCTCTGAATACAGATATCGATCAAGTTAAGAGGAGAGGCCGGCTAAAGGCAGACCAAGATCGGCCAGGAGGCTTTGATCCTTCTCAGGACAAGGGGCTGGACGACATTATTTGCATTGTTTCGCACAAAAGCAGCCGGAGGTTCAGCCATGACAACATACTGAACGCCAACGACTTGGACGTGGAGGTGCCAAATCCCACCAGGGAGCCATACAAGAGCATTTACTCGGAGGGAAAGTACGACACTCTGGAGTCCAGAAACCCCAATGTAAAGCTCACTCTGCGAATGGACTACCAACACGATATTTGCAAGGACTTTAAGGAGACGGGATACTGCGGTTTCGGAGATACCTGCAAGTTCCTTCACGACAGAAGCGATTTCAAGAGCGGCTGGCAGCTGGACAGAGAGTGGGACAAGGAGCTGAGGCAGAAGAGACAAAAGATTGACTCCGCCATTAAATATTGTCACAATCCCGGGGATGGTGGGACCTCGCCAAAGCCCTCGGACTCCAGCAGCCCCCCCAAGAAATGCCCCATCTGCAAAAAGAAGTGGAGTCCCAGCTCGGACCCCATTGTCACCCTCTGTAACCACTACTTTTGTGAAAAGTGCGCCCTAAACCATTATATCCGCACATCCACCTGCTTCCAGTGTGGCCTTCCCACCAAGGGAACCTTCAATATTGCTACAATCCCCCAAAACATGATTTCCTGCACAGACACCTCCGAATCTGAAGACCTGTCCTCCGAAGAATAACCATGGCCTGGGCCCTTGCCCGTTTTGGCGCGCAAATCATGCAATTCTAGTCTAGTGTAGTCTCTCTTAACTATCCTACCGCCCCTGCCTTTCTTCTCGTCAGTCGTGCCACTCTCATACAGCCTTTACCGGTGTATGATCGCTCCGTATTCAGCTGGTCTCTCCAAATCCCTCTCCTCCAGATGTACACACACACATATTTTCTATCTCTCTTTTTTTTCTTCTTTTAATTTAATTTCTTTTGGGCTCTTGCCTATACCGGCGTGTAATTCCACATGGTTTAAATTGACATATTAAATTGGGCGGGCTTTTCTGTCTGAAATTTGAAAAATTCAAGATGGTAGAGAATATTAAATAAAAGTACAAGAGCAAGATTGGAGCAAAAAGAAAGGCCAGTCATGAGATGAGATAGGAATTTTGCTATCAGTTTCAGAAGCATAGGTTGGCAGTTGAACAGTTAAAGGAAGTAGCCTTGGAGTCAGGGCAATTCAGCGCGATTAGAGAGGGAATCGGAGCCAAGAATGGCGACGGTAAGGAGCAAGATTAAGGTAGGCGACAGGGAGCTTTTGATCCCGGAGAATGTTAGCCTGAGCAAGGAGAACGTGGTCAGCGTTTTCAGGAGACGCAATATTGAGGCAGTCGAGTTTTCTGCAATGGACAAGGACGAGATAGCGAGAACCGCTCATATGGAGGTGCAGTATAGGGAGATCTACAAGCCGATGACGAACGTTCCTCTCCAGGGAGGAGTGCTGGATTCGAGGTTGGGGGCTCATCGGGCGGACGCGATGTGTTCCAGCTGCGGAGGAACCCTGAAAACCTGTGGAGGCCACTGGGGCTATATCGATCTGCAGCAGCCAGTCTTTCACGTTGGCTACTTTAAGTACCTGTACGGAGTCCTGTGTTGCATCTGCAAGAGTTGTGGGGCTTTCCTGCTTAAAGGGGAGGAGAAGCGTCAGCACCTTGCCCGGCTGAAGCAGTCCTACGCCATTGCTCACTCGTATAGACTGCAGTTCAGGAAGCTGGTTGAGAGGTGCAAGAAGGTCAAGACGTGTCCCAGGTGCATGTCCCAGCAAGGCCAGCTCAGAAGGACGATCAGGCCGACCCTGGACCAGTTTATGAAGCTAACTCACACGATTAAGGTCGACGGAAAGGAGTATGTGGAGGATCTGACTCCAATCTACGTCCAGACGCTTCTGGAGAGAGTTCCTTACCAGGATCTGGACATCCTGGAGACCTTTAAGCCTGCTAATCTTCTCATCTCACGCCTTCCGGTTCCGCCCAATTGTATTCGACCATCCGTTACCATGGGTGAATCAGGAAGTAATGAGGATGATTTGACGGTCATTTTGTCTGAGATTACGGACCTAAATAACATTATCAAGTCTCAGATGAAGTCAGGCTTCCAGACCTTCCAGCTCCTTGGGAACTGGGAGTTCCTTCAGCTCCAGTGCACCAGGCTGATTAACGCGGATGCCCCCGGCGTCAACCAGCTCCTGGCTAGCAAGAACATCCCAAAGGCTGGGAGAGGGGTCTGTCAGAGACTCAAGGGCAAGGAGGGCCGCTTCAGAGGCAATCTCAGTGGCAAGAGAGTCGACTTCAGCGGCAGGACTGTCATTTCCCCCGATCCCAATATTGAGGTAGACGAGGTGGTAGTCCCCATGATCATCGCCAAGAAGCTGACGTACCCAGAGAGAGTGAATGCTATCAACATTGACTCCTTGAGGGAGGCCGTTCTGAATGGCCACGACATCTGGCCAGGAGCCTGCTACGTTTACAAGGGGAATGGAAGCAAGTCCAGTCTGAGGTATGCAAATAGAAGAGTCGTCTCGGAGCGTCTGGAGATTGGGGATATTGTTGAGAGACATATGAAGACCGGAGACATTGTACTCTTCAACAGACAGCCAAGTCTGCACAGACTTAGTATCATGTCCCACAAGGTGGTGGTAATGCCTTGGAGAACCTTTAGGTTCAATGAGTGTGCATGTGCTCCCTACAATGCGGACTTTGACGGAGACGAGATGAATCTTCATCTTCCTCAGAACGAGCTGGCCAGGTCGGAGTCCAAGCATCTGATGGGGCTAATGAACAACCTGGTCACTCCGAGAAATGGAGAGCCTCTAATAGCAGCAACCCAGGACTTCCTTTTGGGGATTTACCTCTTAACTGGGAGGGACGTTTTCCTCACTAGAGATCAGTTTTCCCAGTATTGCTGTCACTTTTCGAACGGACAGATCCCCATGGAGCTGCCTCCCCCCACGATCCTCAAGCCTGTGGAGCTTTGGACTGGGAAGCAGGTGTTTAACATGATTTTAAGGCCAAACTCGAACGAAAAGGAGAGGATTGACGTTTCATTTGAGCTCAAGGAGAGGGACTACGACTCCAAGTCCGACCTGAAGGACCTCTGTCCCAATGAGGGCTATATCGTGATGAGGCACTCCGAGCTTCTAGCAGGAGCCATTGGAAAGAAGGTGCTGGGAGGAGGGTCAAAGGAGGGGCTCTTCTTTTACATTCTACGCGAAAACAACTCCAGGAAGAGCTCAGAGTGCATGGGACGCATCTCTAGGTTTGTTTCAAGGTACTTGGCGAACAGGGGGATGACCATTGGGATAGACGACGTAACCCCAAATTCGGAGCTTCTTGTGGCCAAGAAGAGCTTGCTGGAGAATGGGCACCAGAAGGTCCAGGACGAAATTAATTTGTACGAGAAGGGGAAGCTGACCCCTCATCCCGGTCTTTCCCTGGAAGACACTCTGGAGCTCAAGGTCAAGAAGATCCTTGACGACATTAGAAACGAGGCCGGCAAGGCCTCTCATATTAGTCTGCCGCCATCCAACAAGCCTCTCCTTATGTATTTGTCAGGAGCTAAGGGGCAGCTGATCAACATTGCCCAAATGGTTGCCTGTGTAGGCCAACAAAATGTTGCTGGTCAGAGAATCCAAAACGGCTTCACCAACAGAACCCTTCCTCACTTTAAGCTGAACTGTGTGGACGGAAGGAGTAGAGGCTTTGTGGGGAACAGCTTCTTTTCAGGACTGCAGCCCGACGAGTTCTTCTTCCACACTATGTCCGGGAGAGAAGGACTGGTTGACACTGCAGTCAAGACTGCAGAGACCGGATATATGCAGAGAAGACTAGTAAAGGCTCTGGAGGACCTGTGCGTCAAATACGACCAGACAGTAAGGACCAGCGACGGACAAATCATCCAGTTCATCTACGGGGATGACGGACTGAACCCCATGCTCATGGAGGACAAGCTTGACCTGGTGAATTTCGGAAAGCTGTTCAAGCACATCTACTCCCAAACTAAGGTACACCAGAACTTCTACTTCCTATTCAAGAACTACGTGGAGTTCCTGGAGAGCTGTGCCGCCAACGAGGAGTCCCATCCCCATGAAACCCCCAAATTGACCTCCAGGAGATCCAGGAGGAGGCCTCCGCCCTCCCCCAGCTCCAAGACCGGCAGGAGCTCGGCCACCACGCGCACCGACCCCGAAAACGGAAACCCTGACGACCAACTCAAACTCCTCCCACCTCCCATTGCGGTCGTCAACCATTTGCTTTTGCTATTTGAGAATTATCTAAGCGGCGCCAAAACAAGCGCGCCGGCGCCATCCCCACACCGGCATGCGGGTGGCGGGTCAGTGGCTGACATGGGGGAGATTAATGGGCAGCTAATATTCGATGAGATTGACGATTTATTGGCTCAGATTGAAAGGGCAAGGGAGGAAGAGGAGCGGAGACGTGCAGAGAGAGAGCTCGAGGAGAGGAGGTCCAGATGCAGAGCCAGGGAGACGGGGACGAGGTCGCGGCTTAGGAGAGTATTGGATCTGAAGGAGGAGGGGGAGGATCAGGGACAGGATCAGGATCAGGATCAGGGACAGGATCAGGATCAGGGACAGGATCAGGATCAGGGACAGGATCAGGAGGTTGAAACCAAGACAAAGACCGACGGTGAGACTGAGACTGAGGTTGTGGACTTGGATCGGATTACGTTGGACACGAGTTACTTCGAGAGGGGTTTGGAGGAGATTCCCAAGTCAATACTGGACAAACTGGAGACTTTGAAGATTTGGTACCGGAAGAACGGATTGGAGTGGTGTAGGAGAAACGAGACATGTATTTGTATGAGAAATAGCGTTTTGGCTCATTACTTGATTTATAGGTACTTGCCAATAATGGATGTGAATGTTCCATTGGTACCATTTGAGATGATCAAGTGGGTGGACTTCTTGATAAGAATGACAAGGGAGCTGATACCGAGTTCGTTGCTGATGCACCAGAAGCTTTCCATTCTGGAGTCCCCTACGCACCAAGAGAGGACTCGGGAGCTGAACATATTCTCCAATAATGTGAGGAAGTTCCTGGTTTCCCATGTTGAGAAGATCTCCAGCTATAGGAGGGCCCAGGGGGAGAAGGAGGGACTCAGCCTCGGGGAGTACAAGGCGGTGATTGAGGATTTTGCAGTGGACTCGAGGCTGGACTCGGAGTGGTTTGAGCAGGCGCGTCAGCAGGATTCAAGTATATCCAGGATTGCGTCCCTGGGGAGGACGGAGGAGCTTGCTGGGTTCTCCAGGTACATTCGCAGGTTCTATTCCGGAGTGGTCCACCACACGGAGGGGGGCGACCTGGAGCCCAAGCAGGAGGAGTACCAGGTGGGCAGAAAGAGAGTCATGGAGGACGGGCCCCAGGAACCTGGGCCTGGCTCGAAAAAGAGGATTATATACGGGGGGGAGGAGCCAAGTATCCACTCCTCTGTCTCTAAGACCAGACTGGTGAGGTGCAATTTGGACTTTTCCATCACCATTCGACAGATTTACGAGTTTATTAGGGCCAGCTGGACCAAGTATATGAAGGCAATCACGGAGCCTGGAGAGGCTGTTGGAGCTATTGCAGCTCAATCTATTGGAGAACCCGGGACCCAGATGACTCTCAAAACTTTTCACTTTGCTGGAGTTGCCAGCATGAATGTAACCTTGGGAGTACCCAGAATTAAGGAGATCATTAATGCTGCCACCAAGATTTTGACCCCTATCATAGAAGCCAAATTGGAGAATGACTCCGACTTCAACTATGCTCAAATAGTTAAAGGGTCCATTGTCAAGACTCTATTGAATGAGGTCGTCTCCGATATCGAGGAAATCTATTCCCCAAATGGCGTCTTTATCAATATTAATCTCAATGAAAAGACCATCAAGAGCCACTTTATGGATATTAATGCCTACACAGTAAGAGACTCCATTGTAAACCACGGTCCCATCTCCAAGATTAAACTCAGACCTGAAGACATTCAGGTACTTGACCTCTGGAGACTTTCTATACTAATTGGTGGTGGCATCTCTCAAACTAATTCTTCATTATCTTATAATACCGATAATCATTTAAATAATGGTACCGGAAATACTATGAATGTTTATTTTCAAACACAGATTCTTCGAAAAGGTATTCAAAATGTTGTCGTAAGTGGGATCCCCGGAATCAGAAGGAGCGTGATCCGACAAGATGACAAAGAAGATCCCAAAACCGGAGAAAGAAGAAAGTGCTACAGTCTAGCCGTGGAAGGATACGGACTCCTAAAACTCATGGGTGTCAAGGGAATCATTGGCACCACCACTGTCTCAAACCACGTCATGGAAGTTAGAGAAGTCCTTGGAATCGAAGCTGCAAGAAAAGTCATCATTCAAGAGGTACAGAAATGCATGGACGCTTATAGTATGGATATTGACTTAAGACATATACAGCTACTGGCAGATATTATGACCTTTAGAGGTGATGTTCTGGGTATCTCCAGATTCGGTATTCAAAAGATGCGTACCTCCACACTCATGCTGGCTTCATTTGAGGAAACTAATGAGCATCTCTTTGAGGCTGCCTTCCAAAATAGAGTTGATCCGGTTTTTGGTGTTAGTGAGTGTGTTATCATGGGAAAGCCTATCAAAATAGGCACTGGGTCTTTTGAAATACTCTATAACTCCCCTCCTGCTGTACACAAGAGCAAGCTATTCCTAAATGGAAACAAGAAAGACTCGGTTGGTAGACTTTCCAAGTTCTTGAGCAGCATTAAAAAGTAAACCAAAACTATCCCCCTCTTCAGAGTAATGAAGAGGAGAATAAGAAGAAAATGTCCTCCGTAAACCTGTATACACAATTAGATAGATACTCTCCATAATCCCATTAGCTTGTTAGGATTCTTCTAATACTTTTATATTTTAAAAGAGTAGTTGTCACCTCTTATGAAAGGAGGAAGAAAGAGACTAGGCCAGACTAGACTGGACCTCCTCCGGACTGAATTTTGGCTTTAAATAAATGCAGGAGAACTCTGGAATATCTATCCAAATACAATAATCCCAGCCAACTCTCCCCCCATGAGAAGCATGGACCACTGAATGATTTCCTGGACCAAACATTGCACCTCCATACTTCCAATCATCCGAATTAAGCATAACAACCCACTCTCTTCCATGGGCAACACCAATTGGGTAATGATTGTAACGTCTTGAGCTAAAGTTGCATACAACCACAACATCATTGTACCACTCCTTGTACTTTCGGAGGAATGCAACAATGCAATCCTGCGAATTTTCGCAATCCACCCACTGGAAATTCCAAGACTCATCATCTCCCGCATGAAGACTTACATTGTCCTTATAAATAGCCAACAAATCACTAAGGAATATACAAACCTTCTTCCTCACATCCTCCTCCCCCTCATGCCAGTCTACGGATCTATTCTCCTTCCACTCCCTTCCTTGAGCAATCTCTGCTCCTTGGAAAAGCAAAGGACGACCTGGCATACCAACCTGATATCCAAATAATGCCTTCAAAGTCCTAATTCGATCCATATATGGTGCTCCAGTAAACCCACACTTATCCAGTAGACTCCCCTTACCATTTACAACCTCATCATGACTCAATGGTAATACCCAGTTCTCATGAGACATGTAAAGACCTCTAAATGTGAGCTTATTATGCTTACTACTCTTCCTATCAGGAGGCGTATACAAATAACTCAATGTATCATTCATCCAACCCAAATCCCACTTTGCATCAAAACCTAATCCTCCGTCCTTGTGAGTTACTCCCTGCCAAGCTGTACTCTCCTCCGCCATAGTAAACACCCCCGGAAACTCCTTATGAATAACCCAATTTAGCTCCTGAAGAAGACTGACCGCCTCCAGGTTGGCATCCCCTCCAAACTCATTAGGAATCCACTCTCCATTAGGTCTTAAGTAATTCCTATATAACATTGAACTAACAGCATCAATTCTAAGTCCATCAATATGGTAACGACGCAACCAGTGATATGCTGCACCAAGCAAGAAAGAACGGACCTCATTTCTTCTATAATTAAAGACTGCTGTTCCCCACTGCTTATGCTCCCCCTCTCTTGGATCTCCATACTCATATGTCGGTGTGCCATCATAATACACTAATCCCCAAGAATCCTTGCAAAAGTGGGCTGGGACAAAGTCGATGAATACCCCAATATTAGCCCTGTGAAGCTCATTTACCAAATACTTAAAGTCATCAGGAGAACCCAGGCGACTATAAGGAGCGTATTGACCCGTCACCTGGTAACCCCAGCTCCCCTCAAACGGATGCTGAGCAAGAGGAAGAAACTCAACGTGTGTAAAGTTCAGATTCTTGACATGCTCCACCAATCTTTCAGCAATTTCCCTGTAACTCAAGTAGTCCCCATTTTCCCTTCTCATCCAACTAGGAAGATGCACCTCGTAGATTGACATGGGTTGCCTTCTCATTTCACCACTGCGACCCAAATCCTCTCTTCTTTGCATCCAACTCTGATCATCCCAGGAAAAACGATCTGGACCATCCTTGAAAGAATCATCACAGGAGCTAATTATCGAAGCATATCTCGGAGGGATCTCGTACTCCTGTGAATATGGGTCAATTTTGACAAAAACATCATTTGTTTGAGAATGTATCTCATACCCATACTTTTCACCAGCACCCAGATGTGGGATGAAAAGCTCCCAAATCCCGACTCCATGTCGAAGTCTCATAGGATTAACTCTCCCATCCCAAGAGTTCCAGTCTCCAACAACACGGACGTATTTCGCATGAGGGGCCCAGACTGTAAACCTAACCCCCTTCACCCCATTGTACTCAATTATATGGGATCCAAGGATATTATCAACATGCCAGCAGCTTCCAGATTGGAAGAGCTCCATCTCATGGTCAGACAACAGCACCCCAAAGGAATAGGTGTCTCTGATTGCAAACACCTGCTCTGACTGATCACCACTATACTCCACCAAAAGCTCATAGTATAGCTTCCTAATGCACTCCTCCGAGCTGACGTTGTCATGCACATAGCAGTTACAAGCCTCATCCGAGCTGCATGTATCATTTCTAATGTCTTTTTTCATTCTCGGAATACCAGAAGATACTGGACTCAGTGAAATCGGTCTCGGCTTAGATGAACCTTCACTTGGTGTCAAACCAACCACCGATTCACCTGCAATATTGCCTGCTCGCAGCTTCCCAGAAATGATGATGTTCTCCTTGTTCTTCATTTCCTCGGACCCATGATCCGAAATTCTCTCAGTCGAAGAACCAAGTGCATTATCTTGGCTCTTGCTTCTCCTATCTTCAACTCCTGGACTCTCCAAACCTTCTCCATATCCACAAAAGTGAGCTCTAGACACTGGAATTCTATCCTTGAGAGTTCTAAAGGCCTTCTCGAACATCCAGCTTGGACCCCCATCAACGTACCTTTGCTCCATCTCAACTGGTGTATTGTCAGATCCTATACAGGAAAATGAACAATCCAGTGCCTTGATCCGAATCCTCTTTGCATTCCTGACCCACGCCCTCACTACATAGTATTCGTACTTGCCGTCATCCCCAAACTTATGGTATCCAAGAACTCCAAATGGCTCGGGATGAATTGCCTTGCTCAGAAGATGCAAATCGTGGTCCAAAATCCTCCCATCCTCCGGTACTCTTTCCAGGGTTTCATACACGTCACCACGCTCATCTGGAATCGATGTCATTGAACTTGAGTATGATGTCGGACTATTCGCTGCTGTGGGAATACCACTCTCAATCCCTGAGTTATCTCTAGACGAAACAGATACCGAGTCACTCTTCTCCAGACTCTGTGCTGGGCTTGCAATACTCTTGCTCTTAATCAACACCTCACCTATTAACTCACCACTGCCCTTGACCTTATGCTCAGCCTTTTGTTTCCCCAATATTGTCGTACCACTCTTTTGCTCTTTCAATGACTTCATGTTATACTTTTGCAGAACTCCCCTTGTTGACATTTCTCACGGATCTTTCATGCAATATTCTTTAGCTGTCAATCCTCCCCCAATACAAAAAAAAAGGATTTGTCAGGCTTGATCTAGTACTACTTTCTGAGTCTTTCTGTTGAATGCCCTCTCTGCGTATCTACTTCCTCAACTAAGCCTTTGCCTCATAAATTATATAACTCAGCTCTCACAACTAACCAAAAACTAATATCCTATACCTTATATCCTCCCAGATTTTCGAATATCTGTGAACGCTAACTTGATTTCCTCTTTGCCTGTGGCCCCCTAACCTAGGCCTTATTAAGCAAAAATGCAAACAGCTGGTAATAAAAATCTTCTCAGACTCGCCAGTTTTCAACTGTCAGAAAAATATATATATCTTTTAATTCTGATAGACAACCTTTATCCTCCATATATTAATTTGCAGGGGGGCGCAATCGGAAAATTGTTATCACTTTTTTACGAGCCTTGAGGATTGCTGTTTATTTATCAGATGTTTCCCCATCAAAATATTCTCACTAGATAGCCACTTTCTCCAACAAAATTTTAATTGCAACCACCAAAATATTATTACTAATATTACTGCTAATGACTCCTCTCTAACTCAAAACCTCCCTTCAACTACCAACCTTATCCAAATTAAAACACATAATTCCTCCAAATTATAATTTTCTATTCTACTAACCGTCTCCTACTCTACTCCCTATACCCTAATGCAAAATTCTTGCAACCACATAATCACCGGTATACACAATACTTGCACTGTCCACATGGATGCATGCATGTGGTATGGAGAAAAGAATAAGAAAAAAATGAACACGTAATATAAAAATAGGTATGTGGATGGAAGAAAAAAAGATGAGGAAAAAATAAATAATAATTTCAGAAATGAAATGTTTGTTATAACATAAAATTTAATAAGTAGTGTTTGCTAGTAGTTTCCAATGGAGCATTGCTAAAAGACGGAGGAGGCAATGTTTGATTTAAGAATCTCGAGGATGTTGTCGGCCAAGACTGTCTCCACATCAGCATTCAACCTCTTTTTAGCATCGATCTTGCCAACATTCTCGAGCTCTAGCTCCTTTGAGGTCTTGGTTAACTCAAGCTTGATCGATTCGTGATACTGCTTGCTGGTCTCACAAATCCTCTTAATAGTTTTGTTGGTCTTCTCGTTAAAGCTCTCCTCCTTGTCGCATTTGAGTGGCTCGCTCCAAACCGGCTTGTGGAGATTCAGTAGCATTTTCTGCTCCAAAAGGTTCTTTCTATATCTGATAGCAATAGAGTAGTAGTTGCGGTTAAGGCCGTGAACGAGAGCTGTTATCGACGGCTTCTGGAGATGCCCTATATTGGAGGTCGTCTGTCTGGGCTCCTGGCCCGCAATCACCGACTGGGGACTAATCAGCCGGAAACAGTCAATCACAACCTTTCCCTTCACTGACTGAATTGGGTCTACAACAATACCCACAGCCCTCGGATTTAACTGCTCAAAACTTTGCTGAGTACTTACATCTGTGCCTGAAAACCAACACCCAAAGCCTGGATGGGAGTGGTACCACCCTACAACCAGCTCTGACCTCCCAACCCTCTTCAGCATCTCCAACATATCTGTCTGGTAAACCGGATCCACCGCCTCTACACTCACACTATTACCAGACTGGGGCATCGAAAATACATCCACCACACGCACTGAATAATCATCAATAAACTCACCCAGCAATAGTCCCATCACCTCCATGGGGACGCCGGCCCTCCCGTGCTTCAGCATCTTCAGCAACGCAAGAGACGATATATACACCTGCTCCGATGTGTCCGGTATTGGGGCATCCGGATCCTGCGCCATCAAACCCCCAAAACCGTGTAGATTACCCAACATACTACGCAAATTCGCTGGAAACCCCGACATTCTCCTGTACAGTAACCAAGTTCAATCGAGATCACCTCTAGTGTCCTCTTTGCAAATCGAATCCTCTTCTAGGCTAATTTAACTTTTAATTCTCTCAAATTCCCTAGACTTATGCCCAATTGTGCTTTTTTCTCCTCTCTTCTTATTTTGCCTGTATAACCTCACATAATTAACCCCCATCACCACAATTAGGCGCCTTTCCTTCCCGCCCAAAAATTCATGTAACTCAGATTGAGAAGGTGAGTTTCCGATTCAAGAGGGAGTCTGTTGGTTTGATTTTCCGAGAGGGTTGGCATTGGTTTCCGTGCTGGTCACCCGTTTATCCAGGCCTTGTGGTTTCTCTTTGACGTTGGTTTGATGATTGTGAAGTCTAGTACTACGTCATAGACCCACTTTGGGGTTACCTGAATGGAGTGGGTTTCTCCATGAGTGTTCTGGACTTTGCTGGCTTGCTTCTTCGGTACTGATCTCTTTATTTTTAGGGCGTTTGGGTCCTTCTCGTCGCATATTATTATGTAGTCTGCCAGAAGTGGGTCCTGAACGAAGGAGGCGTTCCCCAAGGTGGCCAGACGTGTGCAAAGCTTAAAGTGGTTGTTCCCAGGTGAACCAACAATAAAGAGCTTCGTCTTACAGAATATTCCCTCATTAACATAGAGCCTTGACTCCAGCGAGGGGAGCCCATTCAGCTGCTCGAACTTGGTCTCGAACGAGTTATCGGGCCAGGTATTCTTTTGTACTATATAGTCTATCATCTCCTCGGAGACGATCATCACATTGCTTACTATGGACAGGAGGAGCTTTGGGTGGTACCTGTTTGCATCGAAGTCCTTCGATATTATTAAAAATGAAATGGACTCCCAGTCCTTGTAGTGCCTTGGCCAGAGCAGGAACTCAATCTTGTCAATGTGCCTCGGCCTCTTGATCTTCTTGATCATGCTTGTGATCCTTGTCTCTAGTCTCTTGCTGTCGTGGTCATCCTTCCCCAGACAACTCAGTATTAGTGCCTGATTGCTTTCCCCAAAACTTGTGCTCTGGTTCCCCTCGTCCTCGAGCCCCCCGAATCTCCCTCCTGTCTCCTCGTCCGAATCGAACAAACGGGCCCTTTTGCTCCTTCTTGAGTCGGACGGAACGCCCTTCTTGCCCTCCCTCCCTCTGATCTCGCTCTCGGCTGTCCGAAGGACCCTGCCTTGAAAGCTTGGGTCCCTCATCCTCTCCAGGATCTCCTCGAAGACGATCTGGTCAGACGCGCTCGAGAAGCTGAACTCCAGGCCTCCTCTGCACGTGTTAATCACGCTCTGGAACTGGTCCAGAGGCAGTCTCCAGCAATTCTCACCCGAGTCCCACCTCACCGAGATATTGCTGCTCCGGAACCTTTTGATCAGCTCGTTTTTGTAATGCTCGTCCAGGGACTCCTTGCAGAAGGTGAGCTTGAAGCTGCTGTCTCTGGGTCCTCTAGAGACGTCCCCCAGGTGGAACCTGATCCTTGTCCTGTACCACGTTCCGCGGGAAGACTTTGGCAGCAGGGCTCTCCAGTTCTCCAGCTCCCCCTGGGGAACCAGCCGTCTGTGGCTCAGCCCTGTCTTGCTCCCGTTCACCAGCAGGCTCAGCACGGCCCTGTCTATCACTCCCCCCAGGAACTCCACCATGCAAACCGACTCATAGATGGCCTCCGTCGGAAGCAGCCACAGCCTGCTTTCATTGTCGTACCTCCTCCCTCGAATGCATGCCTTTATCATTCCGATTATCTCCCTATCATACTTTATCTGAAGCTTGAGGAAGAAGTCCCTCGGGCTGTCCATATAAAGGTAGCACCCAGACTCCCCCGAATCCCTGAACCTGCCCTCCAGAGACCTAAACTCTGCGGACTTATCTTTCCCTGGTATGTACTTGACCATATCTAGGTACCTAATATCAAACTCCTCTTTTACTCGGGCCTCCAGCTCGCTATCCTCTGCCGGGGAGTCCGACTCATCCTCCAGCCTGGAGCTCGACAGAAAAGGCATCTCGCCTCCCTCCCTCTGCAAAGCTGGGCAGCTCTCACGGACTGGCTCCAGGGCCCGTCTGCTCTCAGGCTCTTGTCTGGAGACCCGCTGACCCCCCCCACTACCTGCTGTCTGTCTCGAGACCTTTCTCTCGAACTTTACCAAAATCCTCAAGGGCAGACAGCTTTCCTCATTCCCCCCAACGTACTCCACAATCGATGAGTCCCTGTTGTTGACCAGTCTGTCCGTAAAGGTCAGTGATGCCTGCCAGAACTGGATCATTAGCAGGACCCTCGCAGACCCCCACTCACAGCTGATCAAGTCCTTGTAGGTCTCCAGTTTCCTCCAGTCAGGGGTCGACCTGAACAGCTCACTTTTCACAAAGTAGTCATCCTCGTCCCAAATCGGCCTCCGGTCCCTAAACCACTCCAGAATCCTGTAGGGACGCCCACTCCCACACCCCTTGCTCCCGTCTGGGTGGCCCTCCCCCCTACCACCTGGCTCAGCCACAGACTGACTGAAAGCCTCTCTGATGGACTCCCGGACCCCCTCCTCCCCAACCGGGATCTCTCTGTATGTGGGCTCCCCAATATCGCCCAGTAGCTGGTCAATCTGGTTGCTGTTTGCTGGATTCTTCAGCCCAGTAAGCTTCTTCATTTCAAACGGAGTTCTTTCCCCCGCATTGAGTCCGATACCGACAAACTCACCCGGAATCTCACACTCCCTTCTGGGAACCCCAAAGTACTCCGTCATAGATCTAGCCCGAGGATTGCACTGGCTGCTATAGCAAATGTCGAAATCCTCCCGCAAAGCCCCCTCTGGCAACCTCAAGAACCCAAGGAGGAACTTCCGCGCCGCCACCACATGTATGCACTGCTTCTCTGGAGGCAGAATCATCCTTGCTGGTCCCTCCTGCCCTGAACTCCCCCCTACTCACCCCTCCGGCTGAAAAGGACCCCAACCTGGAAACCCAAACGTATCACTCAAGTGAAAGACTGCGCTCAGAAACCAAAAGAAACTGAGCCGTCTAGCCGAAACATGAACTTCTGCTCTGACCTTATTTTTCCTACCCTACTGCCACAAATTTATGCTCACATAATCATGTGCTGTTTGGCGCCAACAGGCCAAGGTAACGGATACCCATACTAAAAGCACAAAAAAAGAAAAAAAGATAGAGAAAAAATCATTCTTATCTCCTTCTCCTAGCAGAGAGAAGGAGATGGGAGAGAAGCAGACGAGTACGTGACAGAACAGACGGAGTTGACATTCCGAATGACGGACCGAGTCGTTTGGGATGCGCTAGTATAAGGTTGGTATTAGGCTCCTGAGGAGACTACTGCCTACACAACTACTGCAGCTTGTCCGAAAACGGTCTACTTTGATTTATCAGCCTCCGACTTGATTCTCATGTTCAGCAGAGGGTCTCTTCCGGTGTTTGGCGCAGTTTTGATCATGAAATATAAGAATGCGACCAGAGTCGCGACCAGCGAGACGCATAGCCAGAGCGTGATTTGTATGCTCGTGGTATCTCTCGGAACAGACTGAGCCTACAGGGAGTTGCCAGAGTGAAATTAGCCCCCAATATCCACAGACAAGGCCGTATGCCCTCTCAACTTACCTTGGCCGCACAGAACAAGCCGAGGAAAAGGAAAACCACTGAGTTAAATATCCTATTCATTGTTCCTGGTCAATTCTCTCTTCAAAAATACTCTTTCCAGTACCGACTGACAGACTTTGTATTCCTCGCTCTTTCCCTCTAATTTACCGAAGTGCTTATCCAATCTGCCCCAGCCTCCCCATTTTCCCGCCAAATGGCGCCACCCTACGGGATAGTCTCAGTTTCCAACTGCTCCTGCTGGACGAACTTTACCGAGAATTCGTGTATAGCTGTGTCAATAGATGCTAGGATGTCGTCAATGCACCGCTCGAGTATGCTCCTGGAGAGGTATTCCACAAGTGACTCCGGCATTTGGGACGTGTATCCAGGGGCCTGTCCGTGTCTGCTCTCGGATAAGGCTTGGGTCTGGGCTTTGGCTTTGGCTTTGGCTTTGGCTTTGGCTTGGCGCGCCTTTTTCCTGCTTACCATGAGCACGAGATCCCTGAGCATGCCGGTGATTCTCGGCTTGTCGAGCTCCCTGGAGCAGTCCCGTCCGCTGTAGTAGCTGTTGTTGCTGCAGCTGCAGCAGCGGTGGGGACTGCGAGCACTGTTGCTCATGTCAATATTCTGCTTTAGTGTCTCCTCCAGTACCGATGAGTACTCGAGGATCTTTGAGATGCGATCCTCGAGCTCTCTGATCTTCTCTTGTGCGCCTTGGATGGACTCTGGACGATCACATTCCCCGTCCCGCAAAGACTCAGGCTCTAATTTCAGATGTCTAGGTACCTGGCCCAAAGTGTGGGCTTCAATGGGTCTCGAGGAGCTGGAGTCCCTCCGAGGCGGGGCTTTCTGCTCTGCTGTGGTGCTTGCCCTTCCCAGCCTGTCCTGGTGGAACTGGAGGGACCTGTTTGCTGCCTTGATGATCCTAAGCGTGTTCTCGCTGGCGTCCGAAATCCCCATCCTACGAGTCTAGCGAAGATGTCTTTCCGTGGTCTCTGGGCCCACGCTGTGAATCCACCAAAGTGCCTCCTTTTCCGCTCTGACAGATTTTAGTCCAAACAAACTGGGTAATTCCGCGGGAGCCCGCCAAAACTAGGATGGCAAAAAGGTAGGAGGAATTTGATTGAGAGCCAAAGTGTGAGAGCAGGGGGAATTTGCATGTATGGGAAGGCCATAATAGGAGGAATGGATGTATTAAGGATGCACTTCCGGTTTACTTGTCTGATATTGGTGGTGTTTATTGGATGTATGAAGGGTACCGAATGTGGGGAGATGTATCAAGAGAGGACAATAATACATAGGTTGCTACATAGGAGTCGGTATTTTTTGGGTTATGAGTTAGAGATAGAGGTGGACTACAACGGGCTGGGCGGCGAGGATGAGGGTGGGGGCGTATTCGTCTCCAGAGAGCTTCAGAGGCTGCTGCAGGTTCCCTTTGTGAGCGAGCTGTTGGTGGCTTCGACCCAGGGCATGTGGAGAACGGGTAGCTGGGGGGAGCCCCCTGCGAGGGTTTACACCAGTGGGTCGATACTGGATGTGGGTGTCCCGGACATGGGTCTGGTTTCGGAGGGAGTTTGGTCGTCTCTGCTGAGCAGGGTTTCCTCTATAATGTGTAATTCTTTGACGGTTTTCGAGGACGGACTGAGCAGGGAAAAGAGGTGCACTCCGGTTCAGGATGGGTCCTCTCTGGCCAGACTGGTCTGCAACAACTATGACGACACTCTCTGCACGGACAACCTGTTTTGCTGGAGGAGGATTCTGCCCTGCTTGACGTTGGATGGACGGGGGATGGCAGGGTGTCACGGCATACTCGGGATGATATCAGTGGACTCCTTCGTGAAGGCCTCATACAAATCTATAGGGCTGGAGCTCAGAAGGAGGGCGGACAAGACGCACCTCCGGATCTTTTTGAACATAGTGGTCAAGGGGAGGTCCTTGTCGCTGGATAAAAGAGAGCTGGGCGATACTTTGTGGTCTCTGGTTGGTCTCGAGGAGCCAAAGCACCAAGAGCTTCTCTGTCCGCTGGTGGAGAGCTCGAAGATCATCTACTTTCTGTATGGCCGTCTGGTGGCTGGGGTTAGGCCTAGTAGGAGGACCGCATGTCGAATAGTTCCCTTTAACCACCCGGTACATACGGGGCTCCACAGCCTGGAGGTGGACGTTTTGAGGCTAAATGACTCCACGTCGAGATTGGACCTGGAGTTTCTGAGACAAGAGTGCGGAATGACATGGATGGAGCACATCTCGGACCTCCATGACCAAGAGGAGCTGGAGGACAAGTCCAAGCTGAGCTTTTTGAACATAGCTAGATCCTACGTGAGGTCCGTGAAAGGAGGAGAGATTAAAAAGGAGAGAACACAAGGGAGTCTGGTCATCGCCATGGACAACCTCCTTCCGAACAAAAGCATAAGGGTCTGTCACTGGGAGCAGTTCCCGAGGTACATCAGCCCCTGGTTCCACAAGACCCGGGTCTTATCTGCCAGATCCAAAGTGATCAGGGATATAGATAATTTAGAGAGCAACGACGGGGAGGTCGAGGTCTTGGACTCGCACATGGCACTCAAGTTCCTAAATCTGGGCATTTCCAGGTCCCAAAGCATCCTAGCAAGCTTCTGTCTCGAGCTGGCCCCAAGGACAAACGTCATTGTTATCTTCAAATTCCAAAAGCCCTTTCTACCTCTTGGGTACCTGGGTGGCAAGGCAAAAAGAGGACAGATCTCCCCTCCCTCTGTGTCGTATTGGAGGATCCAGCAGGAGTCCGCTGACAGGAGCAACAGCTACAGGACGGTCTACCACAACATAAGCATTGTCCCGACCATTTACCTGGACCACACGATGACCTTCAACGTTCTCGCAATCACCTGCGCCTTCATAGTCTTTGGGATGATCATCACCACCAAGCCCACCCAACTTAGTCCGAAGAACGTCTACGCGGCCTAGCTCCGTCCTGGACTGCCTCCCGGCGACGGAAACCTCTCGGACGGACCCGTCTGATCTTGGACATTTTTCACACATTTATTTTTTTCTGGGCGGAAGTTGGCGCCAACCAGAGTACCGCATGTAGCTGCCGGTATGTAATGGCGTTTGGGCGCCAAGCTGAATGACGTAAGTAAGGCAAAGTAAAATTGAATAGTCAAATTTGATACTAGGATAGAGAAATTAAAAGATGACTATGGCGTAAAAATCGGAGGACCGGTCAGACTTGCTCTAGAGTTTAATTTAAAAAATTAAAATAGACTTGGAGTAGAACAAGGGAGTTTCAGTATTTAGAGGATAGCAGGGTGACCAGAGCAGGCATAGCTGTAACCAGGGACAAGGAGCTTGAGGTGCGAGAACAGGCTTTTTAGTTTGGTCGGGTTTGGAGCAAGGCGAGAAGCTTTCAAGGAGATGGAGGGCAAGGACGTGTTGTCGACGGACTCGGAGGTGGAGGACCGCTTTATGAGTCAAGGGTTTTCCGACTCGGACTCGCAGTCGGACGGAGAGGAGGAGTTCATGCCTAGCTTTGATCAGGGAGAGGAGGGGGATGGAGATGACGACGAGATCGATATAAACATTAGGGGAGGAGAGGACAACACATTTGGTCCGCACGGCCTGAGAGTTACTAGTGAGGACCTGGACACGATTAAGTCGAGAGTGGAGTCCATAGTGGAGTATCTGGATAATAGGGGTGCAGGCAGGAAGCTGGCTGAGCTTGGTGGGTCTGACTCCAGAAAGGTGTCTAGGAGCGACTTGCTGGCCAAGCTGGCGGACGACGTCTCTATGATATATGGCTATAACACAGAGCTTACAAACTACATACTCGGTTTGTTTTCTCCCAAGGAGGCAATGAGCTTCTTTGAGGCGAACGAGAATAAGAGGCCGCTGACCATCAGGACGAACATGCTCAAGAGCAGGAGGAGAGACCTTGCACAAAAGCTTATTTCTAGAGGAGCTAACGTGGATCCGACAGGAGAATGGACCAAAGTTGGACTCACAGTGTACTCCAGCTCAGTCCCGATCGGAGCAACGCCTGAGTACCTTGCAGGCCACTACATGATCCAAAGCGCATCCAGTCTGATTCCAGTCATGGCGCTGGCTCCCCAGCCAGGAGAGAAGATCCTAGACATGGCAGCAGCTCCAGGCGGCAAGACGACCTACATCGGACAGCTAATGAAGAACTCTGGGATTCTATATGCGAATGACCTGAGGAAGGACAGGTGCACAGCGCTGATAGCCAACCTTCACAGAATGGGTATTAATAACAGCATTGTGGTCAATATGGATGGTAAGGAGCTTGGGTCGTTCCTGCCGAAGCTGGACAGAGTGCTTCTGGACGCTCCATGCACGGGTCTTGGAATTATTGCGAGAGACCCCTCCGTCAAGGTCAAGAGAAGCATCAAGGAGCTTGCTCAGCACTCTCTTCTTCAAAAGGAGCTGCTGAAGGCCGCCGTTGATATGGTGGACGCCAACAGCAAGACAGGCGGCTACATTGTCTACTCCACGTGCTCCATCTCTATTGAGGAAAATGAAATGGTCATTGACTACATCTTGAGGAGCCGCAATGTTAAGCTGGTTCCCTTGGGAGTTGAGATTGGGTCGAATGGCATCTCCAAGTTCAGGGAGCACAGATTTAACCCAACCATCTCGACCTATACCAGAAGGATTTACCCACACATTAATAACATGGACGGGTTCTTTGTCGCCAAACTTAAAAAGATCTCCAACGACATCCCCAAGCATATCAAAAAAGACAGAAACAAGTCCAACAACTACATTAAGACCTGGGGCAAGGAGAGGTGGACAAATGACCTGATCCAGAATATCGGCTCCGGAACCGAGGAAACCAACACTAGTCCACCTGACTCCGACACCTCCAAGGTGATACCCACAAAAAAGTCAAAGAACAAACCCGGAAAGAGGGATCGAATGCTGCTAAAATCACTCAAAGAAAGCACAGGCAATCCTGACTCCCACAATCTGGGGAAAAAACCTCGCACCAAGGCCAGCTAATGCATACAAACTGCTGCTACTCCCCTATATGCACCTGCATGGCGCCTAAACGGCATACATGCATTTTACAGGGTGTATGTGGGGAGGGGCCAGCTCCAGAGCAACTCTCTGGCTTTGTAAATAGCGCGTCTCTATTGTTCCTAGGTAGTCGCCAATGTGTACCGAGGTAGCTGACTGCACTCCAGATAGTAAAGGGTGCTGCGATAACAACGTATTTTTTGTTTATGTTTCACCTCCCCCCCCCCCTCTCTCTTTTGAATACGGAATTTGCGTACAAACCAAACCAAGATTGGGTAAACAAAATTGGAGCCACATAGGCGCCGGAACTTTCCCGCCATCTGCGAACCACATTTTTTGGAGGTTTAGCATAAAATGTGAATTTGAGGGAAAAAAGCATTTTAACCAAAAGAAATACTGGCGTCTTCAGCGCTTTTGAGGGACAAAAGATAATTTTCTCTGTGATTAAAGGCGATACATAAAGAAAGGATCAAACGATCACAGCAAAAAAGAGTTGAGAGTTTCTCAGGATATTAGGCCTAAATGAATCCTGAGTACGACTACTTATTCAAGTTACTTTTAATAGGAGATAGTGGTGTAGGCAAGTCATGCTTACTATTGAGATTTGCGGATGATACCTATACTGACAGTTATATTTCAACAATTGGCGTTGACTTCAAGATTAGAACCATTAGCTTGGAGAACAAGACAGTGAAATTGCAGATTTGGGATACTGCAGGCCAGGAGAGGTTCCGAACCATCACTTCTAGCTATTATAGAGGCGCCCATGGCATCATCATAGTTTATGATGTCACTGACAGGGACTCATTTGATAATGTTAAGCAATGGATCCAGGAGATTGACAGATATGCAATGGAGAATGTGAACAAGCTGCTAGTTGGCAACAAGTGCGATCTTGTTAGCAAGAGAGTGGTAACTTCGGACGAGGGCAGAGAGCTTGCGGATTCTCACGGGATCAAGTTTATAGAAACATCCGCTAAAAACGCTTATAATGTTGAACAGGCATTCCACACAATGGCTGGAGAAATCAAAAAGAGAGTCCAAGTGAACAGTCAAAACACTAGAGGCTCCGCTCAGCAAGGCCCCAAGCTAGCTGGAGCTCAGCCGATCAGACAAGGAGGGTGCTGCTCCTAAATCTAGGATCAAGATTCTCCGCCTGGAATCGCCACCCTTGGCTTTATATCTGGAATCAGGCAACTCGTCGGACTTTTTTTATGAGTTTAGAGAATCCCCGTGTTATACATTGAAAACGCGAATCTACATCTTGCAACCTCTTAAATTGATATAAAATGACCAGCATTAATCCCCAATCCTAGACTTGGAGATTGTCAGCTTTGCAGATTATTACTCTGACACGTTACTTATATTTATATACCCTTTGATAACGATCAATGCACTGCCATTGAGAACTTCGTGACCCACCTAATGCTGTGTTGCTACTTGTTTCCGTGCGTCATCGTTTCCGTCCAACCCCTAAACATCCCCTCTTGTGGAACCTTACCCTGTATGTCAGACTCTCATTGACCAAAAGGCGCCGATTTTTTGGCGCCTTTTGGTTTTCTCTAGACGGTTCGCTATTCCTATCAGTTGAGGTCAGTTTAATTGGAGCAAGTTTGTCTCAGCTTTTTCTAGCTCGAGTTTCGGATTAAAGCGTAAGTTTGGAAGCTGGTGACGGGTTCAGTATGATGAAACAAAGATTCCCCTATTGAATCTGTTAGACTGCAGTTGAAAACGGAAATCTTCGCTCAAAACTCTGATGAACCAAGGAGTTACCAGTTAACATCTAGTTCCACTCTGATTTGACTCCCTAATCCTCTGAAGAAGTGCATAGAGCCTATTTGGTCGGTGCAATGTGGGTCTCCCGCGGCCAGGTCATGGTCATCTTTCGAGACACCTGAACGGTAATCTGGGATTTAGACTCGAGGGGGAAAGCTCTAATGAGATAACCTAAGTGATGAATTAATATTACATGTTAGGCTTGAAAATCTTTTTTGTGAAATCAACACAATTCTGATAGTTATCTCAGACACTTGCAGCTCAGCATTGCAAGCATGTCTTGCGATGTCAAACAGGCCATCCACGAATGGTTAGTATTGCTTTTAATTTTACGTTTTGCTAGCTTGGTTTCTCTATCTTCATCTTTACTTTCTTGCTACTTCACTCGGTCTTTATTAATATTGGGTAACTGGAGTGCTGCGTTTTGGCGCCAAACGGCAGAATCTTATAATATAAATTGGAGGTTAAGAAATGCCTCTAGAGGACTTTGTTGATAAATAAAAAAGAAAAGGAGCTAGATCGGCTACTAGGAGTTGCTTTTGGATTTATGGCAATCTGAGAGCTTGATCTATTGTTACTAGGAGTGATTTTGGTTTAAGGTAGCAGTACAAGTATTGATTGAAGAATGACTCGTTCAACATTTTCAGTCTTGGCTTCGGGAACATCTTTTACAAACGGGAGGAGGTCGAGGGAGCTTTGGGAGAGGATTTCCAAGGAGAAGGAGAGCTTGAGAGAGCGGGAGCGAGCTGCAGAGCAGACAATGGAGGAGGGAAAGGAAGTGGAGACTTTGGATGAGGAGTTTATTGTGACTAGGCGGAATTCGATGAATATAGCTGTGGACGGAGATAACAAGACCTTGCCTCTGGCGACATTTTATGAGATCAAGGAGAGGGGCAATCTTCCCGACTGGGTGGTGGACAATATCAGTAACATTCTGAGATACCAGAGGCCGACGGCAATTCAGTCTCAGGTGATTCCTCTATTGTTTTCAGGAGTGGATTTGCTGGTACAGTCCCCAACAGGGTCAGGCAAGACCCTATGCTACATCCTTCCGATCCTGGCTAGACTGGGCAGCGAAAAGATTTACTGCGCGAATTTGATCCTGAGTCCAACTAGGGAGCTGGCACAGCAGATAGTTCGCGAAATTAAGGTGATTTTGGACATACATGGCAAGGTTTACAGGTGCAGATACATCAGTGGCAAGATAGACAAGGCTCAGGAGAGCATCACTAAAAGATTGGACATAGCTGTCTCGACTCCATTCCGCTTGGCTGATATTTGTCGCAACAAGATCATTTCCTTGGAAGGGTGCTCAATGATCGTCTTGGACGAGGTCGACAAGCTGCTGGACATGGGGTTCGCACCTCAGATTGACGAGATTCTGTCACACTCCAACATTCCAAAGGGTGGAAAGGTCCAGATCGCAGCTTTTTCTGCGACACTTCCTCAGAATGTCGTGAATCTGGCGGACTCCATTATGAAGAGTCCAATAAAAGTAACTCTTGGACACAGGTTGGCAGCCTCCAGTACGATCATTCAGGAGCTGGTATGCGTTACAAAGGATGATGCAAAGATTGAGTCTCTGAGGCAGCTGATCAAGCAGGGCAAGGTCATGCTTCCCACTCTTGTTTTCACAAACAGCAAGGATGACGCCCAGAGGCTCTTCAGGAAGCTGATGTTTGACAACCTGATCGTCGAGGCCATTCACTCTGATATGCCAAAGACTAAGAGGGACAACATTGTCCAGAGGTTTAGAACTGGCAAAATCTGGATACTGATTTGCACGGATCTTATGGCCAGGGGTGTTGACTTTAAGAACGTTTCCTGTGTGGTAAACTACGACTTTCCCCACTCTCCGAGCAACTACATCCACAGAGTGGGACGCTGCGGACGTGCTGGCAGAACTGGATATGCCATTACTTTCTTTACTCTGAGAGATATTCCGAAAATTAAGTCCATTGCTAAAGTTATCAAGTCCTCAGGCGCCAACGTCCCATCCTGGATGCTCAAGGTCAAGCTCAGCAACATCAAAAAGTCACATTTCAGGAAACGCAACTAGCCTGTTGCAACACTCAAAGGTCACATCCACCTAACATTGCCAGTTATTGGCTCTCTGACACCTCATCTAACTATTCTAGACAAAACCCCATCACTCATTAAGTAATTGATTTAAAAGAAAAAACATACATACACACACTTGTCTGTTTGATTCTATTTTTTCTTCCTTCTTTTATTATTATTATTATTATTACTTGTCCACATTATTTGCCCACATGCATTTTTGCATGTACCGGTGTTTTTTTTTAAATTGTGCATGTGGACAAATCAATTTAATACCGGAGAGAAAAATGAGTGTGAGTTGCATGCATTGAGTAGTGCAGATGCAAATCAAGAGTGCCATAGAGGGAAATTGGGGTTTAAATTTGCGAGATTATTAATTCTTTTTGGTTTTGTATGGGAGATTTATGTCAGAGTTAAATGTGTGTGTGTGGAGAGTTTTAGAGGGAGTTTCAGGCCAAGTATTTGGGATTAGCAGGGGGGTCTTGGAGAGATAGAGAAAACGACAGTGTAGGTTGAGGTACATTCAGTGTTTTGGATCGGATAGGGTGTTTTCAGGCCAAGCAATGTTGAATTCAAGGGTCTCAGCATACGTTCAAAGCTATCTAAGTAGCAGAGAGGTGACGCCATCAGAGGCTAAGGAGCTCTATCATAGGTTTGATAGAGTGTTGAGTAGCAGGGATGGGATTAAAAAGGTGAGTTAATAGTATGATTCTTTGTCGGAGGAGAGGGGATTTTTGTTCGGCTGAGAATATGAAATAACAATTGAGTCAATGTTTAGGTTTGGTCAAAATGTGTTGCTGTAGAGCGTGAGTACCAGAAGGAAAGGGAGGATGTTTCGGAGCTGAAGAGGTCGGTGGAAAGCATTCGGGGGAGTAGGTACATAAAGGCAGCACAGGTGTATGGGGAAATAAAGAGTTTGATATCGGACTATGTGAATGAGGTAAGTTCGTTGTCCAATGAGGAGGAGGCTTATAGGAGGCGATTGAGACAGATGGATGACGAGATGGCGGAGCTATCATCCAGGCTGATTAGCAGTGAGAAGGAGTACAAGGAGAAGGTGGAGATGAAGTGGAGTTGCGACAGTCAGCTGGGTGGCTTGATGAAGGAGAACCAGGACTTGACGAATAGTTTAATGATGAAGAAGCTAAGTACATTGGCGTTGGAGTCTTGTTCAAGGGTGAAGAGCAGGGGGATATTGGGGATGGAGGAGGCATTAAGAGAGTTGGAGGACAGTACGAGATGCATTCTTGGCATGATATCTCAGGAGAACACAGCGATTTTGTCAGTGAGGTCCGAGTACGCCCAGATAAATGAGGAAAAGAAGAGCATGGAGAAATGTATGGAGAGCGAGAGGGACAAACTGGCTCGGTCCAATAGGGATTCTAGGGCGAGGATAGAGCAGCTGAGTAGGAAGATAGCCAGTGGCAGGAGACAGATACAGCAGCTAAAGGGCGAGGAGCGGAGGATGATGGAGGTGGTTGACAAGTTAAATGTGCAGGTGGGCAGTCTGAGGGAAAAGAGCTCTGTGGAGGAGGAGGCTTCGATGAGTATTACCAAGAAGATGGGTGACATTAAAATCCAGCTGGCAGAGCTGGAGGAAAAGAGTCGTGTGATTAAGTACTTGTGGGAAACCAAGAGGAGGGGCCTTGACGTGGAGTCAGCCTTGGAGGATGAGGAGATTGTTCAACAGGCAAGACAGGGATTCAGTAGTAGGGGCATTGACATGTCAAGCTGCATAAGAGAGAATGGTGAGCTTATGATCAAGAAGAATGCTCTGATAGAAGAGATTGAGATATTGAAGCAAAAGTTATCAGAGCAGGACTCCAGTTCGTACAAGATGCAAAAGGCCCAACTGGAGCTGACAGAGCAGATCACAAGGGCCAGGACGGCTAATGCTAGACTGCTCAAGAAGCAGAGGGAGCTGAGCAGCAGGGAGGATCGGGTGGTGGAGAGCAGACACAGGCTGCTCAGCATTAAGAGTGAGTTCGAGGCGATATCCAAGAGAAGGAGCGAGGAGGCTAGGTAAGTCCAAAATTTGAATCAATATCCGGAGCTTGTTACTTTGATTTGTTCATCTTCTTCCTCTCCCTCTCCCCCTTTTGAAACAAAACCTCCAGACAAAATCGGATCAAAGAGCTTACAGAGCTCACGGAAAAGCTGGGCAGGAGGCTGATACAGGAGAACCCAAAGGTCAACATAACCGTGGAGCGGCTAACATAGATGCAGAGTGGAGTCAAAAGCAAGGGCTAGACTACTTCGGTATCCACCTTGGTGGAGGACGCAAACAGAGAGATATCATAAATCAGTTATTAAAAGTCAAACAGCAGGGAAATCTGTTTCCTAAGCGAGGATCCACGCACAGAGTGGTGGCAACTTCTACCATTTCCGCTCCAACAAACAAGACACGTTCAGGAGGCTTAGTTTTGGTTGTGGCCTGACAAGGCCTTTGCAGCGAGAGCTGTCTCAGACTTTTGTTTGATGGACTTCTTTAGTGCACGGTTGGCTGCCTTTTGACGCTGTTTAATTGCATGGAGTCTGGTTCCTGGGATCTGAGCCAATCTTGCACTCTTTCGGAGGCTGGTGTAGGCTGGATTCAGGCAAGCTCTCTTGGTGAGGTTTGTCAGGTTGTTCTTTAAAGTCTTGGTTCTGTTCATGCCCTTCATGCACTTGAGTCCACGTGATGGTCTCAAGACGGACTGAATTTCAGTGGAGTTGATGATACGGCTAATGTCAGAGTTGGTCATGGCTGGGCGTGGTAATGTGTATCCAACCTTTGATGAGGAGCCATGGGTGTAGCTGCCATAGATCTTCTGGAGTCTCTTGATGGCATCCTTGGTGAAGATTGTGAGACGGCCAAATGTACCTCCTGGGGCGAGTCTCAGCAAGTTGAGACGCTCCACAGAGCATGTCTCCACACCCTTGAGGTTTCTCATGGCCTTCACGATACCGTTATCCTCAGCATAGACAACCAATGGCCCGACAGCACAGACTCTTCTTCTGTTTCTCATCTTTCCCTTGCCGCATCTAATCGCAACGGAAGACTCGATACGCTTCATCTCCTCCTCAAGACCTGCAAATGGAGCATTAAGTTAGAATGTCTGTCAGTGGGTGTGGCCAGGAGCATCTACGGAAGGAATCCCCCCTCCAGGGGGTGCTGGGTAGGTGACGGCATGCATGCATACGCATATATGCTTGCCCTGTTTCAGATACAATTCAAAGGAAGCATTCTCAACAGTTACATTATTCAGTATGAGCTGGGTAACTTCCAAGATCATCCCAAATAAGGCAAGCACGTCCTCTCACTTAAATGAGCCGCCGGCAAGGAAGAAAAATTACCGGTACCGATTCTTCCTGTAATGTGTCTCCTGGCTTGGTTAGTCGTCAAACTTACCGAAATTCCTGAAGAACTCAACTGCAGCGCTGGTCTTGTTGATGTTTTGGATCTCGTTGGAGATGACTAATGGCAGCTCTGGGACGTTGTTGATGCGGTGTCCACGGGCCATGACCAAGGATGGGCATCCTGTGGCTGCAATGGCAGCTGCGACTGCATGACGTTTCTCTGTGGTGTTAATCTTCCTGTGGAATCTTCTGTATGTCTTGTTTGGACTGAACATGTGACCACCACGGCACATATTACCGAAAGCACCCTGGCCTGTAAAGTGTTAAAAAGAGGGACGTTAATTTGATTCACATCAGTTGAAAAGCTCCCACGCTAAGAGACGCGGCTCCGCCTCCCGCTGCACAACAGACTCGATCAACATCAGCGACAAATGTCCAGGAACTCCGGATGCGTTAGTGGCCAGGTCAGACTGCCCGTCCCAGACTAAAGGGACTACACGTCCTGTCATCCAAGAGACGAGCAGCAAATAATCGTTTCATCCACATAATACATTATTCAGTGTGGTGCACGACTTATTAGCATCATTACCAGTAACCTCTTCCGAAGCAGCTCTCCCTGGATGGGTTGTTTGGAGGAGAGCGGGCGGACTTCATCCACTTGATCACTGTTCGAGTCTGGGTGTCTTCTTGACCGGGCAAAGCAGTGGAGTGTAATTATGGGACTAAGAGACAGCCACAATACATCTTCAGAGGCGTATGGAGTCTTTGTCAGGCCAACAGCTCAGCATGACAAGTCGACCATTATTAGCATGGGTCTTGAGACAAACGTACCTGATCTGCTAGTACCGGATGCAGAAACACGAGGAATACGAGCGACGGCTCTACCAGTACCCCATGACTCGGCGGAGTGTTGATGACCTGGAGGGAGTTAGCCAAAGTCCAGTATGTAGACGGGTTTTGTGAAGGTGGAATGGTAGGGTGGAATGTGGACCCGAGATAAGTAATATGGTCAGAATCTACTATCTTAGAAATACGAATATTTCTCCAGAACATCACCAAGACTCAGATGTCCCTATCAATAGTTTTCATCATGGATTACCAGACCATTCACATATTCCCTTCAAATCCTGGGGAACTTACCTGCCTTGGTGGAAACACCATAAGCCTGTCTCTTGTTCTTTGACATGTTTGTAAAAACATGACGGACAAGATCATGTCTTAGTGGCGAAACAAAGACTGTTGGCAAAGGAATACTGGAAGTAGCCTTTGTGGAGTCATTGGATGGAAAGACGCTGACGATTGGTCTTGCGAAAGTCATTTCTGGAAATGCTGTAAATCTTAAAAAGCTGCAAAATCCTTAATAATTAAAGGAGAAGAAAAAATATTCAAAGCTCTTGTCCGGCCTCTTTGAAATTATTCCAAACTGAAATATATATATATTTTTAACTAATAGCAGTATTGTATATATATATATATATATATATATATAGCTTATTAGTTAAATCTATTTACAAATTATTAACATTTTGGCGCCAAACCTTCCGGTACCGGCCAATTGTCGTCTCGCGAGTTGGCGCCATTTCCAAAAAAGGGAATACAAATAAGGGATTCCGGACAAGTGTTGGCGGCGGGTTTTTTTGGGGGGGGGCAAGAGTCAGAGTTGATGAGCTGAAGTGTATGGAAAGGGTGGAGATGGGGAGGGTGTGTGTTTTGGAGAGAGGAGAAGAAAGCCTAGAGAACAGAAGAGGGATAAAGTAAGAACTCTGAAAAAAAATTATAAAGATCCTCCATCTAAAAAAAAGAAAAAAGTGAATCGAGTTCGGGGGAAGCACCAGATAGTTGTTTCTCAAGGGAGTTTCCTCGGGGGATTCCCCGAAGCTTGTTCGGGAGGTCTCTCCCTCTTTTGGGATGGCAATGTGGTGTCGGGAGGAGTCCTCCTGAGAGTCGTCATAAGGCCTATCAGGACAGGATCACGGGTGCAACTCCGGCAGGTCCGCCGGGGTACAGGGAGGCCCCGAGAGGGACAACTGGGGCAGAGTCTTCTCTCCAGTTAATTGTTATTTCCGGTGGTGGTCGGTGACCCGTGGCTCGTCAAGACATGATGTCCAGAAAAGGAGCGTGTCTCTTGATTTCCCAAAGTTGGAGTCCGGACTATTCAGTGGTATTTGGTTCGGGGTGGAGTTGATTGATTCCAAGCCCGTGAATGATGTATATGACGTGTCTAATTGGTGCTCACATGCCGATTGATTATCACTTGTGGAAGAAAGGGTCCAAGTTTTTTACTTAAGAGGGATGAATCTGGAGGAGCTGGTGGAGCCGACACCAGGTTTCCCGTGTCGTACTGGCTTGTATGTGATGGAGAACTCTCCAAGGTACATTCCGATCATTTCCGGCTTGATTTCAACAGTGACATAGGTCTTACCGTTGTAGACACCTGCAACTGACCCAACCATTTCTGGGAGGATCACCATATTACGTAAATGAGTGCGGACGGCAACAGGCTTCTCTCCCATTGGACACTCAGCCTTGGATTTGCGGAGTTTTGCAATAAAGGCTGCGGTTCTTCTGTTAAGACAGCCTCTGGCTATCTTACGTCTTTTGCGTGCTGGTAATAACTCAACCACCTCATCCAATTTCATGGTAAGGAGCTTGTCGAGGTCAACTCCCCTGTAGCTATAAGTTCTGAAGGTTCTCTTCTTATGTTCAGTGTCTGCCATTTTTTCCAAGTTGAAGTTTATCTTACAAAACAAGACTGGATGCCTGCTTCTGATGGGGACTTTGCGTAATTAAATTATTTCTGATTACGCGGAATTACCTTTAAATGTATTCAATTCTGATCATCAAAGGTATACATACATAATATATATTACTAATCTACTATCTGGCAGCAAAGACTGTAGACAGAAATTCCAATACTATTGGCCGGCGCCTTTCCTGAACAAACTTCTTTGACTGGCTAATTAATACTAAATGGTAACTAACATTATTTATTAATTAAAGAGACACGTTACTTATTATTATTTTTTTTCTAAAGAGGACAGGAAAAAAAGGTACCGGCGGTTTGGCGCGCAAAACATGCAAATGCAAGGAGAAAAATGGGGGGGGGGGAGGAGGAGTAAGAGGAAGGAAAAAAATAGATCAGTGAGGAAATAAGAAGACCAAAGAGAGAAATAATGACACGTTTATATGTCTAATAGTAATGTATACTGGACGTGTGGATTGTGTTTGGGATAGTATATGGCAAGGAGTAGGAGGATTTGCCTGGACTTAGGCAGGAGGAGACTGCTCGCGCGCGGGGCCGCATACCGAGGTCTGGGTCCACTTGGTGTATATAAAGACGAGTAGTTTGAGGATGAGGAGGAATAGCAGAAGATGGCCCAGTTTGAGTATGATGCAGAAGTGGGTGTTGGTCATGAGGTCCTGGTAGGAGACTTTTTTGATTGAGCCAACAAACAAGTCGATACTCTTGTGGATTTGCGTCAAGGTGACCAGAAGATCTCCGACTCCATTACTGATTCTGTGGATGTCTCCGGTCTTGACCATCCTTTTGTAGTAGTTCTCCGCAAGGTGAAGATCACGATTGGTGCCGATTCCGAATTGAGTCATGAATGCAATGTTGAAGGAGGCCTCTGAGATGGGTGAAATCATCCACCTGGAGGTGACCAGGGTGTTGGAGACAATTCTGTACAGATCCAGGGCGGCCGGATAGTTGGGGGTCTTGACGGAGGTGATTTCAGGCTCCAGGGGCCGAACCCAGAGAGGGGGCGAGGGACTCTCTCCAGGTCCAAGAGGAGCAAGTCTGTACCTGAGCTCTACTCCCTTTCCGTAATAAGAGTAGTCTCCATACTTGAGAATGGAGTCCACATTATCCTTATATATGGAGAGCTCTAGAAACATTTGGGGTAGATACCATTGATTTCCGGGCTCATACTGGAGGTGGTCTGTTTTAGTGTCCATATTCTCCAAGTCAGGGAAAAGGTTTAGGAGGAATCTCGGGATGACTTTGGCAGAGAGTGACCTAAACCAGGACTCCAGGTCGTACTGCTCGGTGGAGAAATCTGAGAGAGGAAGCCCCATCTTGGATGACATCCGACTGAAATTCCTGTTTTTTTTGAGATCCTTCTCGAGCAAGATAGCCAAGTTAGACAAGGAGGGGTCGTATCCTGTCATGGCGAGCTTGATCGTACTAAGCATCACCATGTTCTCCTCGGTCTCATCTTTGAATCTAGAGAGACGGTTCGTAGTGGAGATCAGGCCTGTGGCCCAGGAGGACCTGTGTAGAATACCCTTTAGGAATCCCAGAGCCACATTACAATCTCTATTGGTTCCAAGTCCATTCAAATTTAATTGGGATAGAGCCAAGGCCGAGGGAAGATGTCCCTGTTCATAGGCTCTACTGTACCATGAAATCGCATCCGAGAAAGACTGAGAGGTACCCATACCGGTGAGATACAAGGAGGCTAGATTGTACTGTGCATCAGCAAAGAGATGAAAGGCACTCTCATTAAAGTGGTGGAATGACAATCTGAAGTTCCTCTCAAATCCGGGACATCCATGGAAATAGACATATCCCATTCCATTATGACCCCCCGGATCATTATATATAAAGGCTGAGATGGAGAAATATTCGGCAGCAATCTTTAAATCTGGTACTGTTCCGATACCTAATGCATGCATATATCCAAGTAATCCAATAGCTTCTCCAAAGATTAAGGTGGATGGAATATCTAATACAAGTCCTACCATCGTTTTGGCCTTGTCAGCAATCTTTCGGAGGTACTTGTAGGCTTTTACTGGATCTTGTTGGAACCCATCCATTCCTAGCAGGTACCTTTTTGCCAGAGCTAATTGGATTGTAATATTTCCCGACTCTGCCAGATTCACTGCAAGGTCCTCGCGATTTCTGTTTTCCTTCTGGCTGAAGAGCTTCTTCAGCGGCTCCCAGTTTGGGATTGAAAGACGCACTAGCTGCTCCTTTTCTGAAACCCCCTCCTTTTTGAGGGATATCGTGGATCTTGCTGTCTCCATATAGTTGGAGGCGGCCGCATCACAGGACTTCTGGACGCCCAGTCCATGTTCATATCTGAACCCCAGGGCCAGCTGGGCCCCAGCATGTCCCGAGAGAGAGGAAAAGTACAAATACATGTTGGAGAGTTGGATAGATTGGGTCAAATTCTGTTGCAGCTGTTGGAGGAGGAGGTTTTCATTTTCGTCTCTTGGACGACTCAGACGTCCTGCTATCATGGATTTATACTTTTCCAGGAACAATGGGGCATCTTCTACGGAATATGGATAAAGATCACAAGGTACCAGTAATGAATTCTCTATCAACTCTTTAATGGAGGATACTGCTCCACCTTGGTCATTGCTTTCAGCACTTGTGATGCACTCCAGTGAATCCAGAAGCGGGAAAAGCGTGTAGGCCATTCCCAAGCTAAACTGTCCCTCGGGGCTTCCAGAATCGGAGGATACCTTCCAGTAGGAAATTGCCATCACTAGATCCTGCTCCACATACATTCCAGTAAAATAAGCATCTCCAAGCATTTGGGTGCACACCACATCCTTGAACTCGCACTTCTTCAGCTCCAAATACAGCTGTCTGTACCTCCTTTCGCTGAGTAGTCTCTCATATCTATCAATATTATTATTCACAAATGGTATATATTCGGTACTGTCAATTACTGCAGAAAATATAAATATTAAACCAAGTATTGAGAGCTTTAACAACAAGAGCGTGGGGCTCCTCTTCATTCTCTAGCTATCTCTGCCATACACCTATTTAAGCTTAAAGCAGGATTTACGTCCAAAGCCAATCCCAAGTCTCTCCACTCTTAAATGCATTCTACTACTTTGGTGCCCTAACTAGGTCCTCCTTAGCCCAACCTCCGGAAACTCACTCTTCAGCTCTGTCCCTTGGACTTCCAGTGCTCACAAATTGCTCCCACGTCAACACTTAAAGTATCCCACACTTCAATTCACTTTTTATTTGGATTTATTACACTTTATAAATCTGACTCACACCTTGGAGTTTCCCGCCCAAACATGCGAAAGCCTCCCACCCAATGCGGGTTAAGGCGGTGAGAGGAGGGGGGTAAGAGGAGGGGGGGACTGCTGGAAATTTGTCAAGAGTCTCTAGGTTTTATTTGGGAAGTCTGTCTGGAGTCTTGTTCTCCAACTGGACAAAGACGGAGGCCGGCGCATCCCACGGGGTAGAAAGAAACAATAATACATAAATACAAGTAGACATATCCCCATGTCAGCTATTCATTCATTCATTAAAAAAGAAATAGAGTACTCAACTTAATTAACACTTTGCACTAGAAACAAGGATTACTCAGGCGTGAGTAAAATGCATGCGCGCGCGCGCGCATGCCACGTGCTGCACATCACAGGAGGAAGGAGGAATGGTCAATGATGTGAGGTCTGTGGGGGAGGTCGGGGTAGTCTTCTTTGGAGGTGATTTTGGGTTTGGAGAGGATGTTTTCGAGGTTGTTATTTTCGATATTGGACGTAGTGGCCGTCTCAGTGCCGTGCTGTTGATTAAGAGGTGCGGTTTGGTTGGGTTTGGAGGAGGCGGTTTTGCTGGGGATGTTATTATTGAGTCTATGGATGGAGAGGTTGAGTGCTTTCCGAATGACGGTGGTTCCTCCGCTGTTGATTCTCTGTTTGTTTATGTGGTTCCAGGCTCCATTTGCCAGAGGATTGGGGGACGGAGTGAAGCATGGCTCGGTGACATAGACTTCATTGGATTTGTCAATATAGAGATTCATTCTCATCTTGTATTGTCTGAGCTCGTCCGAGGTTAGGGAGTCCTCGCTCCAGTTCAGAGAGGTAAGTCTGTCATTCTGCCAAGACTTTATTCGGTTGTCTCTGGCGACTGTGGAAATATACCAAGGCCTTTGGAACACGTCCTCCAGATCCATGAACATGCAAGAGTCTCCAAAGATACTAAAAGGGTCAACGTGTCTCTGCTCCTTCATCTTTGGGATCCAGTTCATACTTCTTGCCCAAAGCGGAATCTTCTTTTGGGTTTTGGCGATCTTGAGCTCCGTCCCTGCCCCGCCGCCCCGCTCGTCCTCGCTGTCTGTTAGGATGTAGCTCTCCTCAGGGTTCACCGGAGGGAGCAGCTTGAGGCGCTTGTGGTATCTCCTGCACGGACTCTCCCCCATTCGGAGCCGGTCTCTCCCCTCCGTCTCCATCTTGCAGAAGCCTTTATTGGTTGGGGTCCTAACCAAATGGCTCATCGCAATGGAGCTTCTGCTCTGGCGGCCGCAATTGCTGCTACCTCCAGCACTGCCTCCACAGCTCTCTCCTCCTACCACCAGTCCCGTCTCTGCTCCAGAGACTGCACCCTGATCTGGAGGAGGGATCCGGTTTGCTGAGTGATGCAGTATCGATCTCAGTCCACTCTTCTTCACGTGGCTAATTCTCTCCGGCCTGACAAACCCATTCTCTCCAATATCCAGTCTATCCTTGTCCAGAGGAGTCCCCCCCTCCAGTCCTCCCTTTAGGATTGGAGTCCGCTCTCCGTCCTCCCCAATCCTCTCCAAGTCACCCCCACTCTTCGCTGCCTCCTGTACCCGCTCGCTCGTCTGTCTTCTGATCGGCCTGGGAGGCAGAGGAGAATCCTCGTTGGCGCTTGCTGCGGACTTAGAGACCCTCATCTTCCCCTCCCTGAGCTGGCTCTCCATCTCGCCTGGCTGGATGGCAACCGACGTCCTCAGAATCCCCCCTCCGGAGGTCTCACCCTTTGTCTTGGAGGCAGAGACCTCCCGCTGGTCCTGGTGAACCGTGCCTCCTGGTCCAATAGGAATCGGAGTCGAGGGCGTGAGAACCAGCAGCGGAGGGCTCTGGAGCGGAGTCAGACCCATCGACATTGCATTCGGAGGCCCCGGAGATACCAAGTCCTCGTTGGACACGGACTTGTAGGACTCCCCCTCCTCCTCCTCCTCCTCTTCCTTCTCCTTCCTGGAAGAGGTGGTCCTGGCAGATGTGGCCTCCGCTACCTCTTCCACATCCATACCCGTGTCACCCTCGGACTCCGCAGTGACCGAGATCACTGCTCCGGCCTGGGCCTCGCTTGCATCCTCTCCGCCAAGACTACCTCCCAAAATGTCTAGGGCCTCCAGTCTGGCCACTCCCAGCTGTGTCTTGGCCAACCTCCTGTCCTCCTCATTCCTCCTCCAAATCGAAGCCAACTTTGGCGTCTTGTTTTCCCAAAGACGCTTCATACTCGCAACAAACCCACTCTCGTCCCTCATCTTCTTCGGCTTGGGACTCTCTATTACCTGCTCCTCCTCACACGCTGTGGCCGCCACTATATTCTCCATAACCACCTCCCGCACCTCCTTAAGCTCCCTACTGAGCTGCTTGAGCTGTATCTTACCCGCCTCCACTATCCTCCTCAAGAAACTGTTCACTGTGCCCTCCACTTCCTCCTCTGTCGGCCTCACCTCCATCGGAGGAAGCTCTATATCACACATACGATAGCCGATACTCGACATGTCTCTCTCACGGAGCCTCGCTCTAAGTCCCTCAAAGTTCTCCTCTATCAACTCCAAGGTCCTGTCCAACCTCCTCAAGCTCGACTCCCCTGCCCTCTCCAACAGCCCTATCACCTCCCTGAAATCCTCCAAAGACACTCTCTGACCGTCTGCATCCACTCCCTCCATCCCAACATTCCCCACCCCACACTCAATCCTCTCCAAGCTTGCCATCCTAGTCCTCCCCACTGTCTGTACCTTTAATCACGTACACACAGACACACGCACAAAAATCGTCTCTTCACCTGCCTTATCTCCCAAATCTCCGACGCAAAACAGAGCCTCTCCTAACTATATAACAGCCAAACACTGCTACCCTTTCAACCCCTCTCAGACGTGAAACCACAAGCCCGATCCTGTGGCTCTAGCAGCTGGAGCTCTCCTTGCAATCCTCGCCTTTCAGTCCCACCCAACCACTCAATTATATCAATATTTCCTCGTCGTCCTTTTTCTGTCTCCCGGACGACCTTCTTTACATTTATCCACTTACAATTTCCGCTCTAACATCCCCATACCCAACCCCTCCCCCCTCCAATTACTTTTCTTCACAATTTAATTTTTATGAAAAAATATGAAATCGGGCGCCAAACGGCTGGCGCCTAAATTACATACCGGTATTGAATGATAGGGAGCCGGGCGGGAAAAATGGGTATCAAATAGTGAATAATTTGGTATTGGTTTCCAGAAAGAGGAGGTGGTAGAACTAGGAGGAGCGGAGGGAGGGAGGGAGGAAGGAAGGAAGGAGAGCTTTGTTTTCTTTATTGAAATAAATTTGAAAAATAAATAAGTTTGCCAGTTTGGGGTGAAAAAGGAGTGGCCAGCCGAGAATACGTGTGGTTTGGTGTCCCTCTTTTTTTTTGAGCGTCTTGTGGTGGCTTTAATTAGTTGGGTTAAGAGCACAGAAACCTGAGTTCCATGTTGGTTTGAATTGAGTGGCCAGGTTGCAAATTACGTGTCTGTCTGTCTGTGTGTGCGTGTGTACGTACGTGGAGGTTCTGGGAGTAGAAAGGAATGGGATTGATTACCGTGGAGGGAGATAGTGGCGTAGTTAAGCAGCTGAACAGCTGTTTGAGCTGTCTCTTGAGGGGATTTAAGTGCCAGGATGTGTTGGTGAGAGTCACGGACGGGAGCCTGATGCTTTATTCCTTTCCGTTGGGAGGGTTTTTGTCGTGTTTCCAGTTTAACTTTGATGGTAGGGTCTTTGATAGGTTCGATACTGGGGGAGTCACTGAGTTTGAGCGTTTATATAAGGTGAGTTCCCTTTTAAACTGCTTCAACAACATCCAGTGGCTCAAGGCCAACAGATTCGTACTGGAGACGGAGGGCCACAATGATGATGCTCTGAGAGTGACTCTGCACGGAAGGAATGGGATAGTCCGGAGGCACCGAGTTTACCCGGTGATTGGCAGTCAGGATAGGATTCTTATGCACGAGAAGATTCTCTGGAGGAGGAGACATGGAATAAGGGTCTCCTCGGGCCTTCTAAAGGATATCTTTGGGTACATGGAGGTGAAGGAGTCAAAGATGACTCTCTCTATTTCGCCCCAAGAGTCTCAGATATCCATCAAAGTCCAGCCCATTGTAAGCTTTGGTCACGATGCTCCGGTAACAAGCTCCTCTTCTGGAGTCGGGGGCTCTTCCGGAAGCAACATATCGAATAGCTCCACCTACCAGGACATCCAAATCAAGAATGAGCAGATTGAGACTCTGAGTCTGTGCGAGAGCATCATGGAGAACTCCAGCTTCACCTTCAACTCGAGGGAATTCAAGGTTGCCATTGCCCTGGCGGAGAGCTGCCAACTACCCGTATTCCTCACCATGAGGGCTCCCGGATCCCCAATGATCGTCTCCATTGGCCAAAGAGCTATTATTGATCAGATGTGCATCGCTGACCTCGATGGCAACTCCATTCCCTTTGAGTACCACTGGGAACATCCTCTCTTCCAATCCCAGCTTTTTGAAATCGACAACGAGTACATTGAGAAGACACAAATTGTTTCTGGTTTCTCTGCTATCTTTATTTTGTCCACATTCATGAATCCAGACTCAACAATACCTAACCTGATCACATCCTTTAACTCCCCAAACGAAAACCAAGACCAGCCTCTGGACCAGGCCATCCAAAACCAGGAGGAGGATCCGATCCCCATGGTGATCAGCCAAGAACACAGACCTACCGACCCCGGGACAGACCCTCCCAGAGCCACTCGGGGAGTCTCTCCGGAGGCCCACAACCCAGGTGACAAGCCCGAGCCGAGTGACTGCTCCTTCTCCAGATTGGACGGCTTCAACCTCCGAAACCTGCTCAGGAGGCTCAGGATCGAGGACACGGCCTGTCCTCCAGACCTGGATGCCCACGGCCGTCCCCACCTCGAAATCCCCCCAAAGGACCAGGGCGTCAAAAGCTTCGACTGGGTCGCCTCCCTCGTCTGGTAGACCCATTTCCGCCCCCCCTCCCGATATTAGCCCCAGTGTATACGCTAATTCGTTCATCTGCAGTCTACCCATCTCTTCTCCCTCTCCCATTCTTCTTTCTCCGGCCACTCTGATTGTCACCACCTGGTCTGCATGCAACAAAAGCGCGCGCGCGCCAACCTGGTCATTAGTGGAGGAGCTCAAAATTGGCTAGATAGAAAATATAGAAAATACGTGTGTACGGAAATTAAAGATAAGGTGATTCAATATCTCTGAGTCGTCCACTGATGAAAGGAAGGAGTGCGTCTCAAGGTCCGATTTGAAGTCACAAGATCAGAAAGTGAATATTGTTCGACTTGCTGCAGTGCCACAGTGCTGGAATACAGAGTCCAGGGTCAGAGGAGGTGACGGCTTTGGAGCCTTAGTACTCTGTCGTAGGTTCACTCCCCATTCCGGCAGAATCCTTGCCAGCATGGAAGCTGAGCTGGCGACTGTCTCTCCAACTTTAGAAGCAGCTTAGAAATAGCCGTATAATAGCGGAGGAGCTATCCCGGTGGACACAAGTGTATGAATATGGCTCCATCCAAGCCGTCCATTTCAAAGGCAGAGGCGGAGAATCCCAAGGGCAGTGAAGAGGCCCCAAGTCAAAGCCAGGTGGAGAGCCGGGCTCCAGAATTGGAAGCTGCTTGTCCGGACTCCCCTGAGAACCCCAATCCCGGCTACAGTCACTCCCTGGAGCCGGACGCCTGCCAGAATCCCATAAGGTTCTTCAAGACCGTGTCTGCTCTCGAGTTGGAGCAGCCAAGGTTTGCAAGTAACTCAAGCTCCGTGAGTCTTCCTCTTAAGAGAATCTCCCAGGAGGACTGGTCAGGCTCTGGCGTCAACGGCAGCTCTGAAGACAATAAGCTGGTGATCCCCTCTCTCTCCACAAGGAAGATCCGCCAAATTCTGCTGGCCTCGAGGAGATCCAACTCGGGCCACCAGGTGCACGACAATGCGGGTATGGTTCTCAGACAGCATGGCAGGTACAGCCAGACGCCCTCGGTCAGATCTGTAGATAGCGTGTCCGGGACCTTTGCTTCTGTTCAGAGCTGCGGGCCCCTCATCGAGGGAGGCGGAAAGAGCGTTCAGTTTGACCAGGATTACTCCAATCTGACGCTGGATGAGTGTAATAGCTGTGTCTCCTCCCTCGACTCCCGTCACCCCAAGTCCCACCAGAAGTCGGGCTCCCTGGCATCCTCCAGCGCCGGAGGGCACCCTCCGGGACGCCAGACCAGAGGCCTGGACATGTGCTACTCCCAGCAGTATATATCCCAGGGACAGTGCCACATGGATATACTCAAAGAGGAGATACACCTAATGGAGCAGCTCGAGCAGGGGGTCCTTCTCTTCAACAACTCTCCGGAGGAGGGAATCTCCTACATGATAGAGCACGAATTGGTGGAGGATGACCCTCTGTACATTGCAAACTTCATCCTCCACACGGACTTCCTTGATAAGCGTAAAGTCGGGGAGCTCCTGGGAGGCCACTCCAATCTCTCCCTGAGCATACTCAATAACTACGTCCACCTGTTCAATACTAGCTCTTTGGAGCCTGATGTTGCTCTGAGGTACTTCCTGTCTCGGTTCTTTCTTCCTGGGGAGTCCCAGATGGTGTACAGAATATTGGAGAGATTCTCCGTTAGCTATGTGAGAGACAACCCCACGACCTTGTATACTTCAGACCAGATCCATACCCTCTGCTACGCCCTGGTCATGCTCAACACATCCCTTCACAACTCCCACGTGCGGACTAAAATGTCCAAGCAGGAGTTCATCTCCATGTGCATCCACTCCAACCTTCCCATTACAAATACTCAGCTCGAGACCATGTACGACAGGGTTGCAGAGAATGAGCTCAAGCCGCTCCTGTCGCCATCGGAGAAGGTCTACGGAAGACTGTCCAGAGACCCAAAGGTGCTGCGGTCTAAGCAGGTCTCCCAGGTCAGCTCCACCCTTTTGCAAAAGGGAACCGTTTTCAGGAGATTCTGCAAGAAGAACAGCTCCCACACGATCATCGCCTGGATCTCCTCGGACTCGAGATTCTTCTGCTGGAAGAAAGTCAGGAGCAAGTCCAGCCACCTGCTTAACCCCGGGAACTTTGTCAACAACATGTCGCCTCACCTCAAGAAGCTGGTCAGCTACAACAAGAAGCGCCTCTCCAAGCCCAGAAAAGGCACAACCAGCAGCAGCTGTGGAGGCAAGAATAGAGGCTCAGGCCTCAGCCAAAAGGACGAGACCAGCCCTGAGAGCCACAGCTGCATACTTACCAACCACTCCAGAATCGCCAACAAAATTCGCAGAGCCCTTGGGATGGACATCTCCGATCTTTCCTGCATCCTCCTGGACGACATTATGGACATCAACGTTGGAGTCTCGAGCAAAATCCATCTGGACCGGAAGTCCAGCAAGATCCTGAGAAGAGGAGCGACCAACTCAACCTTTTCCTGTAGGAGCAGCACGGCCCACCTGCAGAGCGAGCTGGAGTCTAGGTGCTTCTCTCTGACAACCCGCTCGGGGGAGTCGATCAGCCTCTGCTCCCTGGACTCTACCTCTCCGTCCCTGTTGGTTTGGGTAAGGTTCTTCCACCAGACCATCCTCAAGAACCAAGAAACCAGAGAGGCAAACGAGGCAGCCGAAGGCAGCGTGATGACCGTCTACGGAATCCCAAATCTGGACAAGGGGATCGAGAGCGACCTCCTGCGAGTTTGGCACCACGGAATCTTCATACAGTGGGAGAACCACTGGAGCATGAACTCCCTCATCAACCTATGCAACTCGGAGCTGCCGAATGCACTCTCCTTCTCCAATAAGGAGCTCCTGTCGTCCGGGTCCAGCAACACCTTCGGCCTATTCGACCCCAAGCCCGGGCCCTTCTCCGCAGGCCACCTCCTGCAGGAGGCGGGGCCCGGCAGGAAAGCAAAGCCTGGCCCCAGCTCCAAATCGCCTCCCAAGGACAAAAGCACCTGGAGCCAAAAAAGACAGCTCAGACGCAAGGCTCTGGTACTTTATCCGGAATCCACCTCCAAGCTGAGAAACAGACTTGGATTCCTCTGCCTCAGACGACCAAAATACGCCCCTCCAAGCCACAATCTCCACAACAAATACATCAGCTATCAGGCCCCGACCTCCCACCTCATCATCCACCTGTGGATCAACAATATCCCCTGTTCTTGCAGAGGAACCCTCTGGAACATCGCCGTTGGAAACAGACTGCAAATCCAAAACTCCACCTTCACCCACCTTTTGCGACTCCGAAACAATTTTTTGGGTGACGTGTCAGACTTGCAAAGCCCCTCCGAGTGTGGGGAGGTGCATGCATGCGAAAAAGGCGGGCCGCAACAAGAGGTGTTTTTAATCCACATGAAGAGGTTCCATAAAGATATTTGCAATGTGTTTCCTGAGCTTCACTCGCTCTTTGTTGGGGCAGGAGCCGTCTTGGGGTACCGGATCTGGGAGCGGATGAAACTTAGACAAAGACCCAAAAGTTCCAACGAAAAGAGACCGAGCTTGAAACAGTCGGACTCTTCCTCGCTCACCCAGACGCTGCCGCCATGTGGCGGGCAATCCCTGGAGTCCAATTTAAGCCAGAAGATCCTGGATAACGAGGAGGACTCGGAGCTGGAGAGCGTATTCATGTTTTTCAGCGACAACCCGAGCATCTACAGAATCGACCAGAGCACAAAGATCCTCGTGGAGTGCTTCATCCTGTACAGGCCTGACATTGGGTACGTTGAGGGGATGAGCCATATTGCCATGATCCTACTGCTATTCAACATTGACTTAATGGAGGCCTTTAAGACATTTACTAATCTGCTGCATAGCAGCTTCTTTTTGGATATGTTCATGCTCAACCGCAGAAACATCAAGATGAGATTGGACTTCTTTGACATGCTGTTTAAGGAGTTGATGCCCTCTCTGGCCCACCACTTTGACCTCCTCAGCATTACCTCCGATACATACCTAATCTCATGGTTTACCTCACTCTTCTCAACCTGCCTCCCCGTCCAAGTCATCCCCAAGGTCTGGGATTCCCTCTTTCTTTTCGGAGAACCGTACGCCTTCCAAGTTGCCGTTGCCGTTCTTAAGTACCATGAACACAAACTTATTATGACCTCCTTCGAAGGCTGCATCTCCATCCTACACAGCATCCCCCCTGTTTTCGACTTTAAAAGGTTCTCCCGTGCACTCGAACACCTCAATGGGAACATCTCACACAGATTCGGACTCTGGCTTGCCGCCCAAAGACTCTCCGAACAGAAAACTGACCTAATGGAGGAACTACTGTAATTATCATTCTGACCGACCGCCTCCCGATCTGCTGATGCCCCAAACTCCACACAACCAACCCACCGACACTCCATGTAGCTAACTAACTCTAACATCTAACATCTTACCTAACTCCACCCCTACGCTCTCTACCAACAAACAACTCTCCACTCCCTACTAGATAACAAACACAACGCACAGCCCCCCTCATACCAAACCTGCCCAACACTCACTCTCACAAACTAATCTATCTCATCATACCCATCCACACCATACCCTTTTTTCATACATTCATCTCTAATATTCCTACTCACTATCCCTGCACATGTCAAATTACTTTTTTTAATTCGGAGACAAGACGTAGATACCGGTATTGTGTTTTTTCATATTAAATTTTAATTGAGCGTACCGGCATGTGTGTGAAATTAATTTAAAAAATAGATTAAGGTCAGGAAAAAAGGATTTGGGTACAGAATAAATCCAACTAGGACAAAGAGGAGTAATGCAAGTTAGCTGCACAGACTACGGTGCCGTATATTAGAAGAGAGTTGCATTAAGGTCACGCTGAAAAGAGCTTGCTCACAAAGTAGCTTATTGACGTACAGATATTCTGATATTTCAATATCACAGACGCATAATTAAATTAAAAAGAAGTACTGTCACCCTCCCAAAAGACTGCAGCTTCCACCCAGACTTTTAGAGTTAACGATGAGTTCCTTTTTATCGGCCTCCTCCTCTATCTCCAGGAATAGCCAAATTTTGCCAAGCTATTTCTTTAAGAGTGGCACCCTCAATGAAGGACTTGGAAATATTCCAATGGAGAGTGAAGTGGAGCCTAAGACCCATCCTGTAGAGCAGCCGGTCCGACTGAACTCAAACTACCAACCACCCAATGATTATATTAGATATAAGCCAATACACTCACTTACAGGAGCTCCAATCTACAATAGCATCAGCATGGGAAGTGATGAATACAAGGAGAGACTAAGAATGAGCAGTGAGCTTAAAAAGAGCCAAGGATTTGAAAGGATCCCGGGAAGAGCTCCGCCTGAACTCGCTCATAGATCAAAAAGCTCTTGTATTCTTAGCCAATGTGAGCTTCCTGGAGTCTTGGGAGATTACTACAAGGTTGGAAGAGTCCAAAATTTAGGAAGAGAGAGCCCAAATGCTCCCATCTATGTTAAAGACCAGAGAGTTCTGAACTCCATCACTAAGAATATTGTTCACAATCAGCAACCCCAAACTGCTCATCATGTCAATCACAACGTAAATGAACCAAATGACCAATTAAAGTCCATGTTTAGTGTCAAATCCAAGGAGAGAAATGAAGCCAGCAATAAGGTCCGAGAAAATGCTCTAATCCAGGAATTCAAGAAAAACACTGGATCCGCCTCTAGGAGACCACTCCTAAGTAGTGAGATTTCTCCAATTACTTGCATGAATAACACATGCTCCAACCTGAAAGGGGCCATCAATGTACTTGGTGTTACTGGAAAGATCTTCATTGATGTCCTCTTCCAACTAGTCAATGCCTTGGACTTTGATAGCAAGGAGGTCCCCACCCGTGGCAAATTTGACAATATGCCACATTTCCCAGTCTCATCCATAGATATGCCACCAGATACTGTCATTCTCCAATGCTTTGATTGTGGACTAATCTACTATACCAGTCTTCCGTTAAATAAGCAGCAGCTTGGTACCATTGGGATCTTGGATCCAAAGCCCGTCGAATTTGGCAAGCCAGACTCTGAAGAAATCCTGCACGGAATCTCTAATAGAAACTCTCCGTACTATTGCTGGGGAAGCCTGGAACCCAGAGACTTATCACCAAACCAAATCGAGTTCCTAAGAAAGGTAGACCTCAAGAAGCACAACCGATTCTCCTGCCAGGATCTTGTCGACTTGTACTATTATAGATTCAGAAGAGATAGAAGACATGATGGAAACTTCCCCAGCTATGTCCAATCTGATCCCCAACTCCACCTTTACAAATTCTACAGGGAAACCATGCACGGTGCTTACAAAGGGAACAAGACCCCTCTGCCTGATCTCGGGAACTACTTCCTTCCATCACCCTGGAACGAAAACAGAACACACAGCAAATCCTCCAAATCCTCGTCATCATCCAGCTCGGAGCCAAAATGCCGCTTTGAGACAGATTCTGACGGATTCGTTATTCTCCCAAAGTTTGATCCTCCCTCTGAAAATCCCAACGAATTTGATCTGGTCCACAAACCAGATAGCTCACATGTCTTTCCATTCATTTTAGACTGCATGTAACTGCTCTATCTTACCCCCAGCCGCCTCTAAAAGTAAATGTCGAATGCCAACTCATCCTCTTGTCTTTGCAGCTCCTCTATCTCTCTATCCAATATGCTCTCTATGTACTTTAATTCATTAACTTGCGTGCTCGGAGAAATCTCCTGCTTACCCGGAACAATACCACTCGTCCCGTCCTGCTGCTGAGGCCTACGGCCTCTGGCCACACCACTATTTGGCTCTATGTTCTCATTCAAATTTATCAACGTCGTGACTTTCTCATCCTCAACACTAACTCCACCAGAGCCCTCCTTGTCTAACTCGCCGCCTACTGGAGCCCTCTCTTGGAGATCGTTCTCATCCCCATTGGGCAAATAATACCAGTCATAAGGATCCAAAGGAGACCTCACCTCAACCACCTGAGAAAAACCATCCTCCTCACCATTATCTTGGCCATTTGAGGCGCTCAAGTCCTCTTCCTCAACGCTCCCATCCATGAAATCCCCAAAAGAATGCCCGAAATCGACATCCCTTGAGTCCTCCAGCCTAGTACCTGAGTCCACGGCATTTTGAGAACAATCATCCGAAATGTTTGTGGACACATTTGCAATATTAATATTGCTGAAATTGATCTTATCGATTTCAGTAATAATATTGAAAAGCTCATCGTCAAAATTAACTTTATTTACACTCTGGGACCTGGACTTCTCCTCCAAAATATTCAAAATAGTGCTCAAGTTGTTCCTCTCCTCTGGCTGATGCTCCACCTCACTCACCTCTACAATTTCTGGAGTGACCAAACTCGAATCCTGGCCAGACAAGCCCTCCGAAGCCTCCCCTTGTGGTATTCTCTCCCTCCTTTGGAGGACATGCACACCTCTCCCCCTCAGAGAGCCAAGCCTGCATCTCCTAATGATGCCAGCATTAGCCGAACCCTGAGCCCCCTTCAATGGGCCACCCGAAATACCCTCATCCTCCTGGCCCTGTCCTTCACTCACACTAACTTGATCCGAAACTGGCTGGCTTTCCCTAGTCCCTTGTTGCTCAACTTCGCGCCTGGAATTAACTCTCTCACTAATCACCTTTCTGCTGTTTTGCCTTCTGATCTCCGAGAGCCGAGTTGGCCTCATATAATTTGGCCTCCTCTTCGAGTCCTGCACGGGAGACCTAACCGAATGCTCCTCGTGGTCCTTAACTGTGCACACCTCTTTATCCTCCCCCTGCACTGCATCCATGCTCTTATTCGGCCCCTCGGACCGGTCTCCCAGATACGTATTCAGGATTGACGTACTCCGTTCCGTAATAGAGAGCAAGTCCGACAGATACTCTTGAAAACAGGCGGACGTGCCCTGCAAAAGATGATTGTTGAACACATGAAGCCGATCAATGAGTTTCTGACTAACATCCTGGCCCAAACATCCACGGAGATTGGACATGGATTGCTCCCTAAACTCAAAAATCAGCTCGGGAACAACCTCCGAAATGTACTCCATTGCAACTAGCATTACATCATACTTGCCCAGCTTTTCAAACATATAAATATTGGCCAGCAGTGATGCCCAATAGAATGGAGCCTTATAGGTGAATTTGAAAACCTCCCGACTCGTCTGGCCAGCACCAGGAGCCCCATCAACGCACCCATCGTGAGCCTGGATAGAGCCAAATAGCTCCCGGATACCCTGGTATATCGACTTGATCATGCCACTCCTCTCATGCTCATCAGGATTTGCCATCATTCTTCTCTCAATTGTCTCCCTTCTTTTATTGAATCGAACAATGTAACTCCTAACTTTTCTCGAATACAGAATCTCCCTCCTTCTTCTTATGTACGTACTGTAATTCAATGTTAGAAACAAGGACTTCCAGAAACCAACCGAAGTCAAAAGCGAAATACTGACCGGATCGACTATCCCATCTCTCTTTAGTAAGTCACACAACTGCTGCCTTGTCAGCACATTGATGTCACTGCCAAACAACTGCCCTTTATCCCAAATATTTCCGAAGCCTAGACCCTCCCATATCCCGTCCTCATCTACACCTGCCTCCTGCTTTAAAAAGTCACAAGCTATCACACTGGACCACAAAATCTCCCCACCCCCCTCCAACTCCACGTACCAAATATTCTCAACCTCCCCTCTGCTCAAGCTTATGGAGTCCAACTCCTGGGAAAACATCCTCAGCGATATCTCATTATCACCCAAGTCTTCTACACGACAACTCCCTTCATCATGCTCCACCCCAAACTTGTCGAAATAACCAACTTCCTCCTCCATTGCACCGAAAGCCACACCTTCCAGGCCGTAGCTTGGTCTAAGCTCCTCTCCAACCCCTCTCTCCCCGAAACGTAGCATGCCCCTCTCTTTATCCTCCCCACCAACTGCTATCTGTATTCTCCCCCCTGAAAACCTCTAGGTCCACCACCTATCGCAATAACTCCCTCCTCCTCCTTTTCTATCCTCCCCTACCACAAGTCACACAGACTTTCTACGCTATTACTATTTTATTCTTCTTTTTTATTTTTTATGTTTCCTCTTTTTTTATTATTATTAATAACCTCTCTTTAAGCCACATGAAAATTTTCCCTGCATGCACAAACATTTTGTTGCCACCTCATTTTTCCCGCCAAAACATGCAAAAAAATACTCTGTCACATGCAGAATAAACGGTATAGAAGCCAAATAAAGCAATCAATAGAAATCCTGGTTGCTCATGCAGCCCCTTGTCCACTTTACAGTGGGTTTCCATTGCCGACGGTCCAAATGAGCTTGGAATGCACTAAGCCCAGCTCACTCCTGCTGAAGAGCTTCTCCTCTTCTTCCTCCTCCTCCTCCCCTCTAAGCTTTTTCTCCCGACAGACCTATTGGGCTTCTGCCAAACACTGAATTCCCCGAATATATATCTAATGCCCGCAGACTGTCAACACACACCAAGTCCTGCTGCTCAGCACAAACTCCAACAACCCTTTCTCCCTACCCTCTAAAACCTTCGCTGAACGCTGTCCCAACCGTCACCTAGGTCACAACTCAAACTAGTACTACAAGCCTTGTCTCACTAGTCCAATGCAACACACCCATCTCCCCCCCCTCCTCCTCCTCCTCCGCATCCCCCCCCCAAAATGCTCCAAGACAAATCGCACTCAGCTGAATTAAATAACCCTCCAAACTCTACCAGACCCTACCAACTAATACGGGATCTGCAGCAGCCCCAACTACTACTTTTTACTAGCGCATGCAGTGGTTCCGCAATGACAATTAAATCCTTTAGGGAGCGCGCGCGCGCCTCTCCCGCACATCCTGCCCTCTGTATAATACAAGAATTCGGTAGTATACACAGCGGCTCAACAAAGTTGGGAGGCGGAGTCACCGGAAGAATCCCGTTGTTCTAGCCGCTCCGCCTGAATTGGAGCTCCCCCCCATCCCTCCCACTCCCTTGTCTTTTGCCCGAGAGCACTTTTGCACTGAGCGAGGTTTTTGGCGGGAAGCCGTATGCAATCAACACTTAGGCCAGAACATGGGGAAATCAGACGAAATTCGGAGACAGATTAAAATAGTCAGAAGCTCGCAGTCCAGCATCGCCATGGAGTCCAAACAGGGAGGCCATCCGGCCCCCAGCTTGCTGTTCCGTCTCCGAAATTGCCAGGCCGAGAAAGTCTCTCAACCACCAAATTCCTTCCCTGGGTATACCATGGTATAAGACTTGGCGCCAAACGGGAGTATACGTATTTTCAACACACCCCGGTAATTCAATTCCCTCTCATACTAGACTTATCTAATAATTAGTGCATTAGACTGAGTTGCGGTATGACAGACGCTTAGTCACGTTGTAACCATAAATGTTAGATAGGGATAGATAAAGAGAAAAGAGGCAAAATACAATACATTGATTTACGTGGGGTATATACTGCTAGGGATAGGTCATCTAAATTTTTAATTTAAAAAATCGAGGTTTATGAAAAACGTGTATATATTGGATAAATCAAAACATCCTTAAAGTGGTCACTGCACGATTCAGAGTATTAGGCAACCTTTTTGCTTTCCGAATTGGACTCTGCAGCAGGCTCTATTTGGAACCACCATCAAGCTCATCTATTTTTGCACAGCAACGTCAATCTTGCTCAAGTACTTGAAATAGGCTCAATCCCCCAAAAGAATAGACTGAGCCGTCTTGGAATAGTAGCTAGCTCGGCCACTGAGAATTCGGAGCCAGTACAGCGCTACTCTGCTCAAGCCACGGAGCAGAGGCCAGACAAACTAGTATATAACTGGATTAGGCCCAAGCGCTTAAGTACGTACGTACCTGCATGTATGTATGCATGCTCAGCCATCAGCCTCTGAAAATCTACTCGGAACTCTTGAATTAGATATTGTAGCCCAGTTCCTAGGCTTCCTTTTGGTACCGCAATCACCAAACTTTAACTAGTATCTGTAACCCATGACACCGTCCTTAATTAACAAGAATAGGACTCCGACGAGAGCAAGAGGAGAGAGGGTGTACAAGCCGGGAGGCAAAAAGGAATGGAGGGTTGTATTTTGGACACACGAGTCGACAAAGCCAAGTAGAAGGCAATGCTCCTTTAGTGAGGCTAAATATGGCAAGGAGGCGGCCTCTTTGTTGTCCAGGGCAGTGCTGGACTATATAGACGTGAAGGGAGTGGTCCCGGATGACCTGCACGATCCGCCCATATTGGACCCCGCAAAGAAGGAGTTGATTGAGTACTATAGTGCCCTGCATGAGAGTAGGAAGGCTATTCAGAAGAAAAATAAGCCAAAAAACGGGAATTCATGTAATAAGAGTGTTTCTGAGCCAAGCATTGTTCCTCTATACACTTTGACTCAGGCTAGATCTCCCACAATGACAAATATATCCGGCACCCCCCCAAGCCATCCAGCCAAGACAGCCAAGTCTGAAAAATCGGCCAGTCTAGCAAGCATCCAGGCGAATTTTGGGGTAACAGACAGCAAAAGTAGCTCTCCCAATGAGCCTCGGGTTGTCTCTCCGCCGTCCACGACTGCAAGCACTGGCGGAGGGCTTAACACAGAGCTGTCCTCGGCAAAATCGGAAATAGATACTGGCAATCCACGTGCAGACAACGAGAACAAGGGTGGAAGCAGCAAGGGCCTCACCAACAGTGTTCAGATCCCACCAATCCCAAATATTACCTCTTCCGTGGGCAGTGGCTCGCTGGACCAGAATAAGAGTATCGGAGGCTCTATGGATCAGGAGAGCGAAAATATGAATGACCACTTCAGCCGCCAGAGTAAAAAGTCATCCTCTCAGGTAGATGGATTTAATGCTATGATCAACAATGTAATATCCAATTTCAACAAGCAGAGTCCGCTCTTAGGAGGCGGAGGTGCTCACTTTGCTCTAATGGGATCCATTTTCCCGAACCAGATGCAGCCAGGCATCCAGAGCCCCCTCCCGACCGGCTTTCTTCCGCCTGGAGCCTCCTCCATACTGCCTGATTTGTTCCCCTCCAGCTATAACGGATTTAACGGCCTAGATATCAATCATGCTCTAAGCCAAGCCTGTCAGCAAATTGCCCTTCAAAATCACTTCAACTTTCTGAGCCACATTGGCTATTTAAACCAGCTGGCCGGACTGACCATTGCAGGTATCGGCGGTAACATGGCACCCAGTCATCCCAATATTATGGGTGCATCGCTTATTCACAACTTTCCTGTCTTTCATGGCCAAGAAACCCCTATAAACGTGGCAAACGCGGCCGAATCCGAAGCCACTACTCACAAGAATGTGCACATTGGTGGAACCACCTCCCCAAGTGACACAAACCCCAGTGAATCCATCATCCCGGATAATCGCGAGATCACCAAGACCGGCCCTGGCTCTACTGATAACCACACCCTAATCGCCCTGGACCCACCCAGACCTGCCGGAGACTCCTGCTCTCTATCCTCTGGCCAAGGAATCAACAACGACATTACGGGCCCAGCCCCTGCCTCCGCCTCTGCCTCTGCGGACCACTCCCCACCCTTACTTGCCTAATTGCATTTTAATTGGTAGTACAACCTGCGAGTTGGATTTAATTTAATTCTAATAGATCTCCAGTTTAGTAGGGAATTTTCTAATATAGAATGTCTTCTTCGACACGTGTATTTATTTTATTTATTACGTGTATGCATGCAAACACCGGTATATACTAACTTCTTCTCTCTCCCGCCGCCCCCCACTAAAAAAAACCTGCCGACTAAATTTTTACATGCACACTTTTGCAGGAGTACGTGTCTCGTCTCCCCATAGGTAGAGTAGGAAAATAACCTTTAGGAGTAAATAAATATGGTGAGTGGGGGAGAGAACAATAAAATAAAAATAGGCTGGTTGTATAGAATATTGCCGTGTTTGAAGGGGAAAGGAGGCGGAGAATACCAGTGAAAATAGTATCTGGTAGAAAAATCATTGGCCGGTACCTAATATTTTCTAGGTGGGTAACCATAATTTTTTGTGTAATATACGATTGGATTATATATGTATATATATCAGAAGAGAGGGCCGTCTGACAAGTTACAAATCAAGAGTTGACAGCTTGGATCTACTAGCCTCTAAAAAAAGGGAAGAATGGAAAACCAAAGGGTAATCGAGTACAATAAGCTTTTGAACGAATCGAGAAATGTCTCCGAACTGATCAGAAAGGGCGAGGAGCTAGACTGCAAACACATCTCCAACAAGAAATTGTTCAATATCTGCCAGCTTCTACTATGTAAAAACCTAAAAGAAATTGAGCGGAACTCTGCTCCGCTCTTAGACAGTGAGCTGGTGGTCATCTGCGACCTGAGAACAAAGAATCAGGTGGTCAAGTCGAGAACCAGAATAAACGGCTCTATTGAATGCAATAGCTTGGAAAGAGTAAGAAAGATTTTCCCAGAAGTGAACTCCAGAAAAGTCGGTGAATTTGTAGGTATGAACAGAAAGCACCTGGTTGTATATGACTCGGAAGGAAAACTTACAAGCGCTGGTGATCTAGAAACCTCCCAAAGACAAGTATTGGAATATCTGAGGAGGTGCGTCCACTCAGTTAAATCCATATATCTGCTAAAAGAAGGCTACTCCTCGTTCCACCTTGAATTTCCATTCGTATGCTGCGGTATATACTCGGAATGTATTTCAAGCATCAAGTCCTTAAGTAGCATCCCACAAAGTCTGAAGTCGAAGATCATCGCATCTATGGAATACCCACTTGTAATTAGCTGGGGAAGTCTATATAGGATTTATCTTGGAAATGTCCTCCAGGGGTGTCATCCACAGATCCTTAAAAGTCTGGGAATCAAAACAATTCTGGACGTCACGCCAAATAAAATTAAGCCGGGAAGTAGTCACGGAGCGAGGATCATTCACATTGGGAGCCCCGAGCCCGACCCTTTAGATGAGAGCTACTTAATCTACTCCAATCTGCCAATTGAGGAGGTCCTGAAGGCGTTTAAAGAACTGGAGAAGAACCACCCAAACCATGAGGACATATTCCCAATATTGATCGTAACAACCAGAATTACAAACGAAACCGTGTCTCTAGCCTCCGCTCTCGTCTCTTACCTCAGGAAATGGCAGATTACCGCAACCCTGATATTCACATTGAACCAAATTGGACTCGACAATAACATCATAAGTCCCACCGAGAATGAGGAGATCTTTAAGCAGCTTCACCCCACGAACTCCCAAATCGCCCAAATGATTAGCTCTGACTTGTCATAGAACCTTTGACATGCAAGAAGAATCATGGGGAAATGTATACGGGCATCCAGCTCACACAGCCGAATCTTCACACCCTTATATTTAATCTTAAGGTCTGCTTCTTTAGCTTTCTTTAGCAGCCATAAAGTTTGTCTCTCAATTGGTCCTGTCCTTCTTTCTCCGACAAATTACTACACAAACATTCGCAAAGCCCTGCCCCAAGCCATCCTCAAAGCTCTACCTCTGGAAAACACTCCTTAAAATCCCTCTTTGGGTGTTTGGCCTCCCAGTGCTGCTTCAGCAATGGACCAGTCTGAACCTTCATAAAAGGTTGAAGACAAATCTGGCACTTTAAGCTCATTGCCTCAGCATTTACCTTGAGCTGGGACTTCCCCTCCTTCGCGCCATTAGCAACCTTCCTTTCCCTACATTGGTTCCTCTTACAAGCGTTCCCACCTTTTCCCATTTGCACCTATTATTAGAATCCTAACTTTTGTTCGTGAATGAATAGATTGGCAGCCCCAGGTAATGGAACTGCTGTCCGATACTTCAACTACCCTTCTGCTCCTTACTGTTTACAAATTGGCTCCCAATATTGAGCTGATCCGCTCTATTCCATTTAAGCTTATTAAAATGGATTATATTCCTGTTTAAATTATTGACTTTTGGCGCCAAGTTCTGTAGAAATTGTGCCTGTATTGCTAAGGTCACGACAAGTATTAAGTAAATAGCAACTTTCTTGTGAGGAGATAAAATTCACACAAAAAAGAAATATTCGTGTACGGGTCTTTTCTTTAATCATTGATGGTACACCATTGTTACAATAATCTTCAGAGTGGAGCATGGACCTAAATAACTGTAGCATGCTTGGGGATGCCTTATATAAAGATTCACAGGTACTAAAGACGATCACCGGGAGATTCTTTCCAGAGAATAGAAATCGGCGTTTTCTCGACATTTCAACATTAAAGTACAATGAGCTGACCGTGTTTAGTGAGTTCCTTTCAATGCAAAATGAAGGGCTGAGCTCTGTTTCCTATAAGATTGAAGACTCCTGCATAGATTTCTGGAGCTATTCCGTGAAAAACAGCCCATTTGATCTGATCCTAGTGCTAGACTGCACCTATAGTCTCCATTTGTTTTCACTGAAAAGGCAACTCACGCCACATTCTAAATTTGACTGCCCCTTAGTCACACAAAGAATCCCAAATACCATAAATAGATTCCCCTCGCTCGGAGGACGCGAGAATACGAATACAAATAATAATAGTGTTTGCTCCCCACAGAAAGCAAAAATTATTGGGCAAGATGTATACAATCTTCAATTCTTGGTGAAGAAAGAATCATCCATTCAACTGTTCAAGGATAGAAAAGCCCCTAGAATAGACTTTATCCGACCATATAAGCACAGCAAAAAGTACTTCAGCTCGAACCCTATAATTATTGAGAAACGAATCCCAAAGTACCACATGGCAATAGACCATGAAACCGGATACATAGCCATATGTGCCTTCTCCTGGTCTTTTTTGATTGTTCCAAACATAACTCTGACCAAAGATGGTGTGATCGAGGAAGTAAAACTCAAGACTCAGACAGAGAATTTGTTCCACCTGGACTCGCTAAGATACAAACTTGAGGGAATTTCCTTCCTTGAAGCATGCAAACACAATAAACCAATGGTTTGCCTCTTGACCGATTTGAAGAACCATCTACTCGGTACCAAAACACTCATTTTTGACTGGACCAGCCTAATCAAAACCCAAATCAATCCTAAAGATAATCACCACAAACCCATCTCTGAAACCGCTTGTTTCCCCATCCAAAACTTTAAATCCACATTAACCACCTCAGAACTCTATCACATGCGTATTTTCTCTATTTCAATACCGGCTATCCACATGAAATCAGCACACGTAAGTGTGGGGCGGTCTGGTGATGACATGCAAATGCCGGTATGTGCATGTGGAAATAGAAAATTGTTGATAATATTTAGTTACGAAAGAAATGAGTTGAAATTATTGTTTAGGGATTTATCGGTAGCAGGCCTTGATAGGCAGGAAGAGGAGGACGTGCTGGTGATCGATTTGTGGAATTACTATGATGAGAGAATTTACATCGACTTGAGGGATTTAGTGGTTATTGAAGAAAATGTGGAGAATTCAAGAATTAAATTTCTGGTCTCCTCTAAATGCATGGAGATGTTTGTGCTAACAGTGCATTTCGTAGAAAATAGGATGAGGGCGTTTGACTTCACCAGGATCCGACATCAGAGCTCTCCCAACTTTGAACTATCAGATATCTCAAGCATATGTCCGTACATATACTTGGATGAAGGCTCCAACGTTGTCAGAAGCGCACTGGTCAGCTCAACATTTGGCATATTTAAAAAAATACATCTCCCAGACTGGAGTCAAGAGTTTATTAGTGCTCCCATGGCTGCTCAAATATTGCAAGTTGAGAAATGCATCCAGATCCCGCAACGCTCTGAGAAACAATTGGTTCTCGCTGCTAAAAGATATCGCTGTCACTGGGATAAAATAAAGAGGGTCTACCATTTTCAGTACGACTATATAATTCGGTTTATGTTTCTACATTCCATAAGAACTTCCACATTGATTCAATTTCCAACCAAATCTAGTGGCGTCCTTGGAATCTCCGTATTGCCTGTTGGAGAAAGTAGGCACCTGGTTGTGTACTCCAGACTCGGTGAATCTCAAGCTGATCTGCTTTTGAGGCAAGATGCAACATCTTCAGATAAATGCGAGTTCAAAAAAGTTAAGATTGATGGAATTCTAATAGGTGAACAGGCGACCATTCTGTGTGTTAAGATATGTCATGATCTACTATTACAGGTCTCAGAAAGTAGAATCCTGCTTTATCAGGGAGTCTTTGACCAAATCAATCGGTTGGAAGCCCAAGGCCACAAAGATGGCGGATTTCAAACAAATAAGAGAGATTTGTGGAACTATCCAGACTCCATAATGTTTGCAAAGATTGTTGATGAAAATAAAATACTTATTCTAACCCAAGGACACCAGCTAATACAGCTAACTGTTAATTCCTTTGATTCATTTTATTCCACTCTAGTCAAAGAAATTGACAATATTCTGGTTGTCTCAAGCTTTGAATCCAAGGCATTAACCATCAACAAAGTTGGTCAAGTCATTTTGGCTATGATAGGAGACTGTCAAGGTCAGATATTCGCCATCATGTGGCTGGCAGAGAATCCCTCGGAGAGCTACAGTTCCCTGCTTAACTTGGATGGCTCCGTTGTCACTGAGCAGAAAAGCGAATCCATTGATTCTGGAATGGTCACCTCGATGGAGTTCGACAGCGTCCACCAGAATACGGCATACATTGCTACAAGCCGAGGTCATCTTTACATCCTAGATCTGACTAGAGTTGCCCAAGATCTCCTCGGTGGTCAAGTCAGATATCATCCAGACTACTACAACAGAATGTTCATCGACTTGAGATCCTACCACTCCTTTGACGAAATCTTGGATTGGAAGTTTATTGGAATATATAGAAAGTACCACCTTAGTAACCACCAAGTTTGCAAGAATCGCATCATCATAGGGTCAACATCTCTCTATCTTTGTGTGGAACTGCTGGAAACTTGCAAAGAGGTTCGCAAAGTCCTTCAAATTAGAAGACTCCAGCTCCCCCAATGCTCCATAATCACCCAGCTCGGAGAAAACTCCCAGGAAGAATCGGTCTGTCTCTTTTGCCTCGAGCTTGGGAGCGCCCAAAGGGCCCAGATATTGAATGTGGAGCTAAGCAAGCATCAAATTTACGACAAGACCTTGCCTCTAGAAGGCATTCACAACCAGATTGAGAACATGATCTATTTGGAGGAGAAATCCAGACTTGTTGTTAATATGGAGAGCACCATCTCGTGTGATAGCTCTACAGGGGCTGTCCGTTCACAGCTTTTTCTGCTGGACTCTGAGGCTCAGCTATATGGATCCCAGGCCTACAGTGGAGATCAAAATGCCTCTAACTCTCCAGAAATGCTAAGATTCAGAATCTTTCCAGGAAACGAGAAAACCAACTTTTTTCAAGTGTTTAACCTCAAAGAAAACCCAAGTCACATCCAAAGCACCATTATACAACTGGTATCTGTCTTGGGGAAGCCTCTAGAAACCAATAATCCCCAACACGACCCCTTTTTTGTCTTGGGAAGACACTCTCTTTGGGGAACTGAGTCGGTGCTGGTGTATAAATCCCCACATCTTCCCAGAAAATACCTCTTCTTCTTTGTTGGATCCCAGCTTGATGCTGATCAAACAGCGGGCCTCGTCTCTACGCTGGCTCTAACCTGTGTGGAGATCTCAAGGCCCCAATCAGAGCCCAAAAATAGCATTACTCACCCGCAGCCCCCAACAGCCTCCTTCTATGGCCAAACTATCAGCTTTGGAACCGGCTTCGTTTTGAAGATTGAGCACTCCCTCTCCTTCCCTGGAAAGCTTATCGAAAGCATTGCCTCCCTCGAGGATACTACATCCATCCAACTTGATCTCATTGAGCCTATCTCTGAGTCGTCCACACAATTCATCCTACACAGAATGTTCTCCAAACTGGGTACCGAATTTAAGCTTAGCATGGTTGAATACGGGGGATCACCTCGAAAGTCTTATCCACATCACTTCCAAATCTATGAAAATCATTCAGGCCATCTGTCCCTAATATACTCGGGAAATCCGCTCAAACATGCAGACAAGATCTTCGTCATTGGGATGCAGATCCTCCTGAACTACATGTTTAAACGACCCAACAACGAAACCGTGTCTGCCTTCCCCGCAGTCTTCACGAATCTGCTCTTCTCCATTTTTGACACCGTGTTCTCTGCAAAGTTCAGAGCCAGCACGCCCAAGTCATCCTACAATACAGCCAAGCAAAGGCCCTTCTTTGCCAAGAAAAGAACCGTTTGTCTCACGGATAAACAGATAGATGACGGACTTGGCAAAACCACCGTTCGCCTCCATCAGATCTCTGATCTCTACCGCCAGACATGCCCCAGCTGCACCCAATGGAAAGTCCTCATGGTCCTGGTCATTTGGTACAACCTGATCACCAGATTAATTGACTGCAGAGACAAGCAGCACGTCTTTGTTCGAAATCTAACATGTCCACTAATAAAGGATTGGATTTTGGAGTTGGAGAAGAATGTATGTATTGACCCTCAGTTGATCATGGACCAATCATACATATTCGAGAACTTTCTGGTACCTGATTCTTATCATAAATATTTCCAGGAGCTAGTCTTTTATAGTCTATAGTAAGTTATACATCTACATCATAAGAGACAATATCACACAATACCGAGACGAAGATCTGATAAAAACAGTCTACAAGAGAAACTAGTCAGTCCTTGAAAGAATATTTGATAACCTCAAAATCTATATGGGCAAGGCATTTCTACCAAGAATAGAATCCTTCTACTTTATTCTCGTCTATCCTTTGAATCCCACCTCCGCCGATACCTAGTTATGGCGATCCCAGCCCCCAAGTCGTGTCCCTACAATCATCAAAAGCAGAGGGGACGGAATCATCCAAGACATGATGCACCACATATTATGTGTATGCATCCGAGGGCTTTTTTCAGATGTTTAAATAGTGGTCAAGACGAGAGTGAGACTGAAATCTGGGTGCTGAAATCCCAAGATGCAAAAGTCGTGTTATAAGGGAGCTGTTGCGTGGTGGATTAGGGAGAGATACTGGAGACTGGAGGTCGGCCAAACCAGCCAGAAGATTTAATAATAATAAAAAGGCCTCCTTCCCCCCCCCGGTTATGGTTAGCATAGAGATTTTATTTCTTGGATGATCTTCTGGATTTGTCAAACGGCTGAATCTCCTGATAGTAGCCGAGCTTGGATCTCGCGAGATTCTTTCTGAAAATGTTCCTAATGCCAAACTTGACTCCCTTAATGTATAGTGGACTAGAGGGGAGAGGGAATGGGAACTTGGGGTTGCTCTTCCTAATAGCCTTGACAAGTCTGTAAAACACGCGCTTGGCTCCGGAGAGCTCGTTTCTGAAAGAATCAGAATGCTTGAGGCACTTTTGGAGCTTTTGCTGGGTTCTAGAGACCTCCTGGGAGTTGAATTCGATCTCCTCTAGGATGGCAAGAATGCGAAGGATTTCAGTTCGGATGGAGACAGTTTTGCCCTGGGCAATTCCTTTATAAGTCATAACCAATATTGGGACAATATTATTGGTGATGAATTTTCTCTCATTTATGTTAACATTTATAAGTGCGTGTTTCGAAATCCCGCTGAACTCCCTTTCAAGGACTCCAGGATCACTGGAAGCCTCACGCTGAATGGACCTTAGGATCTTATTCAGCTCATGGATGGCGGCGTAGACAGGTCCCAGGGCGAGTGTGGATTCAAAGTAGTCCTTTGAGCACTGCTTCTTGGACTTTGGGCTCTTGAACCAATTAACAAAGAAATCAGACAGCTTGGAGATATCCTTATTGATTGCCTTAGTCTGCCCAGCATGTCCCAGCTGGGATCTGATGGCCTTGAGGCCATAATAAAGATCCACTCGGACATCATCCATCATCTGGAAGCCGGGAGAGTGGAGGAATGTGGTAATATCATGTATCTTCTTGTATAGGAAGTCAAAATGAGCAAAACCATCGATAGCTCCGCTATTGTACACCTGGTAGACACCATTTGGATGTGGGGCGTGTCTCCACCTAAGACTGGAGTCGCTTGTAAAGATGGGGAACGGAATGGACAATACCAGTCCGCTCAGCTTAAATAGCTCAACCTTTTCCTTCAGCACATTCTTTGGGAGGTCCTCAGGCAGGATTGTCAAAACGTCTTCTCTGGATAGCTGGGTGCAAAAATCGACTATATCGAGGCTTTGGCTGAAGGCTGACAGCTTTTTGATACACTCCCCGTAAGCGGCGACCGAGAACAGCAGGACGGCCAGGTCCATCCTCTCCTGCTCAGCGAAATCCAAGGATTTGGAGTCAATGAATCTCAGAATACGCTCCATACGTGGCTGGTTCTCATTGACAAAGAGGTCAAACCCAGAGTTAACACCAATCTCAACTCTTGGATCGCTTGTGGATAATCCAGAGATTGTATCATGAGTCATAGGAGAGTCAACCTTGTAGAAATTCACAACTTTGCTAATTTGGCTTTCCAAAACCTTCTCGTCTCTAAGCTCAACGCTTGGGTACTTGTAAATGTCTCCAACTGTGAGGGCATTGGCTGATTCGATCAGTGGGAACAGGCTCATAATGGCAACCTCGGCGCTCCTTGTAATAACAAGCTCCACCTTGGCGGATCTATCCTCGTGCTTGGAGATCTCCCTTGGTGACTCAGAAAATTCCAGCTTCTTTTGGTCAGAAAGAGTGGCCTCGGCAAGACTCTGCTTCGACGCAGACTTTTCACTTGGCTCTCTTCCGCCAAAATCCAATTGTTCATTTTGCCCCAAATCTGCGTTGATATCCTCCACGGCTGACAGCCCCATTGTGCTCAAGTCAGGAGAAGCCTCGCCGGAAACCCCAGAGACCATCTCCTCCGTACTCAGTGCGTTCGACTGGGAGCCCTCCCCGGAAATGGAGGGATATGCCAGCTCGGAGGACCCCAATGAGGAGGTTGCCTCAACTTGGGAATCTGAGGAACTTGACCCAAACAAATAGGACTCAGTACCCAATGTCCCACCAATTGCCAGGGCGATACATACAATCGTCCCAAGAATGTAAGTCTTTTTGCTCATATTTAGCCACTCCCACCGTAGAAATATTAATCCAAAGAAAAACTAACAAGAATCTAAACAGATCCAATACCTGGAGCAAATGCTTTTTCTTAAACTATTACCTCTTCAGTGCTCAGCTCTCAAATATATACATATATATACACACACGCACGCACCTCTCTTCAAGGCTCTCTAATCTGCATGTAGATGTGAATCCCACTTCACCTTGTTTCAATATATGGCTTCCCTCTGCCTATTATTTCCCAAGAGTCGACATAACGCACTTAAATCTTTAAATTACCAGAGTGGCGCCTTTTCGGGAAACTTTAAACAAGATTAAACCATTTTGGGGTCCTCCTTTGAAGCTGGGAGGTTTTGATTTAAAGCAATAGGCTGAATATTTGGATGCTCAAGAGGACACTTAATACGCCCCAAGGTGACCGTGTATATCTTTATATTACCAGATAAATGTCTTCAAATGGTCTCTCATAAAATCCTAGAGGATTTACCAGAATTAAAATCAAATTTGGGTATCGTATGCACACAAAAGGCGCCACGATCTAAAAACTGTGAGAATAGATATTTCTGTATGTGTAGGGATTTGTTTGTTTTTTCTCTTCTTTTTCAATTAATTCTGAGTGTCTGATTTCAGTGAGATTCGGCCTGATGTTGGGTGTGTGTAGTGTTTATTATTCGCTAATACACTCACTTGATGTGGGTTCTTGGTCTTCTTGGTGATCAATGGTGTACTTTTGCATTCCGGAAATTAGGACTAGAGACTTTGCAACAACGTTGCAGAGCTTAATAGTAGACTTTTTGATGGTGGAGTTGAGGTAATCTGGTCCAAACTTGGCAGAGGTGTTTTCAATGATGACTTGTCTGCAGCTAGTGATGAAGCTGCTTTCATCAAACATGGGAGATGTTGAAATATGACTACCCATTGAATGGATAATGTCTCCTGAGATCTTACAGATCGGGAACTTGGAGATCCCATTATACAGGGAGCTGGAGCTGGTCGACTTGCTGGAGGCGTGAAGTATCGCCGAGAGAAACATCTCGGCAAGAGTGTCTTGGGAAATGGCAAGTCCGCCAAGGGACAGCACGTATTCGTTCTTGCAGGAGTCAAAAAGGAGCAATTTCGACTTTGAAACCACCTCAAAGTCCTTTGGAGTTGTTGTTCTGGAATTTCTTAGCTTTGTAAAAGATACTCCCTTGGGCTTTAAGTCCATTAAATACATGTGAATTCCAGAGCAAGTGAGTAAAAGCTTCTTTCGAATGTCTCTGGGATCTCCCAAGATGGCAAACATCTTATCCTCCTCCTTGCTATAATTATCTCCCCATCCTCCGGCAAAGTCAGACAGATCACCATGATTCTTTCTGGAGGAGTTCTGGGTCCTTTTAAAGCCTTTCAAAGAGATTAAGGTCTCTGAGAAATTCATACAGCTCTCAATAAACCTGGATTCACTTATTTTCATCAGCTCGACCATCTCCTGCCCCATCTTTGTCAGCTCAATGTTCGGATACAGCCGCTTTAAGCTATCAACAATCACGTCCTTAATCCCTCTTCTTGAAAGCACTACTGGCTCCTGCGAAAACAACCCTGTGAAATTTCGAACATTCTCCATGATATCACATACAAATTCCAGATGAGCGTAGCTGTCCTTCTCAAACCTAAGATACTCCTTCAGCTCGAACTCTAGAGTCTTAATGCAGGAGCCCCGGAACGAGACAGGGCTCCTCTGAAATGCCTCCACTATCCTGCAAATTCGGAACTTAGATACGCTCACACTCGGAACTCTCTTGCCCAAAACAAAGATTAAAACATCGGCCAGCTCGTCATTGTAAACCTCGGGGCACCTATAGTAGGCTAATACATTGGACCTTCCGTTAATCTGAAATCCGGAAACTAAGTCAAATCCTTTGTCCTCTATGGTATCCTTGATCTTCCTGCAAATCTCGTTCACCTTGCCAATAGTCAGATACCTTGTATCCCTAAGATTTGAAACCATTGTATGGAATTTCTCTATCTTACCTTCTCTATGCAGACTATAAATATTACACGCACAAGACTCCATAAACCTTGTCCTTATAATTGAAGACTGGAATGGCCTCGTCCCGTATACATGCCAAGTTACCGGCAGGGACTCCATCATTGAGTCCCAGAAGTAGTCAATTACTATTTCGTTCCTGTGGAATAAGAACATTGCAATCTCTGTGAGATACTCCTCCATAAAAGGGGTATAACCCTCCGAAAGCCCACCAAACACCCTCTCATACTCAGAAACCATGCTCACCACATCGATTCTTAACTCAAAACCACGAACCTGGCTTTGTTGCTTTATGCTTACCAGCCCCGACTTTACACAACTCTCCAATAATGGGTGAGCACTTAGCTCGCTTGCTGACCATACTGCGATCAAAAAAACCCAGTATGCAAGAAGAACCATTGCAAAACGCCAAGTCATCACAGCCAACATGCCTATCTCAAAAACACTCTTCCACCAACCCTTTTACTGACCCAAAACCCTCCAATCTTACATTCCCTTGTCACTATATCCTAACTTTAATTCCCCAAAATGACTACCAAACCTACCCAAATAACGAAAACCCTGCTCCTAACTCAACCTATCAATACCTTAAACCTATCCTTATCTTCCAATTTCCACTTTTTATTTTGTAAATCTTCTCCACTCATTTTTGCCCAACAACTCTTGTCATGTGTTTAGGCGGGAAACCGACAATATCATTTACTGTCATACCGGTATAGAAATTTTGCAAAATTGCATGTATGACACGTCACTTACTATGAGTATATGAAATTCAATATTTGTGCTAGAAAGAGACTCTTTGTGGATTTGTTTGCATAATATAGCGCTTAACTAGACACCTGTCCGGGTTTAGAAAGAAGCCTAATGCCTTTTGGCTATTAAATCTTTAAAAGCTACCAACTCTAGATTCGGAAATCATCTTCTCCAAATAATCCGTCCTAAGAGACACCCTACGCTCAATCTCTTCTACCTGAGTGCTCAGCTCCTTGAGTGCGCTCCTGTTCTCAAAGATGGAGCTGCTCAGCCCTGACTCCAGGCTGCTTAATGCTGCTCTTGTTTGATTAAAGTTACTATCAATATACACTAAAAGCATTTGGATCGCCGTCTGAATATCCTCAATCCTCACCCTGTCTATCTGTTTGTCTACAAGGAGTTAGTAGTTTTGCTTATTTCTCATCCCTCCACCCAAGATTTGCAAAGAGAATTCGGGCTGCCAAGTAACATTTGGCTGGCCCTTCAACTCCTGTCCAGAAATACACCTACCTGATAAATTCAAAATGTGGGCCCCGTAATTGGGACCCACCACATAAGTCCCATTCCCCACCTCACTCCTCAGATAGCTCCTCCCAAAAATCTCCACAAATACCACGCTTGTGAATGATAGAATGAACAACATTAACGGGATTTTAAATATACTGAAATAGTTAAAGCCCTTTACCCCCTCCTGCGCATCGAACTCGTCCTCAGTAAACTCCTTATTACTACTCATCATGGCTGTCCTCTGAGAAAAATCCCCTTTCACTGAGACCAACTGCCCTTCCCCCTCCCCCGTGTCCAGCCTTGACGACTTGCCCCGCTTCCCTCCCCTCCTCCGTGGATTTGAGTCACCTACGCGAATATAATCATCCACTAAATCATTCCACACCCTCGAGCTTGGCATTTCTGCTTCCAGTTTTGAATATTTGTCTACCTCTACTTGCTAATCTCTGCTAAAACTTTGCAAGCTCCTCACTGCAGGGCCGTGACCAAACCCCCACACTTTTTCTTTTCCCAACATGCCAGGACTGAAGCCTACTTCACCATACTGGACAGTAGCGAACTACTGACCCTGCTGACATATTTACGCCCCTCTCTGACGAATCCCACCCTCCAAGTACCCTCTTTTTTCCTCATAGACGCCCCTCCTATCTCTCAGCAAATTAATAAAGCCGCTCAGCCGAGTCCCAGAGAAAAGACCAGTCCTCAACCGACTTTCCCATCCAACAATGGGATCCCCCTGCCCCTCTCTCTCCACCCAAACACCCTCCATCCGCCAACCTCCACAAACAAATGTGGAACTTTGCCTCACCAGATTGGCCCAACTTGCCAAGCACTCAGGAGGACCCACGAAAGTAGAGCAAGAGCGACCCCCCAAACCCCAAGACTTAACACCCCAGGTGGTAAACCACAAACAAAAGGATTGATGAGTACATAGTGGCCCTATTGAATATTTGGTTTTAAGAATTATGTTTGACTATTGAATGAATGCATGTATGTATACTATGCTATTGAATTTTATTCAAAGTACTGATATACATGACTAACTATAGAAAGATTGAAAACCTAAACTCTTTTAACCTATCCTCACTCAACCATTTTATAGTTCAAATAATTCAAGTCCATCTTCACCCTCGTGGACGGAATTCAAGCGAGCATTCTTAATTCGCCGTTTCTCCAGTATGATAAGCCCCTGCGAAAATGAGCACCCTAGAAACCTAGCCATCTGCAATCCTATTCCCCTCAAGGACGAAATTGCAACAAAGAGCTTTCACCACGTTAACAAAGTATCCAATCACTACGAATAATCCGTAAAACGGGAGCTCTTTGCAGAACTAACTCCGACCCAGAACATCTCTTTTTGTAACTCCATAATATTATTTATCCACATGAATTGATAATTGCATGCAACATGCATGCAAGTGCCAATGTGGAAAGGGCGCCAAAATCGTACGGAGTTGGAGAAAGCATTATGTTGACTCCTTGGCAGAGTGTATTGGAGAGTATCGGATATGTATAATTTGGCTGAGTGTATAGATTAGATTGATGATAGAAAAGGTCCCAAATGGTTTGAAGCTTGACTTGGTGGAATATTCCAAATATTTAGAATGACATCGTAGCGAGGGGGGGTAGGAGGGCTACGAAGTAACCATGGGGCAAAATGTCTCCCAGACAATGTGGGAGAAATATAGAGAGGAGAGACCGGATAAAAGATGTCTCCTGTATGAAGGAACCGTTTAAACCCCAAGATTTCTTGCAACAAAAAGAGAGAACTCCCAAACCTCTTTTTTCTTTCTTCACACCCTCCATTCCCCCATCATATATCACTCCTCCCATTTCTCGAATATATGCATAAAACACAAATTTACTCCATGCAAACTATGGCTGCCTTCTTCTTGTAGTATGAGAAGCAGGTTTGTCTTGCGAGCTGTGTCAGGTAGTGGTCCTTCTTGATGAATGCAGCACTTCTCAACGCGGAGTAGCACTCAGATGCCATCTTCTTGATGTCCAATTGCTTGACACCACCAGAGATGCAGACGTCTCTCTCTGCGAAATATACAGCTCTGCAAAATGCAGCGGTATACCATCCAACTGTTCTTCCCTTATAAAGATACTTGAGAACTCTAAACAAACTGAGAGCTCTCTTTCTCTGAGATCTGGTCATATCTGGGCACTTTAATGGCATCTCCTTGATAAACATCTCAGTTGTGAGAGTGGTTATTGAGCGAGTGGAGACCGATAATTCCTCGAATTTCTCAGAAATATCTTCGGTTGGAGGAGTATATTTGTCTTCAAGCTCTTCTCTTCCGGAAGGAAGACCTATGGTTCCCTCAGACGCTTCGTCGCTTAGCTCGATCTCAGAACTCTGCCTAGGAGCCCTAAACTCCCTATCAAATATCTCCCCCTTCATAGGCTTCAATGTAGTATACCTAATCGGGTCACGGCGGAATCTCTGTGAGGGCTGAGTATAAACGTCACTGGTCTTTGGGACAAGTCCATGTAACTTTGTCTCGAACCTGGATGGAACGTACTTCTTCGGTTCCTCCATATCTGGGAGTGGAGAAGGCTCTTCCGAGATATCAGGGAGTTCGGAAGCACTCTCCTCGGAGCTGGACTCCTTAATATCTCTTAAGTCCCTGTAGCCGCGGGCCATTCTCTGTTCCCTCCTCTTCTCCAGACGCTTCCGCTCCTCATTGATCTGTTTCATCTTCATATCATGAGCATACTCACGCTCGGAAACTCTCTTAAAGTAAGTCAACTGGGGACTAGTAAACTTAGAGCTACCATATGCAAATTGAGCCTCATAGTCTCTTGGTTTCATGTGAACCTGAAGTGACTTAACAAATCCCCTACCAGTTGCCTTTTCTGGAAGATTCTCTGGTTGAGGTGGGTGTAGCGGACTCTTCTTGAACATCTGGTAGTCTGATGAGGACCTAATTGGTCTAAAGATCTCATCAACGGATGTGGGAACCTTTCTGTCAAAAGATGATCCACTTCCACGACGACTTGGTGGTCCTGGAATCTCTGGAATGGGAATTCTACCGCTGACATGTCTGTCTGATGTTCTGATAACACCGTCATCCTCTGTAAATTTAATGATGTCGTCGACTGAGGCCTTGGGCTCCATTGGGGCAATCTTCTTTAATGCAAGCTGATCACTGTCTAGGAAGTAATCTGAAAATGGACCAGAGAGAGCCTTGTAGGCAGACTCCAAAGACTCCTTAGTGACGATAATCAGGTCAAGCAATGCATTTGATGAACCCTTGAAGAATTTGTGGAGAAGGAACCCAATCTCACGTACTCTAGATTCGGAATCTGGATAACCCTTAAGAATGCTGCAAATGTCAACCAAAGTTATCGCTGAAGAAAGTGACAAATCCACGGAGTAAATGTTTGACAAGACGTATAATGATACAGCAAAGGTGACGTCGTCTGTAGAACACTCTTGTGCCAGCTCCTTGTTATCCTTGACAAGCTTCTTAACACCGGTTGCAGTAAGAAGCTTCCTTGAGAATGTCCTTGTGGCCACATAACTCAATGAAAAGGCAGTTGCATCTCTGATTTGTAAATCGTCAAACTCATATTTGTTTTGTCGTAAGTAATCAGAAAGGCCAGAGACGAAGGAGCCCACGCTAGGCTTCTTAGAATTGGTGAATAACAGGCAGTAAGTTCCATTGCTGATTTCGATGCCAGATATCCTATGAAACTGCCTGGCAAAGGCCTGCAAAAATATCAAATCCCTTTCGCCAATGACTCTGCACTCTACCAAATCCTTCATGGAATCATCTATATGGCTGACTCCTGCCGAAGTGTCTCTAATATACCTGGAATAAGCTGCCTTTGCAACTGGATGAGAATCGTAAGATGATGGATCCACACCAAAGCTTAACAACTCCGAGAGCTTAGGGTCATTGCTAACATTAGTCTTCCAGAAAATATCAAACTCCTCTCTTGGCATGATGTGGCCTGGAGTATCCAAGGATGGAGACTCAGAGGTACCTGGCTCTGGAGAAATCTGCTCCAAATCTTCAGCAGCCCTTTCCAGAGGAACAAACTCTTGTCTACCCTGAACTGACACAACCTCTTGGGATCCAGTCTCTGGTCTATGTACAATTACATCTGCAGAAATCGGAATTGGGCCTTCTGGAACCTCTGGGGCTACTGGAACCTCTGGGGCTACTGGAACCTCTGGGACTACTGGAACCTCTGGGGCTACTGGAACCTCTGGGACTACTGGAACCTCTGGGGCTACTGGAACCTCTGGGGCTACTGGAACCTCTGGGGCTACTGGAACCTCTGGAGCCATGTCTAAAACTCCAGATTTCAGATCTTCCTCAGTGGGAACTTGTTCGGGCAACGTGTTAGAAGGCATGGTATCCTTGGAGGTCTCATCCATTGCGCCAAGATCACTCAACTCATGTTTAACCTTTTCGATGTCTGCCTCTAGTTCTTTAAGTCTTTCTTCTAGCTTCTTCCGATCAGTGGCGCTACTTCCACTGGCAACAAGATCTCTTCTTTGCTTCAACAATTGAAGGTACTTTCTAAATGGGGGAAACCATTTTTTTGGCTTTTCTGGAGAACTTGCAGCTTCGGTTAATCCAAATTTGCCTTCTAGGTTGAAAGTATTGACGACCAAAATGACTATAAAGATGCCGATGGGCGAAAATAGTCGGTTAAGCTTCATCTCAATAAATCCAATTCAATAAAGATAGCTTATATACTGATTTTCACTATATATCTTGGGCACTTTTACTTTTCTTAGACTTAGATTTCCTTCTACTACCCCTTCTACGTGTAAGAGCTTCAAAAAAAATACAAATTCTCAGAAAATCCAAATTCCCAGATTCCAAAGAAATCCCTTATAAAAACAGAACTTTGGTTCTCTCTATAAGCCTTTACTCTCTTCCAACTTTAGCCATTTTTAGATCCACCTAGACAATACTTTGCTCGTGATCTAATTTAGCCAATAGAACGGCGCCCGCCATCTAGAACGTTGGCGCCACAGTGGGAAATGAATATGCTAAGAAAATGGTGGGAAATAATTGCCGAGTCCTCCCTTATCTCTCCCCAAAAGGTGCCAATACCAAGGGATTCATATGCAGACCCCCTTGGAAGCCTGGTCATCACGAAAACGTCTGACCTCTTGGAGGAGACCGTCACTTATGCCCGATAGATTAATCAATTTGTCCAGAATTTGGAAGCTTCGGGGCAGCATGAGAACCACAAAGTCGAATCTGGCAGTCCTCTCGAGCCTCTGAATCACCATGAAGATCTGGGAAACCATGTTATCCTTGGGTCCGGATGGGCATATTTTGATCGTCTCGTCCAGAATCGCTGAAATCCTCTCGAGAGTCTTATCTAAGATATTAATCTCCATCTCAGTCCTGCTGAATATTTGGTCCACATCCATAAATAGTCGGCCAAAAAGTAAGTAATAATCGAGAAATCTGTCATTTTGGCAAATGTTCTGCCATATTCGGAGGAACTCCATGGAGTTCTTGCAACTCATCTTGTCAATTACTGGGATCGGAGATGAAACCGTCTTTGGACGACTCCCTGGCTCCAGGCCCTCCTCTATAAAGCACTCTATGTAGGAACCCAAGTAGTGTGATTCTTCCTTCTTCAGTACTGGCCCCCCCTCATTCTCTGGATTGCTGGCCTCGCGTCTGTCCTCCCTCTCCGTCGGCTCTGAAGTCTGGCTCTCCCCGGTCTCCTTGTTAGCATTGCAATCCCTCATATTAGTGCTTTGACTATCCAAAACTGCTTTAACTCTGTTATAAAGTGCGGTTACTTCTTGCGGTGGTGGCACCTTGAGTCCCTCCTGATAGTACCTCAAGACCGTGGAAATTGCGTCAAAGGACTCCCTTATGTGGGCCTCCGAGCCCTCATCACAAATCGAAGACTTTTCACTAAATAAGCTATAGAGCGAAAAAGATAGTCTATACATTGTCTTGTTTTTAATACTTACCCACAAGGTCGGAAGATCCGCATTCTCCCTCAAATAACTAGCCTCCTCCTCCTTAATGTACTGAATTAGCTTCCTTGACTCTGAGATTGCCACTCTAAAGTCCTTCTTCTCCACATAACAAGCGATGCAATTACCCTTCAAAACCACCTCCTTTAACACCAACTCCAGCTCCCTCCCCTTCTCATTCAAACTCTGCTCCAAGCCCAAAATCTCCAGTCCCTTTGAGTAGAACTCAAACGCAGTATCAAACCTCCTCTCCCTGTAGCATCTCCCACCATTCTCCTTCATCCTCTCAATCAATTCGCCAGGATCGATCTGCGACTCCTCCTCATCCATCCTACTCGTAGCCTTCTCCAACTCATCTTCATCCCCCACAATCACTATCGGAATTCGATTGAACTCCTCCATCCTCAGCCTACTCTTGTCAAAAAAACCTGCCTTAATTTATTTCCTACTCTAAACAATTATCCAGTCAGGACACCTTAAAAGCCCGCCCATTCAAATTGATCATGCATGTGTGACTCCATTTAATTGCTACTTCCTGGACGGGTTTAGTTGCACTGAAATTAACTATTTATGTTTGCTTCGATTGGCTTTCTTTGTGACAAATATTATGGAGTCAGAGAGCAAAGCCACATCCAGAATTGAGCGGTACCAAGAGCTATTTGACTGGTTATCTCTGATACTCATAATTTGCAAGTTTTCCAGAATAAAGCAATTATGGGTATTGGAATATCTCATCTGGTCCGTCACAAGCTCTTTGTTCTCTAACCAAAGGTAGCACCGACCGAGTCTGCTTATCATTGAAATGTTGTTATTCCCTTTGCCAAATCTCACCATTCTTATAGAATCGTCATCCGGAGTAATGTTCCTAAAAACCCTCGTGGGGAGCTCAAACTCCCTTAGACCCCCGTGATCGCCAGCCCTGGGTCCCTGTCTTCTTGAGAATATTGATGTAGAGTTGTGATGGTCAATCCCCACGAAGCTCAACCCCCAAATCCAGGGCTTTCCCTCTTGGTCGATGGCACAACAAGCAGCGCCTCCTGAAAAGATCATTCCGATCTTCCTAGACTCAAACACAACCATCCTCTCAGTTGACACTAAGGGAGTCGGGAAAATTACCTGAGAACCCAACTTTCTAAAGTAATCAGAGGAAACCCTTCCGTGTTCTAATATAAACTCTGTATCTAGCATCTCTGGGACTGCTGTCAGTTGCTTGAGATTGTTCTGGCCCCACACCCAAACTACTCCCTCAGTGTCCAAAGCAATAGAGTGAGTCTCTCCAAGAGAAACACTCTTCCATTTAATTCCGCCCTCCAAGTCTTGACGCAAACTGGTAATTGTTAATCTTGAACTTCTCTCTCCTGCCCTGGAAAGACTTATCGAGATCCTCAATGGGTAATTCAGTGACTTATCGTCAGTATACATGTCTGTCCCAAGTTGTCCAAACTCATTTGAACCCCAAACAAATAATCGACTCTCCTCATCAATCGCAGCTGAATGAAACATTCCTGCTGAAAACGATTTTACTCTGCTTTCCATTTCAATCCTGTGTGGGACAAAAGAATCATCGTAGCTACGTGTTCCAAGGCAGCCATCCCTCCCCTGGCCCCACGAGAACAAACTCCCGTTGGAGTCCAGAGCTAATGTAAAGTAGGCACCACATTCAACCTTGCAAATCAGAATTCTCTCATGAAGACTCGAAAAACAAAACTTTTGGAGCGGATAGGGAATTATATTCACGTGATCCTCAATCCTCTTAATTAGACCCTTAAAGACCCCATCCACCCTATCTCCAAGGTCCACCCTGCCTACTTGCTTCTTCTCCTGACAGCACTGGCCCGAGGAATTACCTCCCCAAGTCAAAACACCCCCCTCCTTCCCGAGCACAACCATGTGATCAACCCCATAAGCTATTGCGGCAATTCCCTTGAGCAAAAATGACTCATCTGGTATCACAACCTTTTGTATGCATTTAGATCTATCCTCCTCAACTCCACTCATAGAGTACATCCTGTTGAAGTCAATCAACTTTGGATACAAATTACACTCCAAATCAGAAAAAAGTTGAATTCTTGGAGGCCCCAGTCCCAATATCCCACTCTTATTTTGGCCAATAGATAAAAACTCCAGTACCGGCTCATCTCTTAGAAGATTGAAGTAGCTTAAATTCTCATCCATGTGGCCATCGACATCAGCTGGACTTACTAATAGCTGAGACATCTTCTCAAAAATGTAAAACCTCGTTAAATGCTGGAAAAACCCCTCCCTATTCTTCTCCTCCTCTCTAATGCTGATGATCGTCATTGGCAGTGTACTGTTCAAAACACCACTCAAGGTAAACTTCCCACAAGAAACCCCTCTCTGAACCGGGACTTGATTATTTTTGTTCTGAAGAAATTGTCTACATATCCTGTGGTAAATTAGGATGTTCTGAAAGCTAGCTCCAACATTCAGAGGGATGTCTTTTTTACAGACCTTGAAGATTGAAACGTTGAAAAGTATCCAAGTTACCAAGTAGTCCAACAAAATTACCTGAATTGATGCATGTCTCATGCTTTCTCGAACTTTGTTTAGTAAATCCTCTACCAATCTCCCTTCGACTCTCTCCTCTAAATGGATCTCCAATAACAATTGAGTGAGTAATCCAATAATATTAAAGTAGACAGAACCAGCTCTTTTCTTTGTCTCAAGCCTCAGCAATTCTCTAAGCTTTGGGAACCTCAGACATGAGCTCCATTCTTTGGCATGAGTGTTTAAATTATACAAGGATTCCTGATTCAAATCAGGTACCCCCTCTCCGTAAGATTCATTAAATATATAAAAACATGTCCTTAAAACATGAAAGTATAAAGATAACCCTCCCTCTGAAACTTTACTTAATAGTTCGAACTCCTCCTCCAGAAAGTAAATACTCCGGTTGTCCCTCAGATCATCTATGATCCCCTCGTCCAGATAAAAGTAAAAATCTCCTAATTCTATGAGCAGACTCACTCCTTTAGCGTAGTGAGAGATCCCCATCTGGAATTGCTCAATTATTTCGCAGTCATGCTTTACAATTTCTTCAGTACCTCCAAAAATTCTCCTTGAATAATTTTCATTTGGATGGATTCTAAACTTTCTAGCTCTGATATGTTCTCTATTAAGCCACCCAAAATGAGAATAAAAGAGCAGCTCGTTGTAATTCCTTATACATGGAGAAACCATAAATACCTGTGTATGAGCCCTGGTACGTCCCTCAAATTCAAAAATGACAAACGGAACTTCAAATAAATTGTTTCCAAGGAGGTGGCTCTCCAGCTTAACCTTGAGCTCCTCTAAAAGAATAGGATCGTATCCGATCTCTTTGATGTAGATATTCTCCACAACAACAGACTCCCCATCTCTTAGAGCAAGAGTCGAAACGACCAAATATCCGAAAGATTTCAGATCTCGGAGGATCTGCAGCCTGCCTTCGAAATGTCTCCTATTTTGTAAAATATGCCTAAACAAGAGAGCCTTTTCATGCTCCCTCTTTTGAAAATCCTGGACCTCCCTCTCAATGGAGGGGATTTCCAGATGAAGAAAGTACGTTTTCCCAGAGCTCATGCCAGTTAATATACTCCCAAGACAGTTTGCAAACTTGGAATTCTCCGAATGTCTACGTAGGACTCCAAGTTCAAATTGAGCCAACTCCTTGTTCATATATATTACAACCTTGCCATTTCCCCTCATGACAGCCTCCATCATAGGAGAAGAGTAGCTCCCATTAGATATATATGTTTGTCCAGAGAAAAGCCTCCTCTTTTTACTTTCATCAGAGGTGATATAATACTCGACGTTTATTGCTTTCCCGTGCATCTGGGGAGCTACCAATCGAAAGTCCTCCTTAACGATAAAATATCTACACTCCACGAATCTCCCTCCATAATCAATCAGCTGCTTTGTCTCACGATACCAATGAAGTAATTTAATTACAAGGCTTTTCTTCCCATCCAAGGTGAGTTTAGCAGTCTCTTCCTTTCTTAGCACTCTGATTGAAGATGCAAGGATCTGGAGGTCCTGAAATTCCTTTGGTGTCAGGTCTAAAAATGAGTTTTTCCAGAGTACCCCGGGGTTATCAACATTTAATGAAATGTAAAATGAATCTCCACTTTCCACATGTGTAACACTTTGCTTGAATATTCTTTTTTGATCTTGGAAAATGTGGAACTTTGCAACCGTGTTCGGAGGTGGGGTTTTCCAGTGAATCTTGCTATTTAAACTTAAAGACTTTTTAATGATCATCTTTCCCTGTATTGTTGAAAAGGGGATCGAGGGAGAACTTTTTTCAGAAGATGCCATCTTACTACTAGTTACTATGCAGAGAATCTCGCCCAGTGGAATCTTACCAATATCATTCAAACCAGAACCATAACTAGGAAGAGTTAAGTAGTCTCTGCTTAACTGCTCGCTCAAAGTTATTAAGTCCTCCAAATAACTCTCCCATGCGAAGGCCAAAAAACTCCTCACAATCCATAGCCTGTGCCACTCTCTCACCAAGTGAACGCCCAAACCCAAATCACATGAAACACTAGAAGCACTTCTAGACCTATTCTGTTTCATTTCACCCATTGTTTTATTCCAGGTGTCCTCAAAATATGATGATATTGTTCCACAAATCATCTGACCGATCCCCCCACTTGCAGGTATCCCCGTTGAACTTTCGACATACAAATCGGGAAAATGACTCAAAATCTCAGGAACCTTAGCCCCACTTGAATTCACCTTCCCCACAATGCCAATGCTCTCAACATTTCCCACCTGCAAACCCGACTCACCAATTACCTTACCTCCCACCATTTCCGAACTTCCTCTCCTCCTCAATCTCACCGCATTTCTAATCCTATTCATCTACAACCTACCCCCAAAAACTCTCGAACACCTTTTTTTATTACTCTCCAGCTATTTCACCATTAAATATTTAGTGACATCCTGAGCCAATTACGTGGGGTGATTTCCCGCCTAAAACATGACAATGCTTGCAATACCGGTATGCATGTAATTGCAAAAAAAAAAACAAAAAGCAAGAAACAAAATAAAATTAATTACCTATTTTCTATTTCAGTATGATTTATTAACCGTTGATAAAATTTAATTCCAAATAAAAAATTGATATTCAATTGAGATATAAACTGCCTTATAAAACCAATACACGCTGACTGTTCAATTAATAAATTTGTACTATATGCAATAAATGTATATACACAAATACATATGCACATGCGCATGCACATAATCCATTAATTTAATCGGTTGCATCTCTTATTTCAATTTTTACGGACTTATCATCGTTAGGGAGATTGGCCTCCGCATCCTCTTCCACTGCAGAGTGACTCTTTTTACTCAAGTCAACGGTTTCCCCTGTTTCCTCTTTGACAGGCACATTCGAATCAGACTGGTTAGACAAACCTGGTTCTACTGTGTTCTCACTGGGTTCCACATTGATGACTGTAATTCTTTCGTCTTTATTTTCAGATTCAGAGTTGTCTTGGATTGATTTGTCTGACGGGGGGGTACCAGTAGTAGTGTTTTGAGCCTTGTCTAAACTTTTTTGTTTGTCTTGATTAATCTTGTAGGAAACAACAACGATTATATTATATGAACCATTATCATTAATCATATCATGATAATTATTACTCGGAATAAATAAGATGGATAGACCAACAACCTGCTTAAAGACCATTATGGTTACCAGATATGCACCAATCATTGATGAATAATCATTAGGAGCCACCCATTCATAGATCATTCTAAGTATCACATAGGCCAGCATGATGAATGGGAGGAAAATTTCGGAATACTGTAATATGCGTCTGGACTTGCTAATCACATAAAGTACAGAAATTAATAAGCTCAAAAATGGTATAATTGACACAACGTAAGATTCTTCCAACAAGTATAGAACAAGAATTGCAAACTCAAATCCCATGGATATTAAATACCAGTTGAAAGCAGATACGGCTGTAAACTGTAGATTTGTGTTCGTTCTGTAACTTTGATTCTCGATATAAATGTTTTGCTGATTTTTACCAGAATAGCCTGAAAGGGCTATCAACAACAGCCATAGAGTCAGGAACAGCGACGATGAAAACTCAAGGATTAATAGCGGATATACCTTTTCCTCAAAAACAGTTCCTTCAGTGTTCATTATATATATCGAGATGGATCTCCAACTTAGACTGGAGGTCAGTGCCACAATGGCCAGTGCAAATATTGAGCTGTGCAGTCGGTTTCTTTCTCCACATCGGAGGAATAAAACGAATAACGATATAATTAATGACATCACTCCAAGCCTATTAAACTCCAGAATAATGTCGATGACTCCAAAGCATACAAATAGCATGACAAAAAAGCTGAGCAACAATTTTGTCGCAGGAAACTCATCGAAAACTAGAGGAGCATTGGCCATTTCATTGCTGAAAATAAGATTACTTAATTTGACCAAGTCTGCATTTTTATGTTCGACAGTCCTCTCGTCCAATACATCCTCAATCTGCTCTGTTCTTTGATTTGTCATTTCCACTGCTACTCCCTCACTCATTTTTATTTCCAGTGAACCTGTCTGGGGAACAATTACTTATATCCCTCTAGCCTCTGGCCAATTTGTTCCCTTGTGTACTTTCCTTGCTCTGAAAACCCTTTATTTTTACACAATGTTGTGGTATGACCGAACCGACGCCTTTCTCTCCAGCTCTGAATTTATTTTACTTTACTTGAAAAACACTTAAAAAATTATATTCAGCTATCAACTGTTGTCTGTATGCAAAAAATTAATTCCCTAATATTTCCATGTAATTTTTGTACGACTTTTCCCCATACAATTTCCCCTCTTTTATCTATATTACATTTGCTTGTATTATTCCCCATATACTTTAAAAATTAGATTACGTGGCTTGGCGCCTAAAACATGTAATTTTTAATTTAATAATTTAGTCATTAACTTCATGTGGACAATTAATAAAAGTTAAAGAGACTAGGAAAGATGAGGGCGAGGTTTTAATCTAGAAATGAGTTGAAATGTCAAAGGTTAATGTAAACAAGGCGACGATATTTAATATATTTGACCGGTCGCACTCTGATAATTTGCACAAATCACTTGTAAATATGAGAATGCATTTAAATGTGTGTGCCCCAAATACTTTCTTCATTGCCATTATAACCTTCAGTGCTCTAACTAATTAAATCTATGATATATGTGCATGCATTTATACATGCACCCATGCGCGCCTGTTGTCAAATGGTACATTTGTTAGTTTGGGAGTCTAGGTTCAGTAGGGCATACCAGCAGAACCAACTGCTTCAGTTTGGACAGAATGAGAGGACAACCGAATACGGAGACCCAATAGGGCTTGGACGGTCTCTCGAGGCACGAACGCGTACTCTCCCTCTGAGTTGGAGTAGCGTCCAGGAGGTGTGGGTGGGCAGGCAGGCAGGCAGTTAGAAGACAAAATGAGGGGAGGGGAAAATCTAGTGTTATAGCACTCCATCTAGTAAAAAAAGAGACCAGGATTGTTTTAGATTATGTGCTAATTTGTTGCTGAGCACGTTCAAGTACGACCATGGCCTCATCTACCTTGTTTTTAATTTCAACATCGGAGTTCAAAAGTTCCAATAACTCATTGTTATCCATTTCAAGCATCATTCCGGTAATCTTTCCGGCCAATTCAGGTTGGAACTGTGCGATTATCGGGAAGAGTCTCTCTCCTAAAAGCTGTTTCTGCATGCTTGGAGATGCTGCCGCTAAAGTAGCAGCTGTTAGAGGAACTTCCTGTTGAGCAAGTAGTGGGTTCTGGACGAGTGATCCTGTCGAAGGATCAATCTGTCTGCCCTGCATCATGTCAACGCGTTGCATGTCGGATCCCTTGACGTTTTGTGGGAACTTGAAGCCTTGTTTCTGCATCTGCTGCGCTTGGTGGCCATGGGCACCTGACCTTCCCTGTCCGCCATTCTGTACATGTCTGTTGTGCATTCTTTGATTATTTCCGCCGGCTCTGACATTCTGACCATTTTGGATTCCTGGAGCGTTTCCAGCAACCCCATTTTGGGCGGATCCGTTTGCACCGGCAGCTCCATTTGGAACTGCATTCTGCTGAATAACACCTCCGTTGTATGCTGCTATTTGAGGACCTCCGGTCATCTGAGGTATGCCTCCTGTGTATGGCATCCTTGTCGGGTTTGGTCTCCATGGATTATTCATTGCGTTTTGGTTCGGGAATCCTCCTGTTACCATTGCTCTTCCGTGTTGCATTGTTGTTGCGACATTTGGATTTCCTGGAATGAAGTACATTTGGGGAGGAACACCAAACTGCATGGGTGCGCCATGTACGCCTGGAGGACCCTGAGGGATTGCACCTGGTCTGAGGACGGGAGCAACTGCTCCTCCTCTAATGCGCTGCTGGAGACGGAGTGCTCTCTGTTCTTTTCTCTCGTGGAGACCCACATACAGTGGCTTTCCTCGTACGAGCTTGAGGTGCATTTCAGTAATAGCCTTTGTGGCCTCGTCTGGTGAGAGGAAGGAGACAAACCCAAAACCTCTAGACGCACCAGACTCGTCGGTTTTAATGCTAACAGAGGACACGCTCCCAAATGGCTCAAACATAGATCGGAGCTCCTCCTCGTCAATTGAATCTGCCAAGTTCTTTACGTACAGATTTACTCCCTGGTAACGCTGGTGGCTCTCTTTTACAGCTTCGTGTTGAGATTTCAAGACCACCTGACGCTCATTCTTCTTTTGTGCTCTAGAAACGTATAGTCTGTTTGGCTGCACATCTGCTGAAATGGACTTGTCAGCGGAGTCATCCTCGTTTTGGGCAGATTCCTCATTGGATGCCCCTGAGGACTCCTTGGACGTCTCGCTTGATGCTGACTGCTTCTTGCCAGTCTCCCCGGACTCTTGCTTGGAAGACTCGGCATTCGCTCCGGTCTCCTTGTCTCCTGTAGTATCTGCATTTGAATCCAATTCAACTCCAGTTGGGGTGACCAGGGCATTATGCAAGGCAGCTACTGCGGCCTTGGCGGACTCTGGGCTCTCAAAGTTCACAAAGCCAAATGGTCTGCCCTTTGTGTCGGACTGCAACACCAAAGAGCTGATTTTGCCATAAACCCCAAATATTTTGTATAATAGATCCTCTGTCCAGCTTTTTGGGATGTGCTTCACGTACACATTTGTGAATGTCTTGTCCTTCTCGGAAAAACGCTCAGCCTTCTTCTGGAACTTCCCTACATAAATCGGACGATCTCCCAATACGGCTCCATTCAACCTCGAAATGGCCTCCTTTGCGCTGTCTGCATGCTCAAAGTGAATGAACCCGTAGCCAAGAGATTTCCCCTCGACATCTGTTGCGATCTTACATGACATGATGTTTCCGAATAAGCTAAATGTATCAAACAAAGTCTTGTTGTCGATGGACTTGTCGAGGTTCTTGACAAAGACGTTTCCGTCGTTGTTTCTCCTGGATGCTGGGTCACGTAAGCACCACATGATCCTGCACGGACGGCCACGGATACACGTAAAGTTCAAAGTGTCCAAAGCCCTCTCTGCATCAGCAACGCTGTTATAATTGACATAAGCATAGCCTAAACTCCTTCTTGTAAGAGCATCTCTGCAAATACGCACCGAGGACACAACTGCAACGCTGTTAAATATCTCATATAACATCGTCTCAGTCACATCAGCGTCCAAATCACCCACATAAAGGGAGGCACTCACCGGTACCACGCTACTAGTATTAGTCATCTTTTCAACAGGCCCTCTTCACGATTAATCTGATTCTGTTTGCTTGGCTAAAACTATAGGGAAACCTTTTGTCTCTATAATTGCAACCTGTGGTCTTGTTATTTTTTTTTATTTTTTCGACTAAAAACAGCCTTTTGTAGTTATCTCGCAATTTCACAGAGTTACTCTTGACTTGAACTATTTCCCTCTATTTCCTCTATTGGCCTTATTAATTAGCTATTTAATTACTATGAACTGTTATGTCCTGCCAGACACATTTTCCTGTCGCAAATAAATGCATCGCTACTTGCCTCTACTTTAACATTACTTATTAACGTTACCCTAATTAATTACGTAAAGCATTCCACTTCTTTTAGACGTAATACCTTTGCTGACTTTAATAAATCTAATTAACCAACCGCGCCAACCTCCGGCACGTATAAGCGACTTAGCAAGCCACTATCCACTGTACACTCGAGATAGGCTTCCCGTCTGTCAGAGGTGACTAATGTTCTACCTCCAGGTACGTGTCTATTATGCGGCCCTTTTAATTAATTCGCGATTTCCCACCAAATGTCCCTTCCACCATACTCGAGACAGAACAAACGCCAAAAATTTAGTGGGCGGGCGCCAGGGGGTTGGCGCCTAGTGTGGTGATGGCTTAAATCCATCTACGTAAAAGTTTCGGGTTGCGTTAGGAAGGCGGATATTTCCCTTTGTTAGTTTTTCGTCAACTCTAATCTGGCACGCCAGTCTGGACGTTTCACATACTTGCGGAGCCATGTCGAGCATGTCTTCCTCTCTTTCGGACGGGGGCTCAAGTCCATCGTATATTTCCTAAGGGACAGAACGTGAATGCTGGGTTCAGGCCAGACGTGAGCTTCTCTGGGCCAGAGGGCAACATTACTTTGAGGCGAACCGCAATTTGTCCGCACCAATTTGTGCTTAGCCGAGAGGAGTGTGCTCTGCAAAACTTGCAATACCGGTTTGGCGCCTTAACTTTCTGCGCATTGGCTACACTCCCCAATCTCGGATTTTGTCTGTTGGTCTCTCGGTGGAGCCTGGTTTCATGGGCTCAGGGCCTCTTTCATGCCGAAGCGACCGACCTGCTCAAACACAAACTCTTGCTCTCTTCCCAGCCCATGCGACCAAACCTACCTTGTCTAGAATGACGTGGCATGTACTACATGCTAGCGATGCCTCGCATGCTCCTTCAATATCTAGCTCCTCGTGTTGTGCGGCCTCCAAGAGTGATACGTCCTTTGGGGACTGGATGGTGGTGATAGTTAGTTGGTGCTTTGCCTCTGGACGGATACATGATGCCAGAACTTACGTAAAATATCTTCTTTTCGCCGTTTCTTAGCACAAATGAGAGTTTTCTAAGGGGAAAGCCAACATGTTAGAGTTTGTTTTCGTCAAAACTAATCCTCGATCAAATATCAAGGATGTAAACTTACATCTTCGGATGATCCTCTCTAGTCCACAACTCTGGGTCCGAGTGGTGGAAGCGTCTACCACAAGACCACGAAAATACACCTCTGTAAAGTGCTGGAAGCCTTGACAGAACCCCCGACGAAGCTGGCCTGCCTAGCCTCCGAATCAAAGTGCTTGCCATTTACTTAGCTTTTAGACCATTGAATTAACAGTGAGCTTTGGGCGGGAATAATTTTATGCTCGAGTACACTGCCATGATTGCTTGTGCAGAATTGGGTTAATCTGAGCACAGGGATTTTCCTGGACTACCTCAGAGCCTTCATTGTGGCATAACACCAAAACCTTCAATGAGGGACTCCGTTACTGAGAGAAGGGACGTTGCCTCACCCCATCTGTACTTTTCTTTTGTGGAGGAGATGCATTTTATTACTATATTTAAGCATGAAACATACTCAAAGAGTGCAAACCCTGAATCTCTCATAATGACCATTTCCCTGAACAATATGTCGACTAGTACATGAAAGTCCATTACGTTGCAGTGCAGGGACTTTTGTCTCTTCATGCCTCTCAAAATATCACTTAGTAACAGCATTACACCTGAGTACTTGATGAAGTGGTCCTTCCCATACTCAATCGAGTTATTCTGGTTGAGCAACAGCAAAATACACTCCATTACAATGTATCCTCGCTTGTTTTGAAGTATTTCGCCCACGATTGGACTGTCAACTCCGTCATACTGGCTCGACAAATAGCTCAAGTATGGACTAGGAGTCTTGATTTCTTCCTTTGGCATACCCGGGTGTTTCCCGTGCTGCTCCTGGCTCTCTCTATTCCTCACCCTTGAATAGTTATCCAATGCCCACTCGTAGTGCATTTTTGCGAGTTCGTCTAACACTTTAGCCGCGTCTGTTGTAATCGTGTTTAACTCTGAGCTGGGCTTTGCCACACAGTTTTCCGTTCCGGGGGTGTTTTCCGCCTGTACTGAAAAAAGTGGCTGAATTGGAGCTCTAAGGTCGAGCCCACTCCCAAATATCCTTATGCTCTTCTCCCTATATCCAACCAAAAAATCAATAATTTCAGAAACCTTGTTTATATCGTTCATCCTGGCTTCCACCTAGGTTGGTATCACTTTGGCCAAAAGCCATAGCCAGTTATTTCTGGCGAATGCACAAATCAGAGTACTCGGCTGTCTGGGTGACCTCCGAATTCGCACGGCAAAGTCTTGATACCGCTATTATTTGTCTGGTATATGTTTTTTTATCAAGAGGAAATTACCCTTTTTAAATTTGTGAAACTTTTTTCCACTCCCCACACACACACACACAACATATAATTCCAAGCATTCAGAATAACTGCAAAATTACCGCTTATAAATTAAAAAGGCTCGTTATGCCGAAAGATTAAGCATTTAATCAGACAACGGCGCACAATAGCTCTTCCAGCTGCTACTGTATGACATCACAGATTCTATGCACTCCTGAAGTATTTACTACAATTCATAATTATCGCAAAATTTGTAAATGCATGCACGCATGCATTTCCCGCCACTTACGTGGCAAAACAAGCCACATGGCCAGGGTCTAGAAAAAAGAAATATTGGATAATTAAAGGGGGCTAGGGGGTGCATGGAGAAATACCGAGGGAAATAGGGGGTTTTGAGTATACTTGATGTGCGAGCTAGACTATTTTATTAATGATTTGATTGATGGTCCAGATAGAAATAATGGAAACAAAGGCAATAACAGGTAAAGGAACCTTGATATTCTCCAGAAATATGTCGATGTGATCCTGGATAACTTGGTGCCACCTCCGAGCAGCCTTGGGCTTTTTGCTATATTGGGGTTTCCTATACGTATAGCTTTGAGCTCTTTGCCTGACACCTGGCTTAAGAACGGAGGCTGCTGGGATGCCATTGAAGCACTCTGGACTGTACTCAGTGAGACTTGCCGGTCCGGATGATGTTTGAAAGTCTTTATATATGGAGAAACCATTCAGCGAACAGAATTCTGTGGGGTCCGTTGTGATTGCATGCAGCGGTGAACAAATCACTGACGAGTCCGTGCAAGGAATGAGGTTAAGTCGGATGAAGGATATCTCTTCAATATTACGTATATACGAATTATGTATGTTGTCGAAGTAATCTTGGTAGCAAGCATCGAACCACATATTACAAAAGGATTGGCAAAGTACAGGGGATTTCTGCTGGACTTTTAGCCCGACACCGATATCAGAGTCGCAATATGAACAAAGGGATTTTTGGTAGAAGTTTGAGCACCTAGTAGAAAGTGGTGATCGTGCCACCAAAGATGAAAACAGCCTTGAAATCGCTTCAGAGTGAATCTTCTTGCAGCATGTTCTTTTTTCGTGCTCTTTACAGATCGAAAATTCGTTAAGGTAATAGTATGGAGGGTGCCTTTGATCGCTTTTGTTGTCATACATCTCCAAACAAGACAGCTCCTGGTCATCTGCCTTGGTACACACATTGAAATTCAATAATCCCAAGAGAGTTATCACGAGCAGCCCTTTCAATCTATAGTAGCTCGTCAAAGGCAACATTCTTGGTACTATATGTATGGGTACGCGGTCTTCAAGCTATTTCATTATATCCGAGCAATTCATTGAGAGGAACGATTCCTTCCTTTTATTGAACAAGGCATTATTGGTAATTAAGGTTTCCCGCCAATTTGTCTCGTACCTGTACGGAGGCTGACTTTAAGAGTAAAATTAGTTGGAGCGAGGCTGGATGTTGGCTTCCCCCCAATTGATGTGGGACCAAGGATATATGATACCTGGGATATCCCGCATGCCAGTCTGGCATTTATGTTTACTTGTGTGTGCGTAGATAGCTCTAAAATGTTGTAGCTCATCCCCGTCTATTACCAACTGTACGTTTTGTCAGCAGGTAGCGTACTGGGAGCTGTTCGCTCTCCCTCCCTCTCTATACTTTGTAACCGGCTCTGGAAGTGGGTTGGCTTTGCTTGACGAGCAGCTTTTTGAACTGGTTGTGTCAGCACCGGTTTTGGTAGGCTCGCCAAGAAAGGGGCCACAGGGTCAGATAGTTCGTCTTGTGGCGCGCGGGAGGTCTCTAGGCCTCATTTGACCAATATAACTGATTAATCAAACAAAGCAAGCCCGAGTTGAGGAGTTGTTAGAAGCATGTCATCAGAGAGCTGTTCAGAGACGATTCCCAAGTATATTTTGAGAGGGAGGGATGAACCACTGAAGAAATCAAAGTTAACATTGGAGGAGAGGCACAGGCAATGTCTTTCGGTCGGCGAGGAGTGCATACAGGAGGCAGAGCTCTTGGAGCTGCTAAAGAGGAAGGAGCATCCGATTTGCTATGATGGGTTTGAGCCTTCAGGAAGAATGCATATAGCCCAATGCATCTTGAAGACGATAAATGTTAACAAGCTAACGGAATGTGGGTGTATCTTTGTATTCTACGTGGCAGATTGGTTTGCCTTGTTGAACAACAAGATGGGAGGCGATCTAGAGAAGATTAAGATAGTCGGGGAGTACTTTGTGCATATTTGGAAGGCAGCAGGAATGGATATGACGAACGTAAGGTTTGTCTGGGCCTCCGACTTCATCAATGGAGAGGATTCAAATGCATACTGGCTGAGAGTTTTTGACATTTCTAGAAAATTCAACATCACCAGGATCAAGAGGTGTTGCCAGATCATGGGAAGACAGGAGAGTGACGAGCAGCCATGCGCCTCCGTCTTTTATCCATGCATGCAGTGCGCAGATATCTTCCACCTTAAAGCCGACATCTGCCAGCTAGGCATGGACCAGAGAAAGGTAAATATGCTTGCCAGAGAATACTGTGATGTAGCAGGAATCAAGCAAAAGCCGGTCATTCTTTCCCACAAGATGCTTCCAGGACTTCTTGAAGGACAGGAAAAAATGTCAAAGTCCGATACATCCTCGGCTATTTTCGTAGAAGACACTCCTGAAGCTGTTGTGAAGAAGATCAAAAAAGCATTCTGCCCCCCTGGGGTCATTGAGGGCAACCCATGCATTGAATACATTAATGCTCTAGTGTTCCCCAAGTTCGGCCACTTCCACGTCTCCAGAAAGGAAGAATACGGAGGTGACATCACCTTTGCCACCAAGGAAGATCTTCACCAGGCCTATCTAAGCGGAGACCTGCATCCCGGCGACCTAAAGAAAGGCCTCTCCGACGCCCTTAACCTCATGCTACAACCAATCAGGGACCACTTCAACACTGACCCCAGGGCGAAAGAACTCTTGCAACTTGTCCAATCATTCAAAGTCACCAAATAAACCTAAAACTAACTACCCCACCCTGAACTCTGAACCTCTAATCCTTACATCTCCCCTCCCCAACTGACACACACACTATCTCTCCCCCTCTCCCCGCCCAAACACCAAACGCATGCAACCTCCATCTCCAACCATTGCCACCACCCATGCTCCCCAGAATGCCCGCCCAAACAAAATCATTTTATTCATTCTCACTTTTACCAAAATTATTAATGGCGGGAGACAAGACGCACCCATACCGGAGTTGAAGGTTAAAATTTCATTGGTGGAAGGGGTAAATAATCACAAGGAAACTTGATTGAGGGATAATAGCACATATTTTGTGTGTTTTTGAATAGAGTTGATATTACGGGGGCAGTAGCTGCGAGCTGTTTGTTCCTGGATAGATTGCAAATATTAGTGGATCGTTCGAGGCTGTCCACGTTGGTTAGATAGACGCCGACTTGGGAGAGAGATTGGGTTAAAATGGAATCCTTCTTTGCGACAAGCTCCAGAAAGTCCCAGTTTAGTGGGAACTTTTTGAATTCGTCAGACTTGACTTCTGCTCAGCAGACTCACCTGCTCAAGATGTACTCGTCCATTATTGCAGGCTCCTTTGTGACAGTTTTTGGAGTGACAGCATTCATAAATGGGATAGTTCGCCTTCACTCGTTTGTCAGCTTCTTGCTTGGGATTGGAGTCACATTCTACCTGACTGGGTCCTCCTCGAACAGGAGTTCTCTTTCCTTGACTCGCCTGGCGTCTTTTCTGTTGCTTTGCTTCGTCATTGGAAATGGACTTGGCCCGATTATATTATTTGGAAACTATGTAAACCCCGTGATCATACCGACAGCCCTTGCAACCACGTGCATTATCTTTGTGTCTCTATCATTTGCAGTACTTTTCACCAAAAAGAGGCTTTCCCTCTACACAACATCCTTCATTTTTACAACCATTGCATACCTCGGGCTTGTTTCGTTCTTTAACATATTCACGAGGTCCAAGTTCGTGGACTCCCTGCTCTCCTACGCCTTTGTTATGGTATACTCATTCTACATATACTACGATACCCAAAAGACCCTCGAGGCCGTCGCCTATGGAGAAAAGGACTTCCTTCTCCACTCCATACAACTCTACCTGGATGCAGTCAACCTGTTCACCAGGATAGTTGTCGTTCTAATCAAGAAACACCAAGAGGAGGAAGAAAAAAATAGAAAAAGGGAATAGAAGTCTTACCACATTCCTTAAAAGGTGCTGGGTACCATTTAATGATGAGATTCCCTTGTTTAATTCTAGTAATAATGCACAGATGTTAGACCTAACATGTTTATTTCGTAGACAGAATTAGTGTACTAACAAGCCTACCAATCTAAATAGAAACGTTCTCTTCATCTCTACTGCAGCCGGCAGTCTGACTTGCCTGTGCTGGGGGAGGGTCCGCCCGGTCCCTAACCTCGGTCCCATGCCCGTCCGCGGCAATCCGGACGCTCTCCTCCGCTGTCGGAGATTTGGTGGGGGCGGCGGAGTCCTCTGGTGGTGCTTACATCTAGAGCTCTACTTGTACACTTGGCCATCTATTTCCAGGGGTTCAGGAAGCAAAACTCCATTCCGAAGCCTGTTGCTCCGATCCCGGCCCCTCCGATCTCCCCAAGGTCTCCGATGAGAAAGGAAAAGGGGGAGCAATCCACCGAGTAATCGGGGAGCTCGGCTCCCTGGTTATCTCTGAGAAATGGGGGGACGACGCCGCCGCTTGGAGCAGTGAACGGACTACTCAAGACGCTCAAGCCGTCGGATGTTGGTGGCAGAGTCGTTGGGGCCACAAAGCCGGGGACCAGCATGTTTGGGGAGTTTAGGAGGAACTCATTTCCTGAGCCAATAGGCGGTCCCTCGTGGCTGGGGAAATTCTGGGCGTGGAAGCCGGTCTTTGGTCGCGAGGCCGGTCCGTGAGGGGGCTGCTCGTTAAGTTCAGGAGGGCTTGTCTGAGAGGGTATCTGCTCGGGTGGGGAGGGGTTCGGGCTTGTGTTGGCGTGGCAAATATTGAAGGACTCAGAAGCACTATTGGATGAGTTTGCGGCAGAATTCTTGGGAGCGGACGTCAGTGTCCAATCTGGGTGGTCAACTTTGGAAAGGGAGTCACTCAGGTTTGGGGGGATGTTGTAGACGCCCTCATTCATAAGAGCCTCAAAGGGAGCTACTCCCCACGTGTCAGTAATCAGCTCTCCAAATTCCGGGCGGTCCAGCCACTGGAGGTAGCCAAAGCCCTTGGGGAATGTACTGATAGCGCTGGGTAGGCTCTGTGAGTGGAGGGAAGAGATCCAGTTGTTCATGTCTGAAGCATCATTGATCAGCTTGTTGCAGCCAGTGAAGTCTCCAAGGGGGTCGTGGAAGTAGGGCAGACCTCCCTGAGAGCCCGGGAACGGAAAGGGCTCGAGGGTCAGCCCCTGACTGCCCACAGAAATAGGGCCATCCAGCCCCCCTCCCTCTCCTGAGAGTCTCTCCGAGTAGCTCTTCTCCAAGTAGGCGGTTGGGAGCTGATGGAACCCTGCCGAAGCCGAAGTTGCAACAGAATCCAGACTCGGACTCGCCAAAAAGCTGGTATCCTTTTCATTTTGGAGTACCTGCAGGTTGGACGTCTTGGACGGGTGCAAGGGAGGGGAAGGTACAAAGTACCTAGTCGGCTGGTCCATGGCCATGCTGCAGGGCTTTGAGGGACGCCCGAAGGCCGGTCCGTTCCTGTTCGGTGGCAGCAAGGACGGGACGGGGCCGGAGAGCCCCTGGCAGATCCTCGGGGAATTTCCCGGCCGCTGCTCGAGTGTACAGTGGGAGGCCAGCAAATCAGAGAGGTCCAGGGCCCCCCCAGCCGCGGTGCCCACAGCCAGAGCGGGCTGGACGGAGCCAACTCCCACCAGGGACTGCTCGGGGTGTCCGGACGCAAAGATGTGGGAGGAGCCTCTGGCGGAGCCGGCCACCAGCGAGGGGGCCGTCTGAGCGCGGAGAGCGTCCTCGTGGCCGGCCGGGACCTCTGCTCTGGGGAATCCGGAGACGCCGCCGGAGCCCACGCCGGGCCCGGAGGAGCTGCACGAGTTTGCGGCAGACTTGTAACGCTTCCCCCTCTTCCTCTCCTTGTGCTGGAAGTGGCAGAAGCAACAGAGCACACCGTTGCGACACTTCTTGTTCGTCTTGTTCACGAAGACGCAGGGCTTGCAGAGTCCCAGAATGTGGGTCAAGGACCCCAGGGAGAGGGAGACCTCCCCGGGGTCCCTCGCCCCGGGGCCGGAATCCTGCTGCGGAGGCTCCTCGACGGCAACCTCGTTATGGAGGAGACTCTCCAATATGTTGTTCGGCCAAGAGACATCAAAATACTTGAGGAGGACCCCCAATATGGAGGGCGTGCTGGCGACATTGGCCAGGTTGAGTCCGCTCGGGTGCTCGGTGGAGCTGACGATGTCCCCTATCGCGTACTCGGTGGCGTCCTTCCCGAGGAAAACCCCAAACTTCGGGAACGGGATCCTCGCCAGCTGAAACTGGGAGGCCAGGGTGTTCTCCGCGTCCCTCATCTCGCTGGCCTCCGGGATCTCCGCCCCCCCTCCCTTGGCGAAGCCCCTGTAGGCCACCCCCGGCCTGTCGACCAGGCACTCCACGCCCCCCGCGGACGGGTCAATCAGCTTCAAAACATCCCTCACCACCTGCACCTCCAGCTCCTCTCGGTGGGACTCGTTGACGCAGGATCTGTAGAGAAACAGATGCGACAGGAGCAGCTCTATCGAGGGCGCGGAGGAGTCGTCGCAGGAGGTGTCTATCACCAGGCCCGAACCTCCACGAGACACTTCGGGGACGATCCCGGAGCTGGACACCAGCTCCGCGCTATTTTGGAGCCTCCACCGGATGCACACCAAGACGATGTACCTCAGCTCCGAAATTGACACCAGAAACGACTCCGACAAAACCCCATCCCTTAGCAAGTCCGAGCCCTCCATCTGCTGACATATGGACTGAATGTCGTACATCGGCGAGGGGTTCCCGAACTGCAACCCCAGCCCCGAGATCTCCGGACAAAAGTCCGACACGGAGACCCACCTCCCACTGACCTCCCCCTTCCCACACACTATGTCCGTTCCCCCCAGCACCTCAACTCCCCCATTCTCACTTGAAACTCTTTCTTCGAAACTCATTGGTATTCGAATATCCTACTTACCATTTCACTGCTACTGATCCGCTCGTCTACAAATGGACGCTTCCCCGTCCAAGTACTCTCTGCAATTACAGCTCCAGGGCTTAGTCCCTAGCCAGTCTAACTGAGGCAAAGACCTACTCTAATAAATACGATACCTCACACAAGTATCACTGTCTACCAATCGACGATTTGCTCCAAGCTTGTTTACCAAATGCGACTCTTTAGCTCTTTGATGCTCCTATACTGCATTGATCTTCAAAGCAAGACTGCTGTATCTCCAACTCTCGAGGCTGAAATACTCCTTTGTCTGCTCTTTGTCTATTCACCATTCATTTACGTTTGTGGAGTCCTTTGTAATGTTCTCCCTAATGTCTGAAAAATAATAATAATAATGTGTACTTTGTGAGGAGTGTTGTTACCTATTAATAAACATTGTACACCGTCACACTTTAATTTGCTATTATTTGGTATTAATTTGCTGGTACCTGTACTAATTAACTTATTCCCACTTTTGGCCCTTACGTATAAATCTCAAGTTCCACACTTCTCACACCACTTGACCTTGCTGTACCTCAAATTCTTAGGTCAACTTTAATTAGTACCTTCCAAGTCAACTTCACTATTTACCTAGTAGGTACTCTCTTAAAACCACCTATACGTATTTCTGCACAGACTCCCCATTCCCACTTGACCCACCTATATATACATTTACATTTATATATATAAATGTATAGACCTAGGTGTGTATCCCGAGACCCGCGCCTCAAGCTCACTCTTGCCATGCCCCCCACCCCACACACATTTAATTGCCTAGTTATCTCAAATTATTAAATGGATACCCCACTTAGAACTGGGCGCCACGCCGCAAGCTCGGCAGGCGGGCAAACGTGGGATGTCACCGAGAATTACCCTTGAGGAAGAGCCTTCCGCCCTTGTTGTAGACCTCGCCCCGGTCTACCATGTTGTTAATTGCTTGTACGTGCTGGGGCCATGTCAGGACTTGCTGGGTGTCGGAACTTTGAGACGCCCCGGAAGCCGACTTGTCCGCGGAGTCCAGGCCCGGCGTCTTTCCCTCGCTCTGGGCTGCGATGGCCGTCCTGACTCTCCCAAAGAGCACGGCCGGGGCCATTGCACCGTTTAGCTGAAGCGTGGCTCTGATGAGGAGCTCGCACTCCCTTATAATGTCGTATTTTGAATGCTCCCCCTCTCTGCTGGGCCGCGAGTGGCCAGGACTAGTGTCCGGCCCGTGGCTGTCTTCGTCCAGGACAACCGGGGCGGTGAAGTAGCAGTGCTTCTCCAGGAGGGTCTCCGAGAAGCTGGCCATCGGAGGCAGGTTCCCACCGCTTACAGAGCTGCCTGACTTGTTCTCGCCGAGCTTTGAGTAGGACGCCCCGTCGAGACTCGCGGTTGACCCGTTGTACTTGGCGTCAAACGAGAAGTCCTTGCTCTTGAATGAAATCGTCGTTGTGATGATCCCAGTCGGGAAGTTCAAGTTAAGATCCTCCTCGTCTTCGTCTTCGTAGTCGTCCTGCGCATCAAAGTCGGCCGACCTGTTGCGCTCGGCCACCTGCTGCCACCCTCCGAACCCCCCGTCGTCTCCTCGCTTCAGCCTGTCACTGAAGACCTCCTCCGAGTACCCGGAGGTTTCAATCCGTGTGGCCTCAACCAAATCTGAAAGTGTGAGGCTTTTCTTGGGAGAGCCGCTCTGTTGGCGACCCAGAACGCCAACAGAGGCACTGCCGGCTCTTTTGTTGAGGAGGCTGTTGAAGTCCAGCATCACGGTCATGTCGTTGACTCCTGACCCGAACCTCTCATCCTCCCCCGATCCCTCGGCGATGCAGCCCTGGCCTTGGACAGCCGCAACAGTCCGGAGTCGCCCCGGCTCCTCTCCATCCGCACTCCGCCTGGCCGCCCCAACACTGCTGAAGGACTGAGGGAGCTCAAAGCATTCGCGCTCGCCGGCCTCAGCCTCGGCCACGACCCGGAGAAGCCCTCTGGACAGCATGTCCTCCAGGCTCCAACGGACGGTCTGCTCGTCCAGACCAAAGTGACCCAACAAATCCTCAAATGTTACCATCGCGCCCCCCTCCCTCTCGAACGACTTTTCTACGGGGTCCACGGACTTCTCCGAGGCCTTTGGGCTGATTGAAAACCAATTCAAGATCGAATTTGAGCTTAGGAGCTTGTCCGAATCCAGGAACCCGTCCTTGGAGCCCCCGTCTTCCGGGGCGTCCAAATCTCCACCCGGATGCCTGCTCGAAATGTAATCATATATGCTTATCTGGAGAAAGTTCATGACGACATTGCTCCTCACCGAGCCATCAATAGCTGTCAAATCCACCAAGCCCACCCCATACCCACTGTAACAGTTGAATGTCCTTCCGGGGTGCTCTCTCTCAAAGAACTGCCTGTACTCCCCAATTTCCTCCTCCAAAACCGAGGCCAAGGGAAAGGAGTCCTCTCTTATCTCCATACTAATGACTCCCTCTGACCAGTAGTTCCTTGAAATTGTGAAGCCAGTAACTGTTGGCTTGGCGTCCTCGGACATCCTTGACGTCGTTTTCAAACGATTATACTCCTTATTGTCTGAAATCGAGCCACCTATGTCCTGCAGAATTATGCTGCAGTTTGTCAACAGCTGCTTCTCATCCTTTGCTCCAATCTTGGAGTCCGTAGAACCTCCCTTGGCCAGACCCCCCCCGCTCCGTCCGCCTATAGTCATCTTTATCATTTCGTAGACGGACTCATCCTTTTGAAAGCGTGCCTCGTCAATCTGCCAGGTGCTCTCATCAATTATCCCTCCAGAGCTCGCCCCGTCCGTTGAATTGAACTCGAGTCCAACGCCCTGCCAGCTCCCAATTACCCTCGATGCCAAGTTAAAGATGTAGTCGGATAAGAGAGTCAAGTTACTTCCATAAATATGGGAAATCCAGTTCAAAACCAGCTTCATCTGCGGGCTCTGGAAGCTCTGCAAATAGTCGCAAGTCTGCTCGAACGGTTTGTCAAAGATCCCCTTGCATTCGTTCCTGTAATTCGGGTCACAAATTGAAAACTGGGGGTACACGCCCTCGTCCGAGCAGCTTATGGGCATGACTATATCAGAGTCAGCCAAAACTGGGGAGCAGTTCTCCAGCATTAGCGGCATCCAACCAACAATGCACTGAGTGGTGCCCTCTCTCAGTCTCAAAGCGTCGCCAAACCCCGTCAAGGTCTTGTCAATCCAGCTATTCGGGAAATCCAAGAGCAGTAGGAAGAGGATCGACTTGACATAAAACCCCACGATTATGGACGTCTCCACGTGCAAATGCAACAACCGTTCATTCACGTAATTCAAGATCTCTCTTGAAATCTCAGAGTACCAAGCCTCCCTAAAAATGTCACTGCTTGGAAAGTGGTTCATTGTAATATACAGATCCAGAATCACGCCCTTGCTTTTCGGGAACCCAGAGATCATGTCAATAACTCTCCTCTTGAGGCTCCAATTGTACTCCATGTAAAACTCCTCAAATATCATCTGAAGCGACAGATCACATATGACAGGCTCGTGTCCGTCTCTCGCCTTGAAAGCTGCTCGGAAATCACGAATGCAAATATTATCCTCCAAAGACTGCTCCTGGTCCACGAACCTTGGGTTCTGGACTTTAATGTGTTCAAACCCTCCATCCAGCAGACCCATCAATACCGGAGCCATGAACTCGTGAATGTACTTGGAGAATATTCTCAGATTGCTCTCGTCGGTATCTCTCTTCTCCAAAAACAAGACGGCGTCGGCAGACTGAGCCATGAATACCGAAACCACCTTTTGCCTCCATACAGACTCCAGGCCTGCCAACCTCATTAAAACAGGAAGGTCCCCCAGTCTAGTCATCAAGGATACCCTGCTGCACTTGTCCGACACACCTCCATCCCACTCCTGGTCCGAGCAGAACACCAACCAAATCAACTCGTCCAGTATAGCCACGTGAGCTCTCGAAAGAGTCTCCAGTGGAGCCTCGGAAACGCCCTTGCTCAAATCCTCCGTCATTGGACCCCGGGAAATCACGCCCAAGACCTCCCAGATCCTCCTCTCTTCCCAGCATTCCCTGTCCTCCACCTCGCTACGTGCCCCACGCTCCCCGGCCCTGGTGTCCGAGCCAGGGTCTGAACCGACCCTCTCCGCCCCACTTGCAACAGTATTGGAAACTATCAGGCCCAGCAGGGACTCAAAAATCTCGAAATCCAGGTTCGACGGGAATGATCCATTCAAACTCAATACCTTGGAGGACTTGTGCTCGTACAGATGCTGCAAGCTCTCCAGTCTGATACTGCAGGTCTCCACTCTCCCATTCACGTTCCCGTAGGAGTCTTCAATCAGAATCCTTAATATTGTCTCTCTCATGATCAGAGGAACCATTTCGTTCTTTATCGACAAGTCCTCATGCACGAGGACTTTCCTCGAAAGCTGACTGACTAGCCCAAATATGTACTTGCCCAGTATGCTGTCAAAACCTGGAGGAATGCCGTCGACAATCAAAATACGCACCTTGGTCATAAAGCTGTGCATCAGTCTTTGAAGCGGAATAGATGCCATGCTCTTCGGAGACTCATCCTCCCTTAGCGAGAGATAGTCATGCACGAAAATGCTCCTCTCCTGGACTGGAATATTCATTAAAGAAGCTGCCCCATAAAGCACAATTACGATATTCCAGAGCAGCCTAGTCAGGCCAAAGACCAAACAGCAGTGAAAGGAAAGCGAATCCCCCCCAACTGGGGCGAATTTCAAGCCATTTCTGGCACTGCTGCTGCTCTCAAGAGCCTCGTCCACGGAACTAGTATCATTGCTGGACATCCTGGAGTCTAAATTATCCACGTCCCCAAGAAGAAGCAAAGTGGTCCAAAAGAACGCAACCTCCCTTGAAATCACATAGTCGAGGGAATTCCCGAGGAATGTCTCCAGCAGCTGGATCGAAAAATCGTTCCTGTCAATGCAACCCAAGGCATCCTTTACCTCTGGAGCCTCCAGCACTGAAAGCAAACGCTGAAGCTGCAATTTGCTTTCTGGGAGCCTCTTGCCTGGGTGCAAACCGTTTAAGGCCCCCTCCCCCCCGAACTGGGTCTGTTTGTAGCTCTGATAGTTGTATATATGCTCGTCCAAAGTCTTACTAATGTCATTCACAAAACTCTTGGCTGCCACGGAGGCAACTACCCAAGCCTCCAAAACCTCATCCGATACTTCGGAGCGCTCACACACATCGGAAGGCCCACAAAGACCAGAATTGACATCATTTTCCACTAACATGATTAATTTAAAGTTTCCAGACCTCTTAAATTCGCTCAGTGCCATTACCTTTGGTCATCCCAGGTTAATTTACTTACATGCCCCCGAGCCCCCCACGCATACTAGGTGAGGTGGGCCCCCCTTGCAACCTGCAAACCGGGTTTTTTTAGATAAGAGCAAATCTCAAAAGACCTTAGAAATCTGAAGAAAAGTAAGCTCATTAGACGGTGAGCATGTCGAAGGGAACAAAGGCTTTGACCAGAGACCCTGAGGGGTTCGTCATCCCGGGGAAGTTGCGCAGCACTACTCCAAGTCCTGAACCAGATCCAAACCTCAAAGAAAACTGGCCAATTTCAAGCAACCATAGCTCAAAACAGAACTTCTCCAGAACACAGCTCCAAACAAGATGCAGGCTCTTCAAAACCATTCGATCGGCACTCGACAATCCGAAGCAGTCCAAGACAGTTACTCAGCCAGTATTTAACCAGATAAGAAAGGGGCTTTCGGAGCTTCCGAATCACTCCTCGTTCATCCCAAGCCTTAAGGAGATTGTTAGACTGATTTTTGAGGGAGGGGGGATCCCGAGTGTATTTTTGCAATCGGTTTCGGATTGGCTAGGGCCAGACTCCGCTGAAAAGTGTATCGAAGGCCTAATACTAGACCTCCAAAACAACAACACATCGGTACTCCAGTACTATCCTATCAAGCCAAGGAAACCCTCAGACTCTCTTTTTCTGGAACTATTCACTGATTTCTTCATGGGAGTTTGCGATAGTCTCTGCAAAGGTTTTGTAAAAGATGTCCAGCTTGAATCAATAGGAATCACATGTAAGTGGATTAAGTCCATTTCAAATGTATCAATCCGGCCACTAAGGCACTCTGGATGTGTTGCTTTGAACGGAGTTTTAAGAAGTCTCATTGCAACTAAATCTGACCTTTTGGATAAGTTGGCGAGATTCAGAGCCCAACTGGAAAGCGAGTCGCCGGGCACGGGTGCCAGGGATAAGCTGGAAGAAGAGTCTTTGCGAACCAACAAAATTGTGGAAAGGGTCGAATCCATCATCAAGGACATTGTAGCCGACTCTTGGATCGCGAGATCCCAAGATGTGAGCCAGGATATTCGCAATATCTGTCTTAGCACTCTTTCAGAAAGCATTCTGCAGCCGCATATGGCCAATCTTGTTTGCGAGAGTGGAATCCCTTCCTTGCTGACTGGCCTGCTTCCGGAAGAGCTGAACTCGAATCGCATTCAAATCCTTCGCTCCATTCTGATTTGCACTGAGACCAAGGAGATTATTGAGAAATGCAGCGATTCCTTCACAGAGCAGTCCTTCCTAAAGAACCTCAAGAATTTGTCTGCCCTTGCCTCTAAGCTCCCCTCTGACTCCGTTATCTCCTCATGTGGGGAGCTGGCGCTAAGAGTCCTGCTGAAACTTCTGGAGCACGAGCTTTTAAATGAGGAGTTCGTTGATGAAATTGTTGATCTCATTTGGCTTAACCCATCCTCCCCAGAAATTAGCTCCCTTCTTTCAGAGTTTGTTGACTCTGCCCTTTTTGAAGGTGGAATTTCTCATGAAAACATTGAGGCACGGGAACTGATTGAGCTTGCATCCCACCATGTTGAAAATAAAAAGGTCCGGAGCTTAATGAACCTGGATGGACTTAAACCCCTTGAGCCAAGCAGAACCAGATCAGACTTGCAGACTCTGCTGGAATTTATTCACGAATTTGGAAGAGACTTGGTTGTACTCACCAATAGATGTGTAAATGCCTTTTGGACCAAAGCCCCTTGTGTGAGAGATTCCAAATTTCTTGTAGAGATGCTTCTCGCAACAGAGTGCTCCTCAAGCTCCCAGATGGAGCCGCTAAATGAGGAAATGCGAAAGGCTCTACTCCTTGTTTTGCACGCCAATGTTTCTCGAATTGAAGAATTATTACTCATGGAGTCAGGCGAGGCCCCAGATCTCTTTTCCTCAAAATCTGAATCGCAACTTTGCAGGTTCAGAGCAATTGTGGCCGTTTCCGTAATCCTGGAATATATGGAGCCTCTAACCCTTTTGCACGAGCAAAACACCGATTATCTCACAATTCTACTCTCCATTTTTTCTACATGCATAAGTTTGTACTGCAGACTTATGCAAGATAAGCGAAACTCCGGCTTGGTTCAATCCGGAATAAAGCATTTCCCCATCCAGAAGTTTATGAACCTCATCCACAGCCATACCGATTCAAGAGTTATAGATGGAATTTGCATGACTCTTTCCCCAATTGTCAGTTTGGACTGCAAGAGCTCTTTCTTCAGCGACAACTCTTTAATTGACATTCAAAATGAAATTGAATCTCTCAACAAGAAACTCCTGGACACATTTTTAGTATCTGGGAAAGAGTTTCTCGCAAATACAGATGGTCTTTTATACTCAGATGTGGTGGAAAATACATCGAAATCCAAGAAACAAAAGAAATCCCCCAAGACATCAAATGCACAAACCTCCACTCTAAACACAATGTGCAATTTCAGGAAAGCCTTTGGAGTTGTGAAGTACCTCACCATCAATAATGTATATCTATCCAACCAGTTAAGAGACCATTTCTCGCCATATAAACCTTCAGAAATGTCGCCAGAGCAGGGATCTGGAGTCCCGAACTCGTTTGAAATACTTTTCGAGGTTCTGGAAAGATCTGAAAGGATTATTCAGTTAAATATCGACCAGGTTCTCTCATATCAATGCACGCAGCTTTACACAATTACCCTTGATATGCTAACAACAGGATATGCTCACCTTGTTCAAGACCTTCTGCATGAGTTAGATGTTGATACTTCACATAGAAATAATTTACATCCTATTGGGGACCAAATGAGTGAATTCGACGACCTCGCCTTAAGTAGTATTAAAGAAACAACCATTGAAGTTTATAAGGCTGTGAGACACAAGTTGGGTGGCGTTTTGCTGGAATCTCTGAGGAACAACATCAAGCATAACTCTGAAAATGGCCAATGTCTCAATCTAATTAACCTCCTTTCAATGTGTTCTTTTCTTGTAATGATAGGGCTTCAAGGAACTATTGAAAACAATCTGCAAGACATAGATACGGAGGATCAAGTAAAATGGACTTTTTCAGATTCTGAACTTGTTCTAATTACCAAGGAGTTCATATATTGGACTTCTCCTGATCGTGGTAAAATTGAAGATGATAAATATAAACTGTCCAGGCTTTCTTTGTCTTTAATTGAAGGATTTAACAATATCTTGAATTATTCATGCCAAGAAAAACCATATCACTTACTTTATCCAAGCTGCAGGATGTTTGAACCCCTAGACAACTTAAAAGATGAGGCATTTGTTACAACACCGGAGACCTTGGATACTTATGAGAATAAAATCAATGATTTTCTTAGTCACCCATTTTCCCCAGGCTGCATACTTGCAATAATAACCATTTCTTCAAAATACAAAACCACTCAAGAAATATTTATTCCAATTTTGGTAAACTACCTGGCAGATATTGATGATATCATGAATAATAACTACTATCTTGAAAGCATTAAACCAAATACTGACTCAGAAATCAACAGAGAAAAGCTTGTCTTTTCAAATAAATTCCTTGAATTCATATTACTCAAGGAAGATCAAAATAATTTTAAAATATTCACTTGTATTTTAACTTGTCTCATAATTTCTTATGTCCAAAATAATACTGAAAGAGCTCAGAGATTGAGTAAGAAGCTTCTTCCCAGACTAACGTCAAAGATTGGATGGAGACGAGTCGAAAATTTAATAAAGTACAGCCCTTCAGACTTCTCCAAGTCAGTTCTTGAATGTCTGCGATTTGCCCTCTTTGGAGAACTCTCGCATCCAGTATTCAGAGATGTAATTTCCAGAGATGAGCTAATCGAGAAGAATGTCAAGACAAAAGGCATCATCAAGCTCTTCTTGGATTTTATCACAACACAAATTGCCCCTGGGGGAGGGAAAACAGTAATAAATACTATTTCCTCTGTGGAAATCCAAAGGATATTGGATCGAGCCAAAGAAGTTTGTGATTTTAATGGAAATAATTCCTCTAGTGGAAGGCTCTCCGCCATGATAAATAGGGAACTGTTTGATAACGACATTATGAACTTCCTGGACATTATTTCCGGCCAAAAAGATAAAAAATCCTTGAATAAAAGCAGGAATCCTCATATTCAAACGGTAGACACTGATTCTGAGAGCTCTCCGTCGAGAGATAACAGTGCAATAATCTCTTCAGACTCCAATACAAGTAGACCAAAAAGAAAGAGAGCCTCTAAGTCCCTAGGATCAAACTTTATTGATTTGGAAGATGAAGAAAGCATTGATTTGGATAATGAAATAATGGACGATCCCAATCTATCTGATAACTAGACCATTTATAGGGCATTAAATTGCCAATTATATTCTTTATTCCGTTGAATGCAAAATCATTAAATTACCTACTTGAATGCCAAATCAATCCCGAAACGTAAACAAAAATGCTTTTTGATTTAGATATATCAACTTTCATTTCTCCATTTACAAAGAATCTCTCCGTGTTTACTCACAATTGTATCCAAACTTTCACATCCCCAATATAAACCAAAAGCTGCAGTACTATTATCGTTATGAAATGCTTGCTTATTTATATCCCAAAGAGCACCGGGACCAGATCCTAGCATATATGGCCTATTCAATTCCTCCCTCGAAAGCTCTTCTGAAAACGCAATTCTTGAAATGTTTTTATATGCAAGATAACCTGAAATCAATATGTCGTCAGTAAAAAACATATGTTTGATCGTTTCCGTTGGACAATTATTCTTTAGTGCTAGAATATCTTTGTTAATGAATTTCTTTTTAAGGAAGTATGTCCCAACTCCGCTTAGGAGATCGACACTTCTAATTACGAAATTTGCGCTTTTTTGATCATGACTCACTCTGTGAAGTCTGTCTGTTCTATATGTTGGATCGCAGTTGTCGTGGAACGCTTGTCCCCTTCTTCCCAAGACAGCTTGTGGGAACTTTTCGTGTACATAAATGTAGTCACAAACTAAATGTCTCGAGTACCTTGTATCATCATCTAATATCACCAATCCTGCGTCTTCTGGAATGTTACCAATCTCGATTGGCAAGAGAAATTTGGTTGCCGGACCATAATCTTTTCCCCTTAAAATTCTCAACAACGGGAACCTCGTTTTATCTTGTAGGTAGCTCGGAATTGGAGGATATTCTTCTCCGGTTCTTTCAAAAATGTATGGAATTGATAAAATGACCTCCTTAATCCCGTAAGTTTGTTTATGTAACAAATCTAGATAACTACCCAAATTATTAATTCTTTTTGGAGTGGTTGTCAATAATATATATACCGGACCCTCAAAGTTATACTTGCACGGAAACAAGATGGAATTCTGTACAAATCCATTTTTTGATTCCTCTTTAATTATAAATTCATTCGCTGTCATATTCTTCTCATTCGCCTCCACATATTTGGCAATCTTATTAAGTGAAGCTCCGATTGTGTCAAACATGTCTTTGCTTTCTGACAACTTTAGTGAAATTCTAAGCATTGAATCTTTCAACTCCTCTAAATATTCAAAACTACCCTTACTTACTCCTTCCTTTTTGTCCAACTCCACAAATGCTCCTCTAATCCCACCCTCTGGGTATTTGTTTGCACTCATTAACATAAAGAAAGTACCACTCATAAATATTAACATCGATAATCCGAATATTAGAAATTGGATTTTTATAGCCTTACCACCTCCCAACTCATTTGGACATAGTCTCATCCTTAAGTGGCTTAATTTTAGTATAAATATATTCTAGACTATTGACTATATTTATTTGTCAAAAAAAATATATATATTTAATTGTTTATAAAATTATAGAATTAATTAATCATGCTTAATAACTAGTTAATATTTAGCAATAAATTAATACCGGTTTTTACATGCAACTTTACATGTGGTCCATGTAACAACATAGGAGCTTCCACGTAACAAATATTCACTCAATTGGCCTACACCCCTTCGAACGTTAAATAGATAAGTACCTGAAGATAGAAAATTCTCTTAAGTTCTCTTTGTCAGTTTTTTTTTGTTAAATTGATGCTCATAGCGTGCCAATACAATAGAAATAGATGCAAACACAACACAGTATACGAGTTGTGGAAGAGTAACTCTCTGAAAAAAAAAAATAGTTCATCAAAATGCTCACCAGAGTTTTTAATGTTCACAAAACCTACCTTCAATTCAGGATCCCCAAAGTACTTTTCGAAACCTTGAACGGGAGAGTATACTTTAAAAAAATTAACATATTTAGCTCAAAACAAATTGGTTCAAATATAAAACTTACCAGAAAACCCAATGGTAAGACCCAACAACAATTCGATCCCAGTATTTAAGGAGTATGTTGCAACTCGTCGGTCAAAATGCGTGTAAATTGCAGAAATAGAGCTGGAAGTCGTCACAGTTTAGTCTTGAATTTATTAAAACCGCTAATAAACTTACAGCAACAGAGATAATAATGAGCCTGGGTAGTTCTTGAAAATAAAATTCACAAATATATATACCGCATGCACACCAATCATCCCAACAAACAATTCCCTTAAAAAAGCCACATAGTTAGGGATAACAGTTTCACCTCTCTTTTCTATCTCAGCCTCTTTTGTTCCTGAAGGTTCTAATATTTTTGTCAGTTTTCCTTTTGTCCCCACATATTTAATCTGATTCCAACCTACCCATAGCATCGTTGGATCTCTCGGACACTATCTCCACTGGTCTCACTTCTTGACTCAACATATCAAATATATTCTCTTAAAAAACACGGCTAATTAATTTATATTCAGAAAATATTGAAAATTTTTTTTTTAAGTCCTTATTTTTATTTTTTTATCCATAATACATGGGGGCGTCCACATTAATTCGAAAAAATAATATTTTAAGATTACATGTACGCGTTACTAAAAGGTATCACAAAATGACACGTAATCAGAATTTTAGAGGAAAAAAATAAATTTAATAATAGCAAGAGAAAATATTTTAGAATGTTTAAATAGGAAAATTTTCGGCAAAACACAGATATGGATGATAGAAGGAGTATTAAATGGCAATATATGCATAGATAGGAGAGAGCTATATGTCAGTTAGCAGAGAATTCGAGCCAGGTTGAAAATCATCTTAAAATTGATAATAAGGGACATAGTTGAGTAAGGTTTATTTGTTTAAAAATTGGGTAAATTGCCAGTTTTTCATCGCTTAATACAATACAAAAAAAATGAAGTCATGCAATTTATTACTTTTAATGGAGTTTGCATGCATTCTTATAATTTCAGCTGGAGTAGTAATATATTTATATATTCAAGAGGCCCCCAATAGAATTGGTCAGCGTAGTTTTTTTATAGAAAACAAGCCACAACTGAACTACTCGGAGTGTGATTTGAGTTTTGATGGTAGCATAAAAGAATTAGTTTTGAGAAATTCAACGGAAGATAAGAATCCACCGAAGCAAAGGCTATGTTTGAGCGAGGAGCAAATCCGAATCTTCGATTTGACTAAGAGGCTGAGGCCTAGACTAAGTACCAATTATTCTGGATACAGAGGTCCGTGGATAGAAGATGGAGTTTTTTGCAACTGGATTGTTAAATATTACAGGGGAGAAATTGAAAAATGTAATATGCTGGAGCAACATTCCCCAGTGTACCTTCCAATATTCTGGACCTCGATTCAAAGGAATAAGGTAGATAATGATGTTAAAAAGGAATGGCAAGCTGAGGCTCAGAATGTAATAAATTCACTAAAGAATGACACACTTTATTTCACAGTACTCCAGGTAAGTTTAGATGGTTTTGAGAGTCGGAATTTGATCAATTAACCATTTGGACAACACTCTGATTTAGGATGCAGAAGGGTTTAAAAAATCAAAACTAAGATTTAAGTCTACATCGAATTTAGTTGTATTTAATGCTGGGGGAGCAACCCTGGGATTCAAACAAGTCCCTATTCCCCTAATTAAAGGAGAACTTCAATATGAAGGCTTGAGTGCAGAGAAGGATATTTGGTTATCTTCAACTATTGTTAAAAAGCACTTTCCTGTTAGGAAGAAATTGTTTGAGACATTTGGGTTTCATAATGTAACGGATGAAATGTTAAGCAAAACGATTCCTGATGAAATTTTGAAAGATAGAAATAAATTTATTCATTATCAGGGAGACCAGTTTAAGCAAGTCATACAAAGGTCCGTCTTCCACTTATGTCCAAGAGGGTTTGGAAGAACCTCCTTCAGGCTTTATGAAACAGTCCAGCTCGGAACAATTCCGATATATATTTGGGATGACGTAAATTGGATTCCCTATGGGAATTTAATGGAAAGGATTGGGCTAATTATTCATGTGTCTCAAATGACAGATTTATTCAATATTCTAAACTCAATGGGTAAGAATGAACTGGAATTCAAGTTTGAGGAAATAAAAAAGTTCAAACATTGGTTTACTTATCTTGGAATTACACAATACATATTTAAAGTCATTAATAGGCTTCCCTCAGACATAATCTCAAAAGAAAACATAGAGAATCAGTATCTAACTCTATTATAACAAATGTATTCTAAATAAAATATTTTATAAGTTGCTGTAAGTAGTCTAGTAATCTATAATTCCTTCGACTGTATGAATCATGGTCTTTGTAAGTACTCCAGGTCTGAAATTGTTGCAGATCTCCAAACTCTTTAAAAGTTCAACGGACCTCTCTATACTTTGTTGATATATTTCCCTTCTGATTCTACGTGTTCTGTGGGGTTCAGGCAAAGTCTCAGCCAACTGAGCAGCTACTTTGGTGGATTCCCACACATCTGGCTGGAATTGAGGTCTGCGTCTGAAATTAAAGCCCTTGCTAGATTTTTGTGAATTAATGGAGTATCCAACTAGATCCTCAACCTGGAGGTCTGATTTGTCACTTTGATCACTCCCCCAAGAGTGGAAGAGGGATTTGTTCTTAAAAGGAGAATTTAAGTGACTCAAGTCCTGCTGTTGGCCAAACTCTAAGTTTTTTAACTTCTTACTTTCATACATCTCCTTTTTCAGGAGCTTTTCTCTTAGCTTTCTTTTAGCTTCCTCTATTGGCAATGGAAGCTGAAACTCGCTTGGAAAGAATTCGGATTGGCCACTCAAAGATTCTTCATGATCGGCTTGAATTCTTAGGTTTGGATAGTCAGAGAAACAGTTTTCAGAAGAGTTGTGTCTTGTGACAGATTGGTAATTGGTCGGATTTTTTGATGAAGATGGTGATGCCAGAGAAAAGTTGAAAGGACTTGGAATTGGTAAAATATTTGCAATATCGGTAGAAAAAGCGTTTCTTGGAGGAGTGCCATATTGATCTAGATATATATTTGAATCCAACCACTTGGTGGTATCATTTGTCTCGAAATCTGGTTTATTTGGGTAAGATTCAAGCGTTTTAATAGCTTTCGAGGGGAAATAATAGTTTAAGCATATTTGACAGCTTTTAATTAAGCTTTCTTTATCAAGGTGGGGACACCTATCTCCAATAATATTGATAATACATACCAGAATATGGTAGGCGTACTTTGCAATGCTCCTCCTTTGAGACAGGGTTTGCACTCTATTAAAGTCAAAGTGGGTTACAAAGCAGTTAATTAGTTCCCCGAATCTGTTGTAAACATCAAAGACTTCAGAATAAGACAGTGTCTTTTTGGAGTCTTTCAGATCTTTAACTTCATTTGACATACATTTTAGAGATTTCTGTATGATAGAAATCTCTTCCAAAGATAGGATATCTGTCGAATTCTTCCAAATTTGCTCGATTCCTTTTAGTTTTATTATAGGTTTAATGTGATTCATTTAAAAGAATATCCGAATACCTGTTAATCTGCCTTTTTAGTGTCTGTGAGAACGTGATTTCAGCATTTAATTCCCTAAACTTTATTTTTTTTCGAGCAAGGTTAGTACTCCACTACAAAGCATGCAAACAAGGGAGTCCTTTGGCGCCACTCCAGTAATTAGTATTACAAGGATTAAATCTAATTAGGAGGAAGATAAAAATAAAAGAGATCTATCCGTTGATAAAAGAGGAAGATCTGGGAAGATACACCATATTTCCGGTTTAAGAGTTGATCTCTGTTGATCGTTGAGTTAATGTAGGGTAGTTTTGATTCTTCAGGAAATAGATTGATGGAGGATAAATCGGGGTTAATGAATGAAAGGGATTTTATTCTTAAAAGCAGGTTGGAAGTAAAGTTAAATGATTTGGAGAAGAAGCATCTAGAGACTAAAGAGAGGGAAGCTCAGACTGTGGGCTTTCTTGAGAGGAAATTGAGACAAGTTGAATTAGAACACAAGACAGAGTTGAAGTTGAGAAGACAGCTTAGATATGAGGTAAACAATTTGAGGAAGAAGCTTCTGGAAACATACCAGCTGTACACAAATACGTTGGAGCAGAATGAGCAAATGAGGAGCGAGCTTGACAGGTTAAAGTGTGGTTCGATGGGGATAAAAGATGCAGGAACGAATTTTAACATTTCAAGACAGGTTAATATTCAGATACAAGAGACCTCTCATGATGAGCACTGTGTTAAAAGTGGAAACAGTGAGTTTTTCCAGAAAGGCAGGTTAAACTGGAGGGAATTTGATGATGAAGATTCGAAGGAAAAAAGGTTTTCAAGGAGTTTTGACATTAGAAATGGAAGGCATTCTGTCAATTGTGGAGTGAATTTGTATTATGGTAGGAGCCAGCTTTCAGGGATAAACAAGACAGTTGAGAGGATTAAAATTCCTGGTGGGGGAATGACCCTGGGAAAGACAATTTCAGGAGTTGAGTCTTCCAGGGATTTGAGCCTTAAGTCCGAACGGGCTAAGGACTGGCTAAACCAGATTGAAGAGCTCTACAAGCCTTTGGAATACCCCAACATATCGAGTAGAATGAACAGAAATGGGCCAAATTCATTCCATGAGTTGGGGATTGAGAACTCTCTAAACTTGGGAATAAACCCATTTTCCGACGAAGAATATTTATCTGGGGAATATAGTCTACCAGAAAATGCAGAAGACGTTATCACAAATACCGGATTTATTATTGACCAAATAAACCAACAGGACAAGGAGCTCTCCTCACTGCTGAATAAAACCTTCATAAGTTATGGAAACAGAAATTCTTTGAAGGGCAAGTGGAGGAGCACTAGAAACAACCGGAAATAAACAACTATAACCACGGACCAAATAAAGATACCTTATTCTAAATACAAAAGCCATTTTCCCTTAGCATCCTAACATTGCCACTCTCGCGGCTATAGCAAAAAACAGAACTAGGCCTAAGTGGACTCTGCATCTCGTGTGAAATGGGAACACTTTGATTCCTCACTCCATACACTAACGAACTTGATGGAGGGAACTCCTGGTAACGATTCTGGGGCAGCGGAGTTGACGATGCCAACATGGGAACACTTGGTCTATTTGTGTACCCATACAAAGGCGGGTAATATTGTGGCGGGCTCCAGTTTAGCTGTTTAATTTTTAAGGCGGCAGTAGGGAACTTGGGTGGTTCGGGGATAAGGCTAGGATCAATAATGCATGATTCTGACTTTTTGCTTGCTTGCTCTAGGTATGATATGGGGAGATCTCTGATGTACGAATATGTGTCAATGAATTCTACGGGGTCTTCGTCTAATATAATGTTAACAATACTTTGTTGGATCTTTTTTCCGACTGTTGATAATATCCTAGGCTTGACCTGAGCGTTAATTTCTTTTATATTTATTTGGAATGCCCCGTTTGTGGGAGAATAAGATATCCGTATTGAGTCTAGTTTTCCGTCCAGTATTTGGATGGGAATGTTCTTCTCCTCAAATTGCTTGTTAATGCTCTGTGAGTTGGCTCGGACATTGTCAACCTGGAGCCCTTCGCTCATGTCCCATTTTAGATCCTCAAGATGTAGGAACTGCTTGAGATATATATTAATGATATTTCTTATTATTTCCATCGAATTGCTCTTTTAAAGGCAGTCGTTTCTAAGAAAAACAGATGCCTACTTTGGCCTTTTTTAGATCTCCCATCCAATTCCTCTACGGAGTACAAAACTCACTAGCTGTACTTTTAAACCAGAAATTGATGCCAGATCTGTGTGGTTTATTATGCCAGGTCAGCTTAATTCTTTTGAACGGTTAATAATCAGTGAATTATCGAGTTAGTATGTAATTAATAAATGCGAATGGCGCGAAACTTTAACTCATGGAGCTCTAATATTGATTTCCCTAGGGATAATTTTATTGATCAAAGCCATTTGAAGGAGGATTTTAACACAATAGGTGCGAAGCTACATAATGTTTAATTAAATCATGCTAATGACTAATAATAACTCCCTCACTGTATTAACAAGCTAGGCCTTCTTGGTGCTTTGAGGTTAAGCAAAGAATGTGCGCTATTTCTGGAGACATTCTTTGTATTCCCCTCTTCAGGATTCGAAGAGGTAAGGTCACTAGATTGTTTTATTATGGATTCCCGCCTACTTCCTGTTATTGATGTTCTTTCACTGTTGGCTTGCACATTTTCATTATTAGAACAAGGGTGAGACAAGCCCTGAACCACACTTGAATCTCTCAATCTAAGATTTTCAAGCATGAGACGAGTGTTATCCCTCTTAATTTGGTCAATTTCCTCTGTTGTGCGCTTATGGAGAATTTCTACTTCGATCTTGGCCCAGTCTCTTTGTCTAATGTCTTTTTTGAGCTGTTCACGCTCCTTCTTGAGACTTTGTACTTGGTCAAAGAGAGTCTCAATTTCCGCATTATTGATGCTAGAGTTTGGATATGAGACACATTTCCCACATTTGTATTGTTCCAATTCATGGTTCAACTCGTCAACTTTAGTTTCCAATTCCTTGCAATGTTTAATGATATTCTCTACAGACGAAATCTTGTCACAATCTTCTCCAGAAGTTCCGAACCTACTTTTTTTCTGATTCTTATACATATCACTCAGCACATTATCAAGCTCCTTCCTTAGTGAATGAGCGTCTTGCTCGAACTTCTGATGTAATTTCTTTTCGTGATAATATTGTTGAAGAGTTTTTTCCTGCTCAACTTTGAGAGCATCAAATTCACGATTTTTCTGCTTTAGAGCCTCCTCATTTATAGCCAACCTCTTACCGGTATCCTTTAGATGATTAGTCATTTTTTCTAGCTCTATTAAAACCCGTTGCTTTTCATTAGAAATAGCGAGCAGTTTCTCCTCCATACTCTTGACTATTTTGTTTAAGGACTCAATTCGCACACTATTTTCGTTCTCCCTTTGACTTTCGTTCTTAACCCTTTTCAACTCTTCACTCTGTTCTCTAAGTCTTTCCTCATAGTTTTCCACCAACTGCATTTGCATTTCCTGCATTTCTTTAGTCTTCTCCATATTTTTCTGAGTCAAATAATCAATGAACTCAGATTGCTCTCTTTCCTGGATTTCAATAACTTTTCTTAAATTAGAATTCTCCTCCTGAAGCTTAATCACCCAATTTGAATACTCCATTTCTAGCTCATCTAGCTCTCTTTGCTTTTCCTTGAGCTCTGACTCTACCAATTCGTCCAAGTTGAGACTTGTATTATTGAACTCGTATTCAAAAATCTTTTGTTTAAGTTCAAAATTCTCCTTCCTATACTGTTTTACTAAATAATTTGAGCATTCAACCTCATAACTGATATCAGTATATTGCTCAATATCCGCTTCATGACCAGTCGGTTTAGGCGCAGAGTAATCGTCTGTTTTATCCAAAATATTTTCTTCCTTTGAAATGTCTGAGTTCACTTCCCCACTAGACTCTCCTGGTTCTAAAATATTCAGTGACACCTCCATTTTTACTTTCTTTATTGGCTCCAGCTTAGCCAATTTCTCAATTGTGTCCCTTAAAGACTTGTTTTGAACCCTCAATTGCTTGTACCTCTCCTTATACTTGATCTGTTCTTCCATGTCAAATGAGAGTAACTCCAATGTCTCTAGGCACCCTTTCAAATTTTCTCTAAAATCCTCTTCAGAGTCATGTCCAAATCTCATTTCAGACAATATCTTTCCTCCGTTCAAGATTTGGTTCATACGGCTGCTTGCGCTCATGTACTTACATAACATTGTTTTCAAATATTCATTGTATTTTTCTAAACTTCCGATAATCTTCTGAGATTCCTGCAGCTTGTTTTTTGCTGTGATCTCACTCAAACACGAATCTATCTCATCTTCTTTTAGCTTCTTTATAAAAAGCTCCAGGCTTTTTTGGTTCTCCTTATAGTCATTCAAACGGCCCAGTAAATCCGCATTTTCTACCACCCTCCACCCCACCTCTTTGCTCAACTCACAATTCTTTAAAAATAATTCCAAATTCTCCTGAAAAATCTCATCCTGCTGCATTTGTGATATTTTTTTAATTTCCATGTTTTTTGCATGTACCCACATTGATTACATGCTTTTTTCATGCCCACGCCCAATTTACATTCGAAATAGGCGGGAAATTCTGACATGTCAGAACACCGGTATATAACTTCAAAACATGTAAACAATTGTGGATAATTAAGAGAAACATATTTACACGTAATTATTCGGCATGACTACTTAGTGATTTCACATTATACAAAGTTTTTTCAAATTCGAGTATTTTTTTGAAATTAATGTTGGAATTTGGCGGCATTGAATTTTTTTCTACATCAATTCAAACCATTTAATGAAAAATGTCATTAATTCAGTAAACCCAAGAGAAATCATGAAATATCAGGCCAAATAATGTGCTAAAATTCACCAATCGCATTGAGCCTCTCAGCCTACCCAAGTCTCGGCAAAATGAGGAATTTTCCTTATTTGGGGTCAAAATGATTATAAAAACAACTCATATTTCAGCCCTAAGTAATCCAAAATAAGTCATGAATTATAAAAAATAATTTAAAAAAAATTAAATAATTCAATTTTATTGTCGAGCCGACACGGAGGGGCACAAGTTAAATTTTTGATAATTTACTGCCAAAGTTATAGGAGGGTATAGCAATTGTTTCCGGCCCGCAGGAAAGATGGAATTTAATTACCGAACGCAAAGTAGTGGCCAAAATTAATATGTAGGGTAGAATATTAATTGATTGAGGCGTGTATAATAAAAGTTGAACCAAGTAGTTAAGAATATTATTAAGATATAACCTGTGGACTCACTTGAATTATATACGTTGAAAGGACGTGATTATTTATCAAAACAAAATAATGGAAAAAGAAATTATAATCGCCCAAGTATTGGAGGAATTAAAGCAATCAATCATTTTAATTAACGATTCTCTTGGAACGGAGAAGTATGATACGTCTTCAATTTCCAATTTATCTCTCTCTACGATACTGAATGTCTGTGATATTCATATAGTTGACGAACTTCCGCAATTTCAAACTAGAGCTGAAGATCTGTTAGTAATGCCCTTTGAGGAGTCCCAAACAAACATGTCCATGCCTCAGAATCAACATATACCACCAAATTATATTATTCTACCCTCTTCAGGCTATGTCTCCATACAAAACGAAGCAATGGGGGGTGCTTCTTGGAATTATTATGATGACTGTGAGTCAACTAGTGAGGGGAGCTTTATGTCTGATTGTGATGATGAAGAAGCTTCTGATGTTGAGATCGATATGAGTGATTTTAATCAAAGTTTCAGCAATCATCCAAACCCCGATTCAGGAAGCAATCCAGAGCCCTTGCAAATTAGAACCAATGGCAATGATTTTGTGGATAGTTTTGGGCAGAGCCATTTCAATGGATCATCAAGAAATGAACCATGTCTAGAGGTGTCGCCCATTTCTTTTGGTTCGAACAGCCCCTTTTACCGTGAGTCTGTTGTTGAAAACCAAGATGGATCCAGGCCAGTCCCAATGGATTCAGAGAACGCTCTCAAAAGACAGCCTATAGCAGAAATTGAAGAAGACGAAAGAGACTTAAAGATGGCTAAGTACGACTCCCAACTTCCCTCCGGGATAGACGAGGTTTTCTATTAAGAATATTGTCTTTTACGAGGCCTGTCTGTAGTTAAGCTACACATCCCCCTAAACTAAATCTTTTGATTAATAGGAGAATGGATGTAACACTCTAAAGTGGGGATACAAAGAATTTGGAATGAGATAGAGTAGAGTACCGGCCAACGGTTCAATGGAGTAAGACACATTGTACTGTTTGCCTTCAAGACATGTGATGACTCCACGTCTTCTCAAATCCCTCTTAAGTTTGAATAAGTACTAAGCTTGGAAACAGCCCAGATCTCAGATTTAATCAGACTTCATCAATTTCTGATGTTTTCAATATTAAAGGAGATAAAATCATTATGTATTAATGCTTGAATAATTCCGCCAGCATATGGCAACTCAGAGATGAAAACCTAATTCAGTTCTATGAATTCGAAATGTAACTTTCTCGAGAAACTTACCGATTTTGGGGGATTTAGATTCTGGCTAGCCATGATTCTGCATAGGAGCTCGCTCTGTTTACTCCAGACTTGCCCTTGCACAACCTCCTCCTTACCATTTTGGTCCATCCCTAATAGGAAATCTTTGAGGTCCTGCTGAGCATTTGCAACACAACAGTTCTTACAAGTCCCAAGTGTGAACATATGAGCGTCATTTCCTGAGTCTCCACAAACCAGAAACCTTTCAAGGGGAATCGATTTACCTAAAATCTCCTCTTGCAGAAATAATACAGATAAGTGTTTTCCGCCTTTTTCAGGGAGGATATCCAAGTATTTCCACGGTCCCTGTCCACTTATGGCAAACCTATAGCTTTGTTTGTTTATCTGTATTTCTTCATATGCTTTTAATGCATATTCTGTGTTTATGGATACTGATAAACGAAATGGATCATGAAAATTGTTTCCATTTATGTAGTATTCTAAATTGAGCACATTCAAACTTTGCTGAATCTCCTTTGTTAATTCTTCTCTTTTAAATGTTTTACTTATAGTCTGGAACCACTCTTGTATCGGCCAAGCAAATAGTCTATTTCGACACCAGGTGGGAAATTGAGGATTGGATTCCTTTGCCACTTTTTCAATGTCACCCTTCTCCGGATCAATGTATTCACCTTGATCCTGAAATTTCAACAGGGAAAATAACTCATCCAGGGCCACCTTCCTCCCCAGCACAGTGGAGAGCCAATTACAGTAGGCTTGAATGTCCATTTCTTTATTCGGAAATTCGTAGACCTCCGTCCCCACTCCGCAAATTGCATAATCTGGTCTGATGAGCCCAAACTGCTTAGCTGCGTGAAGAAAATCTTTTAGATTCCTTCCTGTCGAGTATATTAGCTTGGACCCAATGAACATGTGCTGGCGGGTCCAAATTTCATTAAACATCTTCAAGTATTCCTCGTTTCCTATCAGAGTCCCATCCAGATCTGTGACAACCACAATTGGTTGCCTCGGAATTACTTGGCTTAGGATCCCATCCTTTAGACAAAACTTTAAGCATTTTTTTCCATCCTTTCCCGACTCTCTCTCTGCGTCCTTTATGCTAATAAAGTAGTTTCTCCTGCCATAGGAGTCCGGAGGATTATCCCATTTTGTTTTTTCAGAATTACACAACACAAACTCTATAAAGGCTCTAAATTAAAAAGTTCGACATTTTATACAGAATATCCCGGTGAAAAATACAACTTACCTTTTTGTTTCAAACTCAAATGTATGCCAACCCAAACTCCCCTCAATTGGCTTCATTTCCCTAAACACCCACATCTGCTCGCCATTAAAGAGATTTTCTTGTTCATCACTATAAAAGAAGACCCTATTCCATGCAGAATTGTAAAATAGCTGGACTCTTACCATACTTTACTCGGCCTTGTAATAGATGACCAGGCCTTTCTTAATTAATCTAATAATAGCAGCCTAACTGCAGGCCCCAAAGCAAGCTAAGCAGAACTTCCGGGTAAATTCTGATGAATCTGGGCTCCTACCCACTATGCACAGTAGACAATGCCGTTTGCCAATTTTCTGTACTTTTAATCTTCCTTTTATTTCAGCAAAGCTCATGCTCGCAAGCTTGCAGATCCATTTGGCGCCCATTGCGCCAAGGTACCGTGAAGAAGTATTCAAAGGAGAAGGGTTGATAGGAAAATGGACTACGAGAATAGAGGAGGCCACAAGACAGGTAGTGGAGCCCTGGCAAGCTCTCAGGATGTCTCAATCGAAAGGAGAGAGAGGCTTCGAAGGCTTGCACTGGAGTCCATTGATCTTTCCAAGGACCCATACTATATGAAAAATCATTTGGGCCAGGTTGAGTGCAGACTCTGCTCCACAATTCACACAAATGAAGGTTCATACTTGTCTCATACTCAGGGGAGGAAGCATCAAACAAACTTGGCATACAGAGCATCAAAGGAGAAGAACATTAGGCCCGCTGTAAAGCCTCCCAAGGCTGAAAGCACAGAGCAATCTATGCCTAGAGCCCCAAGAATAGGAAAACCAAAGTACAAAGTTTCAAAACACAGAGAAAGCTCGACAGGAGCTAACTGCGTATACTGCAAGTTCCACTTCCAGGAAATTCTTGAAGGTCACGTCCCAGGATTCAGAATTATGTCATGTTGGGAACAAAAGGTTGAAAAGCCTAACCCCAATTACCAATATGTATTCGTAGGAGCGGAGCCCTATAATACTGTTGGAGTTAGGATCCCAAGCACAGAGTTAATTAAGCAGAGGACACAAGTATACTGGGATGAAGAAAGAAAGATTTATCATATTCAACTATATCTTTCAAGCACTAGACTATAGATGAGTTTGGGTACTACTCCAACCTACCTTAGATTAGAGAGTCTCTCTATCCAAAGATCTTTTAGGTTACATGACTCTGGATGCATCTCTTCCTTATTGTTTTTAAATAATTGCTTTCCTATTATGAAGTTGTTTACTTTTTCCAAGTTGTTCTTTGTTTCTCTCTTGATTATCCAGAGCTCGTTTATCTCATCTTCCCCGGTGTCTATTGCTTGAAGTAACAGTTCCTTTGACTCCCCAGAATTTCCTCCTACCTTAATCACCAAATCTCGGAGCTCATTAAAAATCTCCTCCCTTCTCTTTGAATCTCTGCATGAAACATTATAAATTATGCACCCATCACTTGTTATGAGATTAATTAACTGTTCAACAAATCTATTTGAAAGAAACTCTATCCCTGGACACATAAGAGAGTCATTCACACTACTGGAGTTAATATCCACAATAATATAATCAATCAAATCTTTTATGCTCGAGTATAAATGATTTACGTATTCTAATGCGTCTCCAATGACAACTTCAATACAATCTTCTAAAAATCCAAAGTATCCTTTCGCCACATCTCTCACACAAGGATCAAGTTCCACTGTAGTAATATCAAGTATAGACTTTGGATAGAGTCTCCTCAGTATGGAGGCTAGCACACCCCCACCAAGACCTAAAATGAGAGCGTTCCTTTTCTTATTCTGACCTATGCTGTCTAAAATAAGGCTTGAAACAAGAATCACCCCAATGTAGTAATTTGAAAGTCCGCTCAAATGGTCGATCTCAAGTTTTCCTGAATTCGTTCTCCGAATAACCACCTCAGACTGTATTAATCTTGGACTCGACTTAAAAACCATCCGTCTTTTCTCAACCCCAGATTCTTCCATGTCATAAACAAGTATCTGCTTGCAATACTTGGAGTCACAGCTGAAAATACATCTTTTATTCAGATTATTCTCTCCACCCACAGTTAGGATTGGGAATCTTCCAGAGCCCTTTAAAGCCAACGGAGAAATATATTTGGAGAACTCATCAAGGACGGCTTGCTCACTCACTCTGGACTCGCTCTTCTCGTCAGAGAAAAATCTGGAGATCACAATCAACCTTTTGCACTTTGCTTGGCTGCAAATCTCCTCAAATCCCTTTCGTGTGGAGTAAAGCCAATCCTGCTCCTCCCCCAATGGCACTAAAAGACCAGCTGTAAGCTTGCTGTGTTTTTCCTTGCTGATTGTATCATATACTGTTATGAAAAAGCTGCTGTCTGACTCCTTTAGCTTGAGATGATATTCTTTCATATCCCCTGGGACAAAATCACCTATGTACCTATTATTCCAATACATCGCAGAAAGCTCCTTTAGTTTTTTTGCCAGAGTCCAAATGCACTGGGGGTCAGTAGCATGCATCTCCTTGGCAACAGCTCCTTTAAACCTGTAGAAGGTCTTGTCGGACTTTTGCAACTCACTATTCTTGATTATTTCTATGTAATATGGAAGAAACTTTGAATCCTTCATCTCCACCAAAGGCTCTACTACCAGCTCAAGGCCCTTATTATACAACCCCATTGTTAATGCCTTAGCTACATACTCTTGGCCAAGGGTAATCAAAATATATCTCCCATTTGGAGCTAAAAGCTCCAATGCTGAAATTAAATATTTAGACGCCTTCTCCTTTGAAGATAAACCATTTTCAGAAACATTATCCGATAAATAGGCATCCAAAAACCCCTTATCTATTATTGTATCAAATTGTTCCACGTTCTCTTTCTTCTCAACATAATCACTGAACTCCCTCTCGATATCCATACAAATCCATTTTAATCCCTTCCTCGACTTGTTTTTTTCTCTCATCAAATCAATGACCTGGCTAGAAAAATCAATATTTGTGATGTCACTAAAGCCATCATCATATAATCTTACAGGCAGAGTCGAATTTCCACACCCAACATGTAAAATTCTCTTGCTGTCCAATCCTGACCTTCCACTATTCTGAAGAGATCCAATTAGCAAGTCTCTCAGAACATCATAATCTCCGTACCACTCAAATGCTCGACCACTCTCCCCACCATATTTCCTAAAAAAACCACTCCAATACTCGCTGCTCGTAAAGTCCTCTACCGAATTTGGTAATAGCTCCATTTCCGTTTATATTATTAAATATTTCCTTAAATATTGGTTTGGCGCCAAACTATGCCAACAAAAAAAATACCTTGCAGATAAAATGCAAATAAAATTAAATGGCCAGGAATATATATAATTAGTGAAGTACGCGATCTAACTTAGCCTATAATTCCTAGAAAACTTGCTCCCTCTTCTTTTAGAAGGAGAATGTTTCTGATTGTAGCTCTGCAAAACAGCCTCCCCGCGTTTGTAGGCATCAGAGGATAAAATAGTGTCGAGCAATGACATATTTGGGGAGCTAAATTTGCTGGAGTGTGGACTCCTTATTGGTGGTTTGTTATTGTGTTCCTCCATATCGCTGTCCTCCTTCGGGTTATCTAAGTATTGATCCAAATATTCTTTATACACGTTGTTCTTTGTTATGTACAGTTCTTGCTCCAAGTCCTCCTCAGAGATAGGGATATCTCCCCATACATACTCCCATAGAGACTGACCGGGAAGAATGGATGACTCCATTTTTCCGTATGCTCTTTCCGGGCTCCCAGATTCCAGAGATGGGGACTCTTCTGTGTGAAGTTTTGTCTTCGTTTCCTCCTTCGTTGATTCCAAAAGCTCCTTTGCAATAGATGAGGTGTCAGAGAGGTCCAACGAGCCTTCCATCTTAGCTTTGAACTTTAAAATGTATTTACCTGAGTGCCAGAGCCACAGTTTATCCAGAAATAACTTTGGTTCATATTTAACCAAATAATTATTATTTATGGAGTTTAACAGTTTTAAGGTGGTCTTAATAGGCCCCAAGTATTTTGAGATACTAATATCGTCTCCATACTTAGAAGTCGCTCCGTGAGTCAGCATTATTACGGAATTTAAGAAGACTGTCAATGTCTCATGGTCAACATTTTCAACAGGAGATAAATCTCCAGATAGAATGAATTGGATGATGCCTCTATTCGCATTTAAAGTGGATTCAAGGAGAAAACTTACATCTTCAAAAGAATATTCTTTAATATTATTATTTAAAAGATTGTTAATTATCACGGAGACAAGCTTACACAGGGAGTAAACAACGTGACAGTATAATCCAAACAGATTCCGGAGAGTAAATTGTGATCTTGAGCTGTCAAGACTCCTCTTAAATCTAGAGCTGCCTTTATTGCGACCATTTGGAGAGTTTAAGCCCAAATTTGCTCTCTCAATGCTCCAATGAGCAATGAAATCATGTAAAAACTGCATCAAGTATTTAATGCACGGGCTGTAAAACTTGAAATTTGAAACAATTTCGTAGTTTGTGACAAATGAAACGATATAGTCCACCGATGTCTCTCTAACAATAAGTGTTTCATGTGGATTAAATAACTTCTTGAAGTTAATCTGTAAAAACTTCTCGCACCAAGAGTCATAATGGCAAATTAAATAAATGGGAATAAAGTTTACAAACTGACATTTCTCGATTGCTAATATCTGAGTCTCAAATACACTCAAAACGGTGGTTTCAAGGTCAATAAACTGTTTATACAACAGCTCTTCCTTTTTTCCATATCCTGGGATAGAGAAATCCTCGATTGCTGATGACTCTAAGTCGCTGCTCGAAAGGATGCTGGAGACATTTTCTGGGACCTTGAGACTTCTGGACGGAGTAACGTTCAAATGATCAGCGTGACTTGTAAGAATCCGAGTATATTTAAGGCCGTTTTCGCAGACCTCAGACATGAAATCAAATAGCTTTGTTGTAATATTATCAAATATTTGAGCATTCCTATCAATATCCTCCTCTGTGAACCTTTTTGAAAATTGGGTTTTTAGGCCATCCAAATCCTGAATATAGGACTTGGCAGCGCTAATATCCTTATATTCGCCTTTTCTGATTTTAAATGCAACAATCTGGAGCTCCTCTTGTCTCCACTTTTCAAATCTCTCTGGCGTATGGTTATTTGGGTTCCTTATATGGATCTCAGACTCGAGTGAAACGAGCTTATTAAGCAGAAATCTTACTAGTATGCTTAAAGTTGACGGAATCAGCTTAATTCCGTGAAACAAAAGTCTACAGTACAATATATAAGAATCCAAGGAATTCCTTAGAGATAATGGGTAAACATCTTGCATAGTTGTAATAAACCATTTGACATCGGTGGGAACAATATTGACTATAGCATGCATTAGACTAATGATTCTTCTCCCGGACAGCTCCCACTTTGTATTTATCTTGTCCACAGAAGAGACATAGCTTATTGGAATTAACTCCTCTTGGTCAGACCTTTCTTCTGGAGAAGAACTTCCTAGTTTTTTCCTTAATGCAAAAGTTCTACAGCCATTCAGATCCTTATTTGGATGTCTAATCACAAAAATATCATACTCTTGAGGATATATCGTTTCTTTTCTAGTAGTAAAGAACTTATGATGCGAGAAAACGAATCTCAAAAGAGAGAGATCCTTTGTATTTGTTATTTGTGAGTCGAGCTCTGCGTTCTGGCAAACTCTTCTCAGCTCCTTCTTGAGGCTTAATTTACAGTCAAAATAAGATCCATCCGGGAGAATAATATCCTTTACTTCTTGTCTTAAGTTTTTTGAGGCAACAAATAGATTTAATGTCCCGTCATCTAGAATTGTTAGTTTCTTTTTTAAAACATAAAACAAGCCCTCATTATTTATGTTTCCGTACCCTATCTGATCCACAACTGTATGTACTAGATCGCCAAAATCAGAGTCAGAGGATCCAAAAAAGTCGAATTTCTCAACAATGCCATTAATTGGATGAGCTCCAGATGTTTCCTCGTCAACTATAGTCATTCAGCTCAGGTTGGAGGAAGTCTAGTGGCTCAAATCTCCGCCAATATACCAGCTCAGAGTTATACTAAAGTCGAAACCAAACACTCTCTATTACAAGTGAATCAAAGTACCAACAGTCTTAAAATGTCCTCCAACAAAAAAAAAGGCCTTGGAGTTTTATTGCATACAATGGCTTTCCTCTGGTTGCGCGCCATTTTGTTTTTTTCTATTCATAGTACATGGGAAAAGATGTTGAAGGTTGATAAAGATGTAGGTAATAGAAAGAAGGTGTTATTGATGGGCAGAGCAGGAGCAGGGAAGACATCTATGAGGAGCATAATCTTTGCAAACTATAAGCCAAGAGATACGATCCGATTTACGACCACAAACAATATTGAGCATTCTCATCTGTTGTTCTTTGGGAATTTAACACTCAGTATTTGGGACTGTGGTGGCCAAGTAAGTTTGAAATCCGTGTTAAGGTGTGATTTGTTTAATAAGTTACCTCAAGGACACATTTATGGAGAACTATTTTGAGAGCCAGAGAGAGAACATCTTCAGAAATACCCAAGTACTAATTTATGTGATGGAGGCTAGATCAAAGTACCTCCATTCCCCACAATCAAAAATGGAGATCGACAACGACCTCTATTACTATAGAAACACGGTCAAAAATTTGAAGTTTTTTTCTCCAGAATCCCAAATATTTTGCTTATTACACAAGATTGACAGGGTTCCAAGAAAAGATAGAGAAGCTACTTTATGCTACTATAAGAGGGAAATAGAGAATAATTCTATGGGAATCAGGCATTTTATTTTCCCCACCACTATTTGGGATGAATCACTGTATGCAGCTTGGAGTGAAATTGTATGTGCCCTAATACCCAATGTTAGGGTTCTAGAGGACTGTCTTGAAGATTTATCAGGATGCTGTGAAGTCAACGAATTGGTTCTCCTTGAGAGATCTACATTCCTTGTTATCTCCTTCACAGAATCTTCGAGAAAATACAGATCACGTTTTGAAAAAATCTCCAATATTTGCAAGCGATTCAAAATTACATGTGCAAGATCCCAGACAAATTTCACATCACTGGTTTTGAAAACTCGCAATTTCGTCTGTATGATAAAGAAATTCACCAGAAACTCGTTTATACTGGCAGTTTTGAGCAATGGTAAGTTATTCGATGCAAAAAACAATTATAAAATGTTCTATTTCACCTCTAATTAGGCAGTTTAATTACACCAACATTATATAACATAGAATGTGCGAAAGATCACTTTGAATCAATTATCGCTTCTCATATTTATAAGTGAATAGTGAGTGGCTTTCGGCTAGCGGTACTAAAATATCAAATCTGACTACTTAGTATTCATTTTCTGACCCTTTTTTTGAGTGTCAATCTTGATTAAACTTCTGATCAGATCAGAGACAAATGAATCGGAGTCGCTTTTGTTTTTTATCACTACCTTGGACTTTCTCCTTTTCCCATCAGTTACTCGGACCAAATTATGATACTCCTCACTCCCATCACTAATCCTCTTGTTCTCTATCTCCTTTCGTTTTTTCTTGCAACCTTTGACGTCAGGAAAATCTAAAATGAATATTAGTAACATGAATTAACTGCAACAAGTATTCGAGTCAACTTACACCTCTTAATTGTGATCCTAACTGGCTTTTTGTTCTTTTCGTCTTTGAGGATCGAGTTTAACTCATTAATGAATCCATTAGCGTCCAGCTCTTTCATTTTGTCGTATACTTTTGCTCTCCCTATTAAAGCTTTATTTGAATTAATAATTATTAACCACTAGTTTCCCCAACTACTGTGGCGCCCAATTCAACATAAATTTTTTCTTTCGGAAACATGTTGGGGCAAGGGGAGGAGGTAATTGTGGAGAAGATCGCTTTCTTAGCAATCCCGTGTGGCTGATGGATGAGAATCTGAGAAAGCCTGTTCTCTGGCAAGCAATCAGGCCTCACACCTGGAGCTTAGTAGCAGTGAGAAAGAAAAAGCGAGGCACGGAAAAGACCAGAAGTTATCACAATTTTTCATGGGCCAAAACAGTGATTAATTAGTTAAAACATGCCAAAAGCATATTTTGCTATTATTCAAACAAAGAAATTGTCACTAAGGATGCGAAGATAGAAAAATCGATCTCGCGCCTAAGCATTAATAGTTGTGTGGTGGAAAAATATGTACAAGACTGTTTGGGAAATCTAATAACAAGAAATTTTAAGGGGATAAATATGGCTGAAAACTCGCAAAATGAGAGGTATTTAAATCTGATTAGGTAAGCTAAAATATGGTTTCATCACGTTGTTAATTTGTATCGGACGCTAAACATGAACTCCAATAATATCCAACTTTAAATTTTAGTTTAGATGGTCAGACATTTCAGCTAAGCTCAGAACTAGCTGAATATATCACCAACATTAAAGACGAGCTACTCAGAAATGGGAGCATGAAGTTTGACTACATTAATTCAAGTCAAATGAAGAAGGTTATCGAATACCTTGAATATAAGCATAAGTATTCTTCGAAGCATAGGCAAATAGAAAGTTTTCAGGTAGATGAGTCTCAAGCAATAGACCTGCTTATTATTGCAGATAAGCTTGGGATTTGATTAATACGACAAATATTGTAATGGGTCAACTTCGTGTCGTATTGGAGCTACAAAATCCGACCCAACTATTAGTACACAGGTATATAAACTGCTGAGTGATTATAAATTTATGTTAAACATTTTGTTATTCATTAAGATTTATCTTATCGATTTTTGTAAATAGATTTGGAAATTACTCATTTTTAACTTTCATGTTTAAAAAATTTCCCGCCGAAATGCAAATTGGGAGTGTGAAGGTGGAAGTCCAATAGGTTTATCACACTTGGACTGCATGTAGATAGGGTCAACATAAATGTTAATGTTGGAAGACAGGTATTTTTTTGATAGGAAAAGAAGGTTAGGATTGTAAAACAGGAAATTAGGAAATATCAAGGTTTGGCCAATGTTCAGAGCTCTAGGGAAAGGTAATATATAGTTAGACTGAACAGGGCTTTAAGGGGAACTTATCCGAGAACTCTGCAAATTTTTCTGTTAGAGAACCCCAGAAAACAACTGAATTACGTTGAATATTTGATCCTAAGAGTAAGAAAGGGTTTTTAATACAAGGGACAAAATGGCCGAAAACGAGAATGTTGGAAATGTTGAAAATGTTCCCGGATCTTCAGGATCTAATAGTGACCATACCACAGGTTCTGGAGTTCATGTATACTGTAGAGTAAGGCCTCCAAATGAGGCAGAAAAAACTCACGGAAATGGCTTGCTATGCGTAAATGTGAGATCAGAACAGTGTATAGAAATTAGTTCAGCAGAATCTAAGAGTGACAGTGAGGCAAAGGAGAGGACTTTTTATTTGGATCACATTTTTCCGATGGATACTACTCAAAGTTACGTTTATAAGACTGCTGCTAAACCAATTGTTGATCAATTGTTCAAAGGTATCAATGGTACAGTTTTAGCTTATGGACAAACTTCTAGTGGAAAGACATTTACAATGGAAGGCATAATAGGCGACAATGAAAAAATGGGAGTAATTCCTCGAATGGTTCACGACGTCTTTGAAACGATTAGTAATGCTGAGGAACATATTGAATTTCAGTTGAAGGTTTCTATTTGTGAAGTATATATGGAAAGAATTAGAGATTTGCTGGATACAAGTGGGACAAAAAGTAACTTAAGAATACATGAGGATAAGATACATGGGATTTATGTTAAGGATTTGAGTGAGTATTTTGTTACTTCTCCAGAAGAAGTGTTTGAATTAATGGCTTTGGGACATAAGCATAGAGCAGTGGCATCTACAAATATGAATTCTTATTCTTCAAGATCACATTTAATTTTTATGTTACAGCTTCAACAAAAAAATGTCTTTGATTCCAGTATTAAGGTTGGAAAACTTTTCCTGGTTGATCTTGCAGGATCTGAGAAAATTAGCAAGACAGGAGCTGAAGGTTTAACATTGGATGAAGCGAAAACTATTAATAAATCTTTGAGTTGTTTGGGGAATGTCATTAATGCTCTGACCGACAATACCAAGAACTTTGTTCCTTATAGAGACTCTAAACTAACAAGAATACTTCAAAATTCTCTAGGTGGGAACTCATTAACTGCTTTAATTGTTACTTGTTCTCCAAGTATTGTAAATGAATCTGAAACCATTGGTACATTGAGGTTTGGAATCAGAGCGAAAATGGTTAAGAATGCCCCTAAAGTTAATCAACAATTTTCTGTTGAACAATTACAAGTACTCCTCAATTCAGCACAAAGAAAACTGGCCGAAAGGGATAATTATATTAAAGTTTTGGAGGATCTAGTAAAGAAACTTGGAGGAGAGCTCCCAGAGAATAAACCCTGTGGTGATAAAGGGGCCAGCTTGGTTCTCAGTTCCTCACTAAATATTGGAGATGGAGAGAAGAAGGAATCATATGTGGCCTCACCAGCCTCAGAAAAGACCACTTTGAACTTGAGGCAATTAGATAATGATGAGTTTGATGAGTTAGATGAAGCCAAGCAACAACTTAAAGAAAACAGTGAAAAAATTACTCAGCTAAAGCAGGAGATTTCAGAAAAAGATAATACTTTGAAGATTATTTCAGAGGAAAAGGAAAACTTAAACATTAAAGTTTCTGATCTAGTTCAAGAGTTGAATCAAGTTAAGTATCAACAACAGGATCAAGCAGAAACTGTTGAGCATCTTCAACTTAAAAACAAATCTCTTGTCGGCGAACTTGAACAGTCACAAATTCACATTCATGACCTAGAAGTCAGAATAGAAGGATTTAAGTCAGAAGAGTTGCAAAGAAAGAATGAGGAAAGAGAAAGTGAGGCAATTAAGGTTTATCAAAGCCTTTCTGCTGAAATCCAACAACTTAGAGAATACCTTCTTGCGATGAGAACTAGCTCGGATGTTAAGGACAAAGATATTTGGAACTCTGAACAAAAGGCATTATTAGAAACCATTGAAGATAACGTTGCTAAGATTGCTAATTTGGAGATTCAATTAAAAGAAAGCAGTAAATCCAACAAAAAGTTTGATATAAATGATCAAGATACAAAGAATATGCTCGAAAGAATGTCTCAACTTGATACAAACATGGAGCAACTAGGAAAACTCTATCAAAAGATGGTGGAACAAAATGCAAATCTAAAATCACAAAGCCAGTTAAATGAAAGGAGATTGCAAAGAAAGGAGGAAAGAATTGAGCAGCTAGAAAGGTCATTGATTAATGCAAAGACAAAATATACAAAATTATTAATGCAATGTAACTCTTTAACCAAAACAATTGAAAATATCTCCAAGCTAAAGCCTATTTTTGCTAAGCTAGCTCCTCCAAACATTGTCAAAGGGATCCAAGGAGGAGGAGGAAAATCCTCTCTAGTTAAAGCTTAGTCATTTAAACTATTTATTACCTACTGAAAGATGAAAACTTTGACCTTAAATTACATATAGTAAAATAATTAACCTGTGACATTAACCTTCTGTTTATTCCTCATTTTCGTATTCTTCAGAAAAAACTTCCAGCTCCTCGTCAAAATCATAGTTTACATATTTCCAGGACTTGAGGGTTTCTTTAGCAAGTAAAGATGCTTCTGAATCCCCTATTTTTATATTTTCAAGTGAACTCGAAACTTGTTCAAGTTCTTTTTGCTGTAGCTCCATATTGTCTTGATCTTGTTCATTGTCATATTCTACACAATTCCCAAATTCTGCCGTTTTATCTTGATCTTCAGATTGACGATTTTCTTGCTGAATAAACTCATTTTCATCACTGTCAAAGTTGTACCTAAGTCTTATTTCACTGAGTACTAGTTCGTTTTGATCAATTCTTTCAGGTTCAGCACTACTTCGGATTGAATCTCTTTTCCTTCCAAGAATATCGTCTATTGGAATGGTTCTAGTGATGGGGACAGGAGTACCCCAACTAGTTGCGATTGAACTGAACGTGGGACACGAACTTAGTCTCCCTGTTCGGTCTGAACATGGGATAGAAAGTCTTTGATGTTGGTTTCCTGCCAAAGCTGATCCCCTTGTTCTGTTCATAGAACCTGAACGACTAAGATTTACGTTTCCAATTATTGATCCTAAAGAGGTTACAGCTGTTGATACAGGTAGGCATCTGACTCCCATTACAAAACCTGAAGTGACAAGGCTTGGGCTTTCTATTTGATTCTGTTCAGATTCAGATGAAACTCCAGAGGAAAATCCATTACCATGGATATTTTCATACTCGTAAATATTATTATAGTCACTTTCATCCTGAATGCCCAAACTCCCATTTAGATCAACAAAAGAGCTATCGATCCTTCTGAGATAACCTACATCATTTCGAAGCGGTTGGTGGTTGAAAGAAATGGAAGGCTGTCGAGAGATGATCTGAGACTGCTTTTCTTTCATTACATTAATAATATTGTCAATGGAGGTTCTCCAGGGTGGCCTATGTTTACTTGCATAGCTGCTTTTGAAAAATGGCGAGTTTTCATTTTGATCCTCCCAAATCAAATCTAGCTGGTTTGTCTCACAAAGTTCTTCCAAAGGTTCAAGGTTATTGCCCAGGAAATGGAGTTTCCTTCTGTCTGAAACACTGTCGATTATAAGTTGGAAGGTTTCCTCTACTAGGAATGATGAGTCAAAGAAGAACGCCAAAGTCGGGCAGTTATACTGTATTGCATTTTCAACCATTTGACTTGAATTAAAGTCATTGCATGCATTTTGGGAAAATTCTTCCAATAGTGAAATACACACTCCATATAATGCAGATTTGTCAGTCAAATGATTAAGTCCAGAACCTCTGTTTTTACAGAAATTGGACGTGATAAGGAGACTCACAAAGGGGAAAATTGGTCTTAAAGAGGCCTTTTCGTAGCTTTTAAGACCAAATAGGGGCGATTTCATGATTCTTCCAAACATTTCTTTCTTTATGCCATCCATGAAATAACCAGACCAATCCCCTAGGACAAATTTTCTCTTGGTTCCAAAAACAGCCGAGTTGAAATATTCAAGAAATCCTTTATGAGACAAAATATCAAAAACATGGTTCGGTTGGACGCTAATGATAATTTCACCACCTCCGGTATCCCTGTTTACATCAAACTGTTCTATGCGTTGTCCAAAAACTAGGTCAACACCGTAAACAAGGCTTTTTGAAGAAAGCATATCGTAAATGGATGAGAAGGGCTTGGCTGGGTCTTCCTTGCAGTGATTTTGAGATGCAAGAGATATTGCAGAGAGCTCTACGCTTAAGAATGGTTCTCCGGTAGAGTCATTAATAATTCTTGTTTTATAGCTTATTGGGTATAGTTTTCTGTGTTTGAATAGGATATTCATGATAATTTCCGAATCCAAAGGAACCAGGGTTAAGGCATCATCTTTTGTATCGTTCCTTTTCATTAAAAGCCAAGAAATCCACGTCTTAGAGTCCGAATTCATCCATGTCTGGTGCTCCAGCTTATTTAATGCTCTAATACATTCTAAAGCTCGTCTTTGAACGCTTCTATATACGTCAAGGCCTTCACTGTTTACCTGGGCAAGTTTCCTAAATGTTTCAAGACTGAATGAGAATTCTAGAATGAGCCTTTGAATCTCTGGGAAATCTGAAATACAGGTTTCGGAGAACCAACCTTTTAGCATATTTTTAAAAACGTGTTTTTCACTTTGATACATCTTTATCCTCAAAATATAGACGGGGGAAAGTGCTAGAACATCTGGAAGTTCATCTCCAGCTGAGCTTGTTGGAGCAGAAGATACCTATTTTTCTTTTTTTTTGTTGCCGAGCTATCTAACGGGAAATTGAGGTACTCACTTTAAGTGATCCTAAGACTTTTTAGCGCATAAATATTCTGGGTTAGAAATACATAAAGTTGTGCAAATAAAAAAAATACTGGATTTCTAGTAAGGAAATTCTGTATAAAAGGACACACAAAAATAGCTAAACACCTTGTAAGAGTCATGTTGCTTAGACATGGTGAATTAATATTGAAAGTTCGTTTTTGATGAATGGGAGGGTTTTGACTGGCAATTAGAGTTTAGTTTTTTTGAGAGAAAGATCCTAAAAATTGACGATTTGACTTAAATTCCAAATCTTTCCAAGATTTGATAGTGAATACCGGCCTTATTATAAAATTCGAGGATGGGTCAACACACATCAAAATCTGGAGTGGTTGTGTGGGGTTCGACGGAGTATGGGGAACAGGGATCAAAAGGGGAGGAAATCAACGTAGGACCACAGCTTGTTGACGGGTTAAGGCATCTGAACAACATATGTAAGGTGAGTTGTGGTTCAAATTACTCAGCAGCTATCACAAACTCAGGAGACTTAATTCTCTGGGGAAATGGGGGTTGTGGCCAGCTAGGTTTTGGGAATTTGGAAGATTGTTTGGTGCCTCGAGTAAATATGAATCTTAAAAATGTAATTCAAATATCTTGTTCTGATAGACACACGGCGGCAATTACAAATACAGGTGAGCTTTATACTTGGGGATGCAGCAGAAATGGGAAGCTCGGGCATGCGCAAACGGAGTTGGGTGTTTATAGTAAAGTGGTTTCTCAGCCAATGAGAGTGAAGGGATTGGAGGGGGAGAAGGTAATCCAGGTTTCTTGTGGTGATTATCACACCGGATGTCTAACAGATGATAAGAAGGCCTTAACTTGGGGCCTGGGTCTCCAGGGAAGACTTGGTCACGGGGACACACAGGATATTTTTACACCAAAATTAATAGAGAGTTTGGCAGGGCTTCCAATAAAAGAGATATCGTGTGGAGGTCATCATACAGCAATTTTGCTTGGTACTGGAAAACTTTATATGTTTGGGGGAGGAGCATTTGGGAAGCTTGGGTTTGGGTCAAAGGACGACGTCCTGATTCCAAGGTTATTGGAGGGGCCTTTGGAGGATATTTATATCAACAAAGTTTCTCTGGGAAGCCAACATTCGGCCATTGTAACAAGGTGTGGTAAGGTTTATACCTGGGGACAAGGAGGAAGACTGGGACATATATTTAATGGCCCAGAGCATGATTTCTTGTCTCCAAAAAAGGTTTCTAGTCTGGAGAAAACATTCATAGTGGATATTTCGTGCGGTAATTCCCACAATGCAGCCATTTCTGACATTGGAGACATCTACACTTGGGGGTTAACGAAAAATCTTGGGCATGGAATTCAGAATGTTCATCCGAACATGCCTTCTAAGCATCCTGTTCTGCACAACAAGAATATTGTCCAGGTTGTATGCAGTAGCTCTCATTCAATTGCTTTATCCGATATTGGGGCATTGGCTCAAAAGACCTCAGCCGAGGAGCAAGAACCTAGAAAGGCCGGCCAGTCAGTAGAAGAGCTCAAATCTGGCTTAGACAAACTTACTCGTAGGAAGATCCTACAGGGAATAAAGGAAAACCTCAAGGTTGGCGACGACAAGGAAAAAATAGACTATCTGATGACAGAGTTGAGTAAGTGTGAGGAGCAAAATGTAGTTTTGGTCAGTTTGTTGGACATTTCAGTTCGAAAGTTGGAGATCCTCCGGAAAGAGAACGAAGAGCTGAGGAGCAGACTTAGAGAGTGAAGCCTAGCCAGTTAGCTCTGCGTACGAAAAAACAAAATAATTGAAGAGTTTCAGACATAGTGGATATTTTAGTAACAAATTACATGTATGTTTCTTAATCTTTAGACCTTTCTAATCAACTCTAAAGCGACCCATAATTACGACTGATTTCATTGTTAAAAGTATCAAGAGACCTGAAATTTTGCTGATTCATGATTTTCTGGATAGACTTCCACTCATTATTTATCGACTTATCCTTCCTTTTCTGCTTGAATTTGGAGTGCTTTCTTGTATTATTTCCAGTTTGCAGGGGGCCATTCGCTTCGTCATCTCTGGATCTATTGTTCACGGACTCAAGTTCCTCATGGTGAGTCTCGTACTGAGATATGCCATCCACCTCCAAGTAGCATTCTGCATATGAAGAAGTGGAGTCTTCGAATCGAGGAAGCTTTATACTCTCACTGCCCTTATTCTGTGTTCGGACAGGACCCTTTCTGGAAAATAGAGAATAGTCTATGTCTTTATTCCTATTTTTTATCCTGGGTGTGGGACTACGCTTCTTTCTATTAATATAATGCTCTTCAACAGATTTTGTTGGTTCTATATTCGGATATTCATTCAAGAGTTCTTTCTCATTTGGCGATTCTTCACTCAAATTATATATATTCTCAACGAATTCATCCAAGTCAGGTGTCAGTGATCTATCCAAAGATCTAGCTCTTCTCCGATGGCTATGTTGACTATCAAATATACCCCCAACTCTTTCAAAGATATCTTCATCACTATTTTCCGGCATGGGTTGACCGTTAGAATCTGGAATATCTCCACGGCATAATGAATTGCTGTTGACACTGAAATATAAACCCGATTCACGGCTAGAATCTTTCCATTTAATTAATGTATCTGTTCTGCCAGAGTAGTGATGAAGCAGTGCTTCTTGAAGCAGCAGCAAATTTTCCCCAGTTATCGAAGAAAAAAAGGCTCCAATTTCCCCAGTTTCGGATGGTGAACAACTTGGTAAGGTAACTATTGTTGGAATGGAGCTAGAATTTAAGCTTAAGTCATATTCATAAAATATAGATGATAAATCATGTTCAAAATGTTCAGAGGCTCTCCCATTAAATGGTTTATCGCTGGTTAAAGCTTCGATTATCTTTTTGGAACGGTCAGAAACTCCTTCAGGCCAAGTTCTTTCGTCCATTTTTAAATTAAATCTAATTTCTAAATGTACTTTGCTTCAAATTTTGTGGACAGAATATTGCAACACACTTCTTCCCTGAAATAGGAAGAGAAGACAACGCGGGTAGATCTTTCGTTAACAATTTTTTCAGCTCCTTCTGGTGAGAAGAAAGCTGTACATCTCTAGCATATCTATCAACTACTCCTAGGTGAGCAGTATTTAACGGCTTAGCTTTTGAAGAAGAGGCGGGGTTTTTGGGTTGCTTTTCAGAAAATGATTTCGAATCGGAAATAAATTTACTATATAATTGTTCGCTTCTCTGAGAAAGCCTTTCAAAGTGGGCTTCTCCGTCGGAAATTTTGTCCAGACAGCTTCCTTTAAAAACTGAGTCTGGCTCATCTCGGTATCTATTGGTGGCGGACGAGAATAGCGGTGATTTTGAAATGAAATAATCGCTTTCACTACTAGATTCTAAGTGAGAAAGAAATTGCCGAATGCCCCTCTTTCTTAACCGTGAATATAATGAGGCACTTGATTGAACAACTCTAGTTGGCTTTTGGCTAGAATTTTTTGCTCGAAGGTTCACATTATTATACTCCGGACTTGCTTGCTTTATTTCTAGAAGCTTATATTCTTTAAAGTCATTGATGCCTTTAGCCTCAACCACTCCAATATCTAAATTAATGATTGGAGTTTGGTGCTCTCTCTTAAAAAATAGTGAGTCGTAGTGTAATTCGTCATGGTATAACAGCCTAATCGGTCTAGTGTTTGAATAATTTGACTTCAGCCTATCCAGTACTTTTGAAAACCTTGGCTCAATCTTGCAGAGTAGTCGGTACACGAACTCTTCATTATCCTTAATAACAACTTTTGACACATCCTGAGGAGACCTTTCAATTCCATGGTTCCCCGACAAATCAGAACCCAGATTACCGCCCTTCTCTCTCTCGTATATATATATTGGAATACGATACAAATCACTCAGTCCCTGAATCTCAATATTATCTCCCCAAACCCCTTGCCTTCTCTTCTCTTGAATATAGTCTTCAATTGAAGGGTACTCATGCACGAATCCTGAGAATGTCTCTTTGTTTAATTCTACATAATCCATACAGGCAGATCTAATTATATCATGATAGCTACTTTCGCCGTAAAGTTGACTTCCTACCGCTCTGAACAAGCAGTTCCCATCTCCTTCAATATTTTTCACTCTCACTTCTGACTGATGTAGGCATTCTTTTATCATCTGCTAATTTCCTTCTTTTTTCACTTTATGCATTTCGTTTTGGTTCTTTTATTTTTCAACTAGGACAATTTAAAGGCGGGAACGTACATATAGGCGCCACATAAAAGATTGCATACTACGAAAAGGCGAGAATGCTAAAGCCAAACATTGAGAGATGCATTTAAAGAAGATAAGGATATGAATCATAGACACCGGGGCTCAGTACAACGAAAATCAAAACATTAAAAAAGCGAATATCATGTTCGGGAGATCAAAGAAGAGCCCCGATTATAGATATATCTACATAACTCATGATTAGAGGCTTAAACATGAATATTGAGAGAAAACTGTGAATTGATAGACAATCGTGCGTTTTTTTTTGCACGGATATACACGTAAATTCAGTAGTCGAATTGTGAGTTCCTGCAGAGAATCCTGGGTGATGATTCCGGAAATGCTCGTAAATAGGGTGGATGAATAATGCATGTCAAATGCGGGGAAATATTTTCAGTAATGTCATGGGTTGTTGGCGATTGTGTGCTCTTAAAATTGGACTATTAAAGAAAGGACCACGGAGGAAGTGGGGGAGATACATCAATTCCACGATGATTAAGTTTTGTCTATTTCACTATAATTGGACGGATAACTTGGAGTGCATGAATATTTCCCTGGACTTTTAAAATTCACTGTAATGTACAGTTAAATTGTTGGGCTTTTTGTTGTCTAAATTAAATTTGTACATTTGACTAATTAAGGTTTTCGTAATTTAACAATTCCACGGATATTGCATCCATTTAAACAGCCATATTTGATATGATCTGACCTGACCTCTAGTATCAACACATACCAAAGGAACACTTTCCATTTAAAGAATTCAAAATGAGCTTTATTTAAGCTGTAAGTTAGTGTGTAACTTGCTTCGAGGAATGTCTGGTTCTGGCAGTATATGCCAAGTTAGAGACTAAAAATAGTTTATTATTCACTATGCATCTTTATTGATTATCTCAATTTCCCAGATTCTTTGACAAAATTTCACCAAATATCTTTTGAAATCTAATGTGGAATACCCAAAAGACAATTTCTTTTTTTTAAACATGTTGGTCAGGCATTGACCACTCTATTTAAGATGTTAAATCAGGGATCTTTAAGGAGAGACTTTAATTTGCACGAGAGAGGGAAATATTCCTCCATTAATATAATAATATCTCTGCGAAGTCTTGCTTGGCAATTGAATGGGTCTCTTGTATCTATTTTTACACCAAAGATGATGTCGAAATCTCATGAATACTGTATTGTTGGGACTTCAGATCCTATTCTCTACACTCATACTTGTACTATTACTTCTTTCTTCCACACTCAAACTTATGCTCCTACTTGTGTCGCTGCCCCAGCTACTATCCCTTTCAATGCCAGTACTTATGCTCATGATTGTACTTCTGCTTCTTTCTTGAAAAAAATCTATACCTAGACCCCTTTCTATGTTCGTACTCCTGCCTCTATTCTCAAAAATCATATTTGAGCCACCATCACTGCTACTGCCACTACTACTACTACCACTGCTCCTGAGTCTGATTCTTCCTTCACACATGATTTCGTTAATGTCTTCTTCAATGCTATCCTCGATGCTATCCCCAATGCTTTCTTCGAATCTTCTCATGATGAGGAAGTTGCTGTTACTACTACTACTACTACTACTACTACTACTGTTGTTCCTGTTTCTGTTAATGCTTACGCTTCTACTCCTCCTTTCATTATTACTTGTATTATTGTTGATTCGCTCGTTCATGCTTGTGCATCTGCTTCTCCCCGATGATCTACTTTCAATCCCTTCCATACCCATACTCTCTCCAATATTCCCATTTCTTCTTGATTCTTGCTGATCTGGGTTGTAATATCGTGCAAAACCCCTCCTAGCAGAGTTTCTTTCACCAATATTAGAGATGCAACCGCCTCCAGGATGGCTGTGGTTACTTCTATCTCCAATACTGTTAATGTCCATTTCATCAATTGGCCGGCGATATTCACTCTGAAAACAATCGTATTGCATGTTATATCTTTCATATCTTTCATATTTTCTGGGAGGAGATAATGATCTGGGAAGTGAGGATTTAGATGGGTTATTGTAATTGCTTGAACGTGAAACTTCTCTGTGATCTCTGTTATATCTGGAGTCTATGTAATCTGATTCATCTGCGGATTTATAATACTCTGAGAGGTTCCTATTATCAATGTCTCTGAATTTTTTCAAGTACACATAATTTCTGGGATCACCATCATTTACTAAGCCCCATGCTTCTCCATATTTTGTGATGTCTAAATCATCTCTGGGATCTATATCATCTTCGAGCTCTATGTTATTTGTTGGGCCTGTAACATCTCTAAGATTTCTGTTATTTATGGCACCCCTGTTATCAATGAGGTCTCTATAATCTCCGAGTTCTCTAGTTCCTATAGAGTCTCTGGAATCTCTTCTATTTCTGTAATCTCTGTCAAATATGGGATCTCTGAAGTCTATGGAGCTTCTATCATCTATGAGGTCTCTGTAATCAATTGAGCTTATGTCATTTCCGTCGTAAATGTGATCACTGAAATCTATGGAGCTTCTGCCATCTATGACGTAAATGGGGTCTAAGTAATCCAAGGGGCCACTGCCGTCTACGATGTAAATGGGATCTAAGTAGTCCAATGTTTCTCTGTCATTTGTATTGTAAGCATGACCTCTGGAATCTATGGGGGTTCTATCAATTCTGAGGTAAATTTGATCTCTGAAATCTCTGTGGCTTCTGTCATCTCTGTGGCTTCCGTCATCTCTATGGCTTCTGTCATCTCTGCCGTAAATGGGATTTCTGAAATCTCTTGGGTTCCTATCGTCTCTGTCGTAAATGGGATCTCTTGGATCATTGGGGCCCCTGTCATCTCTGTCATAAATGGGATCAATGGGACTCCTATCATCTCTGCCATAAATGGGATCTCTGGGATCATTGGGGCCCCTGTCATCTCTGTCATAAATGGGATCAATGGGACTCCTGCCATCTCTGCCATAAATGGGATCTCTGGGGCTCCTGTCATCTCTGTCATAAATGGGATCTCTGGGACCCCTGTCATCTCTGTCATAAATGGGATCAATGGGACTCCTGTCATCTCTGTCATAAATAGGATATCTGGGACTTCTGAAATCTCCGTCGTAAATGGGATCATTGGGGCTCCTGTCATCTCTGTAATAAATGGGATCTCTGGGGCTTCTGACATCTATGTCGCAAATTGGGTCTCTGAGATCTCTGGGATCATTGGGATATCTGGGGCTCATGCCATCTCTGTCGTAAATGGGATCTCTTGGGTATCTGGGATCTTTGGGATCTTTGGGATCTTTGGGATCCCTGGGATCTCTGGGGCTCATGCCATCTCTGTCGTAAATGGGATCTCTTGGGTATCTGGGATCTTTGGGATCCCTGGGATCTCTGGGATCTCTGGGGCCCCTGTCATCTCTGTCGTAAATGGGATCTCTTGGGTATCTGGGATCTCTGGGATCTCTGGGGCTCATGCCATCTCTGTCGTATCTGGGATCTCTTGGGTATCTGGGATCTCTGGGGCTCATGCCATCTCTGTCGTAAATGGGATCTCTTGGGTATCTGGGATCTCTGGGATCTTTGGGATATCTGGGGCTCATGCCATCTCTGTCGTAAATGGGATCTCTTGGGTATCTGGGATCTTTGGGATCCCTGGGATCTCTGGGATCTCTGGGGCCCCTGTCATCTCTGTCGTAAATGGGATCTCTTGGGTATCTGGGATCTCTGGGATCTCTGGGATCTCTGGGGCCCCTGTCATCTCTGTCGTAAATGGGATCAATGGGACTCCTATCATCTCTGCCGTGAGTGGGATATCTGGGGCTTCTAAAATCTCTGCCGTAAAAGGGATCTCTGGGGCCCCTGTCATCTCTGCCATAAATGGGATCTCTGGGACTTCTGGCATCTCTATCGCAGATTGGGTCTCTGAGATCTCTGGGATCATTGGGGCCCCTGTTATCTCTGTTGTAAATGGGATCAATGGGACTCCTATCATCTCTGCCGTGAGTGGGATATTTGGGGCTTCTGACATCTCTGGGATCATTGGGGCTCCTGCCATCTCTGTCATAAATGGGGTCAATTGGACTCCTGTCATCTCTGCCGTGAGTGGGATATCTGGGGCTTCTAAAATCTCTGCCATAAACGGGATCACTGGGTTCAATTGGACCTCTATCATTTCCGGGGTCTCTGTAATCAATGGGGCCTCTGTCGTCTTTAAAATCCCTGTAGTCTCTGAGGTCTCGGACGTACTTGGGGTCTCTATAATCTCTAAGATCCCTATTATCTCTGAAATCCCTATCAACAATTGGATCTCTAAAATCTAGGTCTCTGTCATCTCTGGGACTACTATATTCTCTATAATCTCTGGGGTATCTGCTGTACAGTGGGTCCCTACGGTCCAACTCTTCTCTGCGGCTTTTATAATCTCTAGAATCCCTGTAACTAATGGGACTTTTGTCACTTCTGTGGTCTCTGAAATCTCTGTGCTCTTGGACGTACTTGGGGTCTCTATAATCTCTAAGATCCCTATTATCTCTGAAATCCCTATCAACAATTGGATCTCTAAAATCTAGGTCTCTGTCATCTCTGGGACTACTATATTCTCTATAATCTCTGGGGTATCTGCTGTACAGTGGGTCCCTACGGTCCAACTCTTCTCTGCGGCTTTTATAATCTCTAGAATCCCTGTAACTAATGGGACTTTTGTCACTTCTATGGTCACTGAAATCTATTGGACTTCTATAATTTCTGGAGTCTCTGTAATCCATGAAATTTCTGTAATCTCTATAACTTCTAGTCTCTCTATAATCTCTGAAGCTTATTTCATCTATGTGATTTCTGTGGTCCCTACTGTCCCTGAAGCCTCGACAATCTCTGTGGTCTCTGAAATCTCTTTCATCTCTGTTATCTCTGATGCCTATATCATCTCTTGAGTCTCTTAAATCTCGGAGACCTCTGGTATCTATAGAGTCTCTAAAGTTTCTGTTATCTCGGAGCTCTCTGTTATATATTGAACTTCTGCTGTCAATGGGGTCTCTATCATCTCTAAGATTTCTGTTATCTGTCGATTCTCTGTTATCCCTAGGATCTCTGTAACCCCTGTTGTCTTTATCACCTCTGAGCTCTCTATCATATATAAGATCCCTATAGTCCCTATTATCAATTGTGTTCCTGAATTCTTGATTATCTATGGGATATCTGTCATCCCTGCTTCCTATTGAATTTCGATCATCTCTGAAATTTCTATCGTCTCTTAAATCCCTTCTGCCCCAATTGTCTTGGTCTTGTCTGAGATTTCTATCTTCCCTTAGACATCTGTTGTCCCTATGATCTCGATCATCTCTGGGGTTCCTGTCCTCCCTTAGATCCATGTTACCCCTATTGTCTTGATAATCTCTGGTATTTCTGTCTTCCCTTAGATATCTGTTGTCCCTATTGTCTTGATCATCTCTGGTATTTCTGTCTTCCCTTAGATATCTGTTGTCCCTATGATCTCGATCATCTCTGGGGTTCCTGTCCTCCCTTAGATCCATGTTACCCCTATTGCCTTGATCATCTCTGGGGTTCCTGTCCTCCCTTAGATCCATGTTGCCCCTATTGCCTTGGTCTTCTCTGAGATTTCTGTTATCCATGAGGTCTCTGCTTCCTTTGGAATTTCGGTCATCTCTGAGATTTCTAGAGTCTCTTAGATCTCTTCTGCCCCTGTTGTCTCGATCATCTCTGGTATTTCTGTCACCCCTGAGATCTCTGTTGTCGCTATTGTCTTGATCACCTCTGGTATTTATGTCTCTCCTTATATCTCTGTTGTCCCTATTGCCTTGTTCATCTCTGGGATTTCTGCATTCCCTATTGTCTTGATCACCTCTAGTATTTCTGTCTCTCCTTAGATCTCTGTGGTCTCTATTGTCTTGTTCATCTCTGGGATTTCTGTCTTCTCTATTGTCTTGATAATCTCTGGTATTTCTGTCCTCCCTTAGATCTCGGTTGTCCCTATTGTCTTGATCATCTCTGAAGCTTCTGCCTTCTCTGATATTTCTGTTGTCTCTGGGATTTCCTAAGCCTCCGCTATTAATTGGGTCTCTGTAATCTCTAAGATTTCTGTAGCTCCTGTCATCAATAGGGTCTTTGTAATCTCTGAGATCTCTATCTTCTCTGAGATCTCTATCGTCCCTGAGATCTCTATAGTCTCTGTTACCAATTGGATGTATAACATCCCAGAAATGTCTGGATTTCCCTTTGCCTTTTTTTTGATTTTTGGTGTCTGCATTGTATTCGTTGGCTGAGTTTTCCGTAGGTTCTTTGTTGTCAATGTTGTCCAATAAGTCTCTGTTGTTCGTATTTACAGTGTTTTCCCCAGAGTTTTTGTTGCCTTCATCCTCTCTTAGGGAAAGATGACATCCGCTTGACTCTGATTTTTGATGATTATGGGGTTCATTTTCACGATCGTGAATACCTTCATCTTTATCAGAATTAGGCTGTTCAACATGTCTTGACTTATTTTTTTTTTCGTATTCTCGGAAGAATAATACATCAATTTGTGTTCTATCTAATTTTGTGCTGTCCATCAATACTTGAGCAATTCTTGCATCTTCTTGCCTTGCGAATTCAGTGAGTTAAAATCCTATGGATCTGTTTGAACTATTCCTCGGTAGTAAATATACTTTAGAAATAACTCAAAATCCTTCAAAACTTTTTTTAACAAAATGTGTAATTGTGATAAATTAATGAGTGAATTTAAATAGTTTTGCGTGGGTAGTGACTCACTCGAACTATATTAACCATTCCTGTCTAAGTGCCACATAAAAAAACCCCAACTGCACAATAGTCAGTTAAGAGCCAGGGGGGGGGGGTTATGCACTACCCGCTTCGTGTCTGTGTGTGAGACAGGTGCATTAGCTATTTATTTCTTGCAATAAGCAAATAAATGATTAATTTTCGAGTTATGGTAGACGAGTTAATCGTAAGTATTGGTCTCATGGCTCTTTTTTTTAAATCGAGTGATTAAATAACTATGAAAATTAGAATAGGCTATACATTATACTACGTGTTTTCTATTTGGATATTAAAAATTATCCCTTAGAGACAAGATTCATTCCACAAACACAAATGGCAATTACCAAAATGAAAATAAACCCTAGAATCACCCATGTAAACATTGAGTTTCCCTCTTGACTTGATGCTCTAATTTCGTTGTACTCTGTTGCAGGCCTACTATAATAACGCCTTTGCCATTCACCAATTGCCTTAGTTTCTCTCATGGAGCCGTGCCGCCCTCCTCCCTTTTGAAGTCTCGAGATCTTTTTGTCAATTCTCCTTTGTGCAGCTGGAGAAAGGAACACATAATTGGTGTTCGTGATATCGGATGCGGGATATACGGTACTTGCTAAGTCGAATCTTTGCTGCCTAGCCATATATTGTGTATGTGGCATGTTCACTTCCTTATGGCCGTTTTCTGTCGTTTCAGAACGATGCTTGACACTTTGGACTTCACTACTTTCATTGTCAATATCATCATCATGATCACTATTGACCTCATGACTGTTGACAGCATGGACTCTACCTGATGCGGCTTCAGATGGCTCAATGTCCTCATCATCAGATTCAACCTGGGATGTATTTTCACTTTTATCTACTTCACTCATATGGGAGGACTTTCCTGCAGAAGCAGGTGAGCCTCTAGTGCTTACATAGGTTGACCCGGAATCCTCTGTCCCGCTGTTGCTAACTTCTGAGTACGCACTTTCTGAGTATTCACTTGAGCCCTTTTTGAGTTTCAAGCTGTGAAGGTAATTAACATTTAAGATAAGAAAAATCACGAGTATGATAACCTGCTGCCTCATTTATAAGTCTTATACGTCGTTATCATTCCAATGTTGTGAATTAAAAGTATTTTAGCTCTAATTTCACCTAGCTTAGTACAGGCCCTCCTTTTTTTTTTTTTTAGCAACTTTGTGTGTATATATTAGAATCCTAGTTGTGATATATTCACACCAAATAAAAATTCATCAAGCAATAAAACAATAAATTAAGTAAAATGAGGAGTTAAGTTGTGAATGTTAGTACTTGCAGATAAGTTGCCAGACCGTAGTAGTCACTAAACGATTATTGATAAGCAATGGCGAACAAATGAAACCTCCTCCCTGAAAACTTCAATAAGACACGATCAACTAGAATAAAGAAAAAGTGAAAAAAGAATATGTTATCAACGTGTCTGCCTGCTCCACTCTGAGTGGCTTTTAAAAAGAGTGTGTTCCTGCCCTGTTTGTAACTCAACAGAGTAAAAGGGGACGGCAACGCCATATCCTGGAAGAAATATCCGGGAAGCAGATTTGAATCATTTTCAGGCCCATTAAAACAAATAGATGGTCAAGCAAAACCCTCCCACATATGATAAAACTTTATAGCCGAATACTAGTGCCAAAACGTCTGGTCAAAAAACATCCATTACTGGCTGGCGCCTATTTGGAGGTAGGCGCCACATATATTAGTCGAATTTTACCAGGATAATCCGTGGAATCATATAGGTATCTATTGAAATTGATTTAAGGCACAAATCACAACAATAGTCCGTAGTTTTTTGAACTAAGAGCGTTGCTGTTTGAGTGATGCACTTACCAAAGCTCCTACTATTTATTTATTTTGGATTGGTTCGGAGCATTTTGTGCAGTAGTAATGATGATGAGATTTCGCAATTTTGCAAAAATAATAACATTACTGTTTCCGAACTTGAAGGCGAGGCAGCTGTAGTGGGAGTAAGTCCTAAGAAACTTATCAAAATGATGAGTTCTGAGCATTTCTCTGCCTCTGAAGAGCTAGGATGCAAAAACATAAGCCGAGATTTACTGGACGGTGAAAACCAAAACAGTAGCATGCTGGTAGGGTATGAGGATGTATTGGGTTTCATACAGTCAAGCAGTTTTATATACTCAAGTGATATGGTCCAGAATGCAACAGTAGAGGGATATAAGAATGTCACGGATCTGAGTGATAAGTTGTTCAAGATGGATACAGAGACCTTGAAGTTGGGTGAGCATACTTTGTTCTCGGATGGCGTAGAAAAAAGTCAAGTTGGTGAAACTAAATCAAATATAACTGAGCCTACTCCGGAACCCAAGCCAGAGACTCGAAAGGAGGACGATAAATACAAAATCATTTTTGTCAAAAGGAGTCCAAAAGATGGCGCCATTTATGGTTCGTCTGAAGGTAAACTCAGGGCAAAAGGTGACATAGGAAAAAGATACTATATAATTAATAGTAATGGGGAAAAAGAGGAATACGAAGTTATTGAACATCGTCCTAGGTTAAATAGAGCAAAGAAGGTGAAATTGATTAGTCGTCCTAGAAAAATCAGGATAATTGAAAGACAAATTCAGCCTTTGATTATCGCAAGACCGAATAATGCTCAACTAAGAGCTCCTATGCAAACCCCATATATGCCAGGATATCATGGCTATGTGGTGCCACCTCAGCCGTCTCCATACTTACCTCCATCACCTCCTCAAACTGCGCCCCAAGCTCCTCCACCAAAGCCTCAGACCAGAGATATGAGCGAACTGGACGATATGAGTACAAATGATAACTATAGATATAACGATAAAAATTCATTTATTGGACCTATGACAATTTCAATTATTGTTGTAATCCTTATTATCATTTGTATCATTGGAGGCTTTTGCTTTTGCGGAGCCACGACTAACAGAAACACAGAGTGTATGCCGCTCCTCCCTCCACGTCCGCATAACATCCCACCCCAACCCTATAATAGTAGGGCTCCGATAATCCCACCTAACCCAAACCACCAAATGCAACCGCCTCAAGGAAGGCAAGTGTATGGATACGCAGTCATCCCTAATGTTAGATAAATATCAATTTATTACAGGGGGCTCAATGCCTTTTTCTTTTCAGCCAGTTGGGTGCTAGCTCTAGAACGCTTTAGATTAATGCACTCCCAAGTGATGCTGAGGAACTCAAATTGGCATACATGCCAAGCAATTAGACAGTAGTATTGAGACCTGGTACTTTTTCAATTTTAAGCCGAACATTTAGATCAACTATAATACTTTCATTAGTGGTTTTTATTTCCGTGTTCTGAAATATGCGGTGCAGAGGATTACGGTTGAGCGCCTAGTGTGGTAATAACTCGATATAGTGTCTTTAACAGATATAAATGAGACATCGTTTCATTTTACGCACTAATTGTCAGGAAATACACATATATTAGATGAGCTTCTCCAGCTATAACATTTTCATTGCTCAAGGGTCTGGCACAAATTTTCCTGTGGGGTGGGCAAATTGGGCGGCATTGTTACCCCACTTGATTTCATGCCGATGGAGGCTTTGCATGTTTTAAAAGGATCGATCGAAGATCTCCAAAGAGCGGAAAATAGGTAATCAAAATTATTTGGGTGTTGCTTATTGAGTAAAGTTGATAGTATAATGGATATATGAGCGATCACTCAAAGAAACTTGTGATTCCGAGCCATTTAAGGCTGGATTCTTTATCATTAAATAGCATTTCTACTGGCTTGACTCCGAAGGGCGAAATAAACAGCTCAGGTGTTAATCGAGGGTTGTTGAGTACGAGATCTGTGAGTGGGCAGTACTCGGATGCACAAAAGAGACTATCAGTCCAGCTTCCTTCATGTAGGTCGCTTAGAACTTCATTAAGGATTAATCGAAATTCTACAATTGCACAGCAGAGTAAGAACAATACAAAACCAGATGCAAGCACAGAGATTTGTTTTGAAAAACAGCCTAGAAGCTATTCTAATCTAAGTAGGGCCACACGTACAAATGTTACAACACCAAAGGGATTCGACTTTGCGACAACTGAAAGAGCTGAGCAGAGATTAAAACAAAGCAAGTCTCTGTCATCTAGTTCATATATGTTAAAGCCTGAGCTTGGCTTTAATCTTCGTCATGTTTACAGTGGAAGGGCTCCCGCTCCGCCTTTGTCAGCGAGGTCAACTTCTTCTATTGGTGCAGAGTCCATGATTAGCACTTTATCGAGAAACACGACGATACCCAAACCATTTAGCTTTGCAACAGATGCTAGAGCTGCAAGTAAATCCAGAGAGTTATACGATAGGCTGGGAAGCCTGAAAAATAAGTTTAACGAGGAAGTTATGATAAAAAGTAAGGATTATAGTGAAGATAAACGCATAGATACTATATTAGAATCTATAAAGCATTTCAATATTAGCAGCGATTCATCATCTTTAAACAAAGCCTCCACTGATGCCACCCCTGGTAAGGACACTCTTGAGGGCAAGCAGACAGTTCCGAGGAGAAGTACAACGATACCCAAAACCCCCAAATTTGCGACACAATTGCGTTCTGAAAATAAAAAGGCTCAACTCCGAGGGGTACTGGACTCCATACTTTCTGAAGGGAAAGAGATAAATTCCTCAAGCTGGTCAAGATCGGATGCTAATTCTTCCGCTTCAAAATCATTTACAATAAATAAGATTCCAATACAGAGAAACAGTAAGGCAAGCAACTCTTCTGAGTTATCAAATAAACAAAATTCCGAACCTAAAGAGACGAACGGTCAGAATGCCGTTCAAAAACCAGACTTTCATGCATGCATGCAGCCCCAAAAGCTTCCCAAATTACGTGGTTTCCTATCAATGAATAGTTTGACACATTTGGGTAGACAATCCTTTGGGAGTCTAGATGGTTCAAGAGAAAGCCACAAGAAATCAGAGGAGAATTCTCCAATTTTGAACTGCACATCAAATATATCCGGAATGAGCTCTATTCGAAAAATAAACGAGGAGAATACTAGCATTCCTAATAACTGGAAGTTCCAAGCGACCATTGCAAGAAAGCAGCTACGTCAATTTACCGGTCTGGAGGAGACGGAGTTCTCTCTAAAAGAACTAGAATCTTGTCACCAACCAGATAGTCTTGGATTGAAGAATGATCAGAATACCAACATTTTAACAGACGATGATCTTAAAACTCCCCTCCCAAGAACATTCAGGTGAATAATATATGCTGGTAGAACTTGAATTCTTTATATTAAAGGGGCCACTGTGGGTTCGACATCTCCCTCAGAAATTGTGAGTCTAGAGCTCAACAATTTTTTTAGCAACGTAAAATTTAAATTAGGAGCAACTCTAAGCTATTTTTACATTCTATCAGCCTATGTTATGTAATCTTGAATTTATGAGTTGGAGTGATCTCACTGTAGGGAGTAAATTGTTCTTAATTGAAAAGCGTATTGCAGGATGGTCGGAAATGAATAGTATACTCGAATTTCGGAGAACTTAATTTATCATAGCCTAATGCGTCATCGTATTAGTGTGTTGTTTATTTTATCTTAAGCTATGTATCACCCTCAGCTCCCATGGGAAATGTTTCTTAAAAATAAGTCAAAAAAATTGAATTTACAAACACTTTAACTGATCATTTATTATTATGTAATACTCTTTCTCTTAATTGCCCAGAACTGGCTCTTATACTGGAGGATCTTTTCCATGCCAGTAGAATTTGAAGTCTTCTTGCAATACCTACAGCTTGAGATATGTGGTTGTAAAAAATTATTCTTTCCCAAATAGTTTTCGTACCAATATGGAGATTCTTTCGCAATAGACTCCATATCTAGGAATCTGTAGTACTCCTTTATGGGTATTATATAGAACCCATTCATATCATCAACTGAATACCACTCTACATCATTTATAAGTGTGATGAAGACGGCAGGGTTTACCATTACTTCATCAATCACTATTTCTTTCGAATGGAAGTCATTCGGGCAAATTCCAGGAAAACAGTTTATAGTCCTTGAATCCAAAGGTTGCAAAATGCAATAAGTAGAGCCCCCGTTTCCTAGGTGACTGAATGAAAGAGGAATAGGGGAAAAGAGAGACCCATGAAGCACAGATCTCATATCTCTTCTGCTAAGGAACTCTTTGCTCCACCACCCTCCCTCCCAGTCCACACAAATGTTTTCAATTCTCATAATAATTAGGTGGCCATATATGAGTACTAAGCAAAATTTGTGATTCGGCTCAAAGTATGGGACTTGCACCAAGGCGATGATGTCCTTCTCAATTATAAGGTCTAAATCAATACATGGATACATACAAACGGGAGTATTTGTCGAAAGCTTGGCCGGAATTTTGTAAATTTCATCATTTACTGGACTAAAAAGTTCGTTGACTAGTTCTTTTTCACTGACCTCACTCGTAGAAATTGCTATTTGCTGAAGATAAGTCTCCAAAATACTGTGACATCTTTTAAGCTCATACAAATAAACTAACCAAGTTCCGCATGTGATTCTCGCTGCCAGATTGGAAACCATCATACAGTCGCTAGGTGGCAATAAACTGGCGATACTAGTCTCTAGCTCATTTCTTTTCTCGATATCTCTCGATTCAATCGGAAGATGATCTTTATCGTGTTTGTTTGAATCTCCTGGATTAATTATGTGTGCAAATATATTGTTTTTTAACCCCAAATAATCTAAATCGCACTTTAAAAGCTCAAGTTGTCTGACTAATGAAGCAGACGGATCGTCCAATGTCAAAACCTCGTCCCATATTCCCCCGCTATTGAATATGATCTGCGAGACTGTCTTCATATCCTTAGGCTGAACATTCTTGTTTATAACTGAAACATTACACGTAAGAGAGTTTCTGCTCCAAAGAGAAGTGAAGAACGAAACTAGAGACATAAATGTTGTCCCTTTATCTGTAAAGCCAATGACTTCTGGAATATATGAGCTCAAAATATTCGAGCTTGAATTATTTAACATTCTGTTACTTTCAATTGATTGTTTTGGAGAAAGATTGTCCATTTTAAAATGTGAAATACCAAAAGCACTGCTTTGTTCTAGATCTAAATTTCTATGCTCATATTCCTGGTATTCACAAACTGAGAGAGATCCGTTGTGGAATGAGTCAATAGGAGATCCAAACTCGGTGCTTTGAAAACTAGTTCCAGGTGAGTGAACTTGTAGACTTGACAGCATATGCTTTGCAGGGATGCATATGCTCTCCAGGTGCTCCTTCTGAGATTTTGAGGACTTATTACCGTTAACACTACAATGAACAATTGCAAGGAGGAGCCAGACAATGCACGGAAGACCACCATCCTTAGCAACAGGAAGTCTCCTTATATGCAACCAATACTTTATTAGCCTCAACACAGGTTGAAGTTCTGGGTAAGAGTAAAGTACACATTGAAATAATATGGAGTGCATCAAAGATGTATACATATTCACAGATATGTCACACTCCGTCTTGAACTTGCTATGCCTACTTTTTAACATCATCACAGGAACTTTTGCTGTTGCAATAACATTCACCTCCATCTCGCACAAATTCCCCTCCAAACAATTCGAACTTAGATCCATTTCATTTTTCATTTTATGCCCATTGTGTCTCCTACATTTTAGACAATCTTCCCTGTGTCTTTTCTTAATACTCTTGAATTGGTTAGCTATCTTTGTTAAGGCAAATCTCGAGTCCATTGGAGTGAATACGACTAGATCAACGTCGCTCATCTCTGAGTCTACCTCTGCTGCCGCTGATCCAGTGAGAAAGAGTTTTGCTGATTCCCCAAACGTCTCCCTAACCAGCAGCTCTACACACTGTATAATTACCATCTTCTCCTTTTTCTTCTTTGAACTTGGAACTATCTTCTCTAGCAGAGCATTCAGTGTTCGGTCAATCATTTCAAACACCTTCTTTGGGCTACTCTTTGGAGCTGAGTCTGAATTAATGCTGCAATTTGATTTTGATTCATGGACGTCTTTATAAATCTCAATCGATGAATGGTTATCTGATCCATTTACTACACAATGATCGAGTTTTAATTTTCTACTTGACTGAACGTTACTCAACTTCTTATTCGAGAGCTTTGTCTCATATGTTCCGCTACTATGTCCGACCTGTTCACATTTCCTTGAATTACCCGGCACATTAACTTCCTTTGCTTCGTACTCCACCCTTCTTCCGGAAGAAGAAGTTGAAGCTGATTTCATACTTTGCTATTCTACTTCAAAATAGCAAACTTATCATTATATGAGAATTTCCTAACAATTTAATTCTGCGCTCACTGTCTGGTGGGCGTGTCCTCTTTTAAACGAGCATGAATTTCAAAGCGAGCATAAATACTCAACTTCTAGAATAAATTTAATGTCCAGTGTAAGCCTGTTAAGATTATTTCTCCCTAAAAATCCAATCCAATTTATATTCTTGAGTTCTTTGTCACACAACCACCTTGAGTTTTTTTCTCCAATAATATAAAAAGGGAGAATTACGCTATATTTTAATATTGTCTATATGTGCATGTAATTAAACAGGTTTGGAAATTTGTTGGCTAGCTGTATTAAAATTTAACCTAGATTATTTTAAATCTATTTTTGAATACTGGGCTTTGGGTTTGTGTGAAATGCTGACAGTGTTACTTATTTGCTTCAAGCGCATGCAAAAAAGTCCGCATATAGCTATTCGGAATATATGTGTTTTAAAATTATTAATATTTTTTAAAAATGACCAAACGAACTGTGAATTTAGTAATTTCCGCCGATATTTTTGTGTTTAATAATTATTATTTTCCTCCAGTTTAGGAATTTTTTTCTCGCAAATGTTTCCCCATTTTTGCCTTTTTTCGGGGGAAAAGAATTACCCGCCATACAAGAAACAAACAAAAATTTGGTAATTTGAAAATAAAAATGAAGTCACTGCTAAAATTCGTATTTTTTGTAGCTTTTTTAGGCACGACCTCGTTATGTTCCAGACTTGAGTGGACTGGAGACGAATTTATCGTGAAGCCTCTGTCTGACTATATCACTGATTATTCTGGCCCACATATTCAAAGAGGTTTATTGTGCGAATCATGCCAGCTTATAACGTTCGCCTTAAAAAAGTATATTTCAAGCCAATTGAGCATGTACAAGAATTCCTCTCCTCCCAAGGGATTTACTGATATTGTTGTTTCAAATTTCCTGGAGAGTCATGTTGCATGCTCCAACCATGTTTGGCAGCCCTTAGCGGACAATTCACTCGAGTTCACAATAGAAGATTTTATTAGTGCTTGCAGATCAAACCTAGGAACTTGGGAACCTGAGCTGGAGTCCCTTTCAACAAGTAAGATGGACTTCGCTCAAGAAATATCTAAAGTTTGCCTGGGAACAAAGTCGTGCAAGGACAATTCAGAGATATGGACTGAGAGCGAATATCCAGAAAACAGGGAGCCTAAATCCAGTTTATTAAAGAAAAGATCTGACGAGTTCATTACCAAGAATAAGGACAGACAAGGAGTTATAACCACAGATTCGGGACTGCAGTATATTGTGGTTAAGGAAGGTACTGGCCAAATTAAGCCGGGTGAAAATGACAAGGTTGAAGTGTTTTATAGAGGAAAGACGCTAGGAGGCATTGAATTCGATTCTTCATACAACAGAAAAGATGGGCCCTCAAAAATGCAAGTTTCACAACTAATTCCTGCATGGGTAGAGGCCCTAACAATGATGACCGAAGGACAGGAAATTATCCTTTTTGTCCCATATGATCTAGCCTATGGCAAAGAAGGTGCAGGAGATCTAATTGGCCCCAATGAAGCACTTATTTTTAAGATCAAACTTGAAAAAATAATTAAAGATAAAGGAGAAAAGGTAGACGAAGACGAAGGTAATAGTACTCATTCAGACGAACTGTAGTTTTTACTTACAATTAAGTTTATTTTTCTTTTTTCTCCCATTTTATTCCCCGCCTATTTTGCACTTTTTTTAGAGCTGAAGACGCAGACTTGTCTGGAGAGAACAAAGAGAGGAGCAAGATTTCTATGTTAATCCTGGACTTTGTACGATTTGGGTTTGATTAGTGATATTAAAAAAGTGAATTTAGTCACACATCTCTAGATACCATTAGTTTTACAGTAGTCGTATTTTAGAGGCTTTCTTTTGCGAAAAAAGCACGTTGCACCTTGAAGATCTTTAAACTTTTAGTTTAGATAAGGAAAATTTAAAGTTATCTGATAAAAGACTCATTTTCTGTCAAATTTACTCATACTTTCTGTAAAAAATGCTACAAAGGGCTCTTAATGCGTAAACTGTATTGCTGCACCCTAATTTCTATTATCACTCTACAAATGGTTAATTTAAAACCTGCTCCAAGGATGTAAAGAACGTGCTGGTTTAGGCGAATTTGTATGATATGTGTAACTAAACTACATACTTTATGAACTAAAAATCATTTATTCATTCATTAAAATCAAATTTCCTTTTTTTAATTATTATGCAGTGAAAAACACTCATGTCATATCACGACCGCTTTTATTTTAGGACCATTTTTTGAGACAATTTGAGAAAAGTAGACTCAATCCATAGAGATATAATAGCTATTGTAATCTTTAAGTCTACAGAAAAAAATAATTCAATAGTGTCACTTTTTTCGAGAGATCAAAATTAACTACACTAGATTGCACGCGCTTAGTGCAAGCACTATAAAATGATGCATTTTTGTCTTCAAATTATGTCTAGTCTGGATCCACTGTACTCCAGAATGCACGTTTAATCTCCAACTATGTCAAGCTAGACGTGCTATTGTAGATTAATATATATTTTGGAGAATTTGCCTGGAGTGGTGGCTTTGCTAATGGTGTTTACTGGAATATAAGTGTCCATTATTATACTTAAACAGTAACCTTGCTGAACTCCTGACAATATATCCGATACGTCCACTATGCAGTTTAGACTGGAGCTCCAGTAAACGGTGTTATCCATTGGAGTAAATCGTGGCAAAATATGGAGTGTAAACTTTTATTTGTTTAATAGCAAGTAGACTTCAAATTAAATAGAGCCTTGGTTATTAATACTAGGTACAAACTTAATAATATTTACACAGGTAATATACCGGGAAATATTGGTATGATATTGGAATATTGATTGGACAGTATATTAAAGCCTAAATTCAAATAGATAGGCTGCTATTTGAATTGCACTAATAATAAAACTATGTCGTGTTGTGGGGGTAATAAGGCCCTAAATAGTGCATTAGTTATGTTAAACACAATCATATGAGCCTCACTCAAGCGCTGTATTAGTTTAATGTGTGGAATGAGATCAATTAGAACATTCTACAAATAAGCTATATTAATAATTAGATTGAACGATACTGGTAAGGGCACAAGTATTCAACCATAAATCATTGGTGGCTTTGGATGAGAAGTAATTTCTAAAAAGGTGATAGGGCTGATTACTTAAAGCTAACATCTATAATTAATAGAACTTTTTAAATACTAAACGAGCTTTTAGTAGAGGGATATTGGAATAAATTGCTTGATATGATCGGTAATGGTGAAGAATACATCAGAAAGCCATCATTCTTGTTCTGGGAGGATGATGGACAAAACAAGACTCCGATGACACCATCAACACTTTCACCGGCGTCTTTATATGAGATGAGCTCTCCATTACTGAACAATAGGAAGAGGGGAATGCATAACTCCATTTATAGTAGAATGAAGGAACGAAGAAACTTAGTTTACATGGAAGGAAACTCTGAGGCAAAAGGGGCAATTTCTAATAGTACACTCTGTTTAAACAATGATGTTGGAATGCTTGAATGGCCAGATAGTATAAATCGTAATAACAATCCTACTCATGATCGGAATATAATGTTCAACTATAACTTTTATAATGGCAATGCTGATGACATGTTCCAAGATGAAAATAAAATAGAAAACCGAGAATTTCAAAGCCAGACAATTAGTTCTAAGTTTTTATTTGAACATGAAGATAAGAGAGATGAGAGGAGTATAGAATATTCAAATTCCAGGAATTTACCTTGTACGGATTTTCCAGATGAACAACAAAAAATTAATGATCAAATTATGAACTATTTTGGTAATGCCACATCAGATTCGATTTACAGTGTTACAGACACAGTGTTCAAAGAAATGCGCATAGAAGAGTCATCAGGACCCAAAGATATATCTAGATATATGGACAACGAATACTTAGAGATTCTAAAAACAAATTTAATGCTAGAGTTCACAAAAAGTAGAACATGTTACTTAAAGCTCGTTCCAAGCGTGATAGAGATCTTTAATATTGTGAGGGATGCTCCAAATAGATGTCCAATTCCAATGGTGCAAAGTATAGATGATTTAGGGAAGGAAAGGAATATTGAGGAGTTTGAAAATTACTTTTTAAACTGTGCCTCCAAGCAAAACTCGGGCTTCTTGGCATTTTGTACAGAAAAACGAGCATTAAAGAGTGGAGGAGGAGGTAAGTACTATTTTTTTGACAAGAAGCTCCAACTGAATGGGTGCCATAAAGTTGACGTTTTGAATCACCACAGACAAAAAAATATTATGGGACCGGTATTTATGAAAGTATTATTATTCATGTTTGTGGTAGATCCACCATATCACCTAGATCCACGAGCAAGAAGTAGCAATCCTCAAAGGCTAATGGACTTCTACTATCAGCTGAAATCAATGAATAAATTAAAATCAATCAAAAGACTCTTAAAGGTATGGTGCATGGAAATGTGCCCAGAGGAGTATTTGGACGCAGGATACCCTTTTGGGAGTTTGCTATGGGTTTCAACATTGGATATTGAGAGCCACATAAAGAAGTGGAGATATAGAGGAAAGAAATCAAATGAACAGTTCGAGCCGATGAATCCTACAATTCAAATTCTTGGCGAGAGAACTTGTAGAAAAGGTATCATTCCTGGAATGACTGGGTTTCAGAATAAAGGAAGAAATATGAATGACGAGACCATGTTATGCTCCAGTCAAAGGATGGAGGAGATACATATTCAGAAGAGAGAATCAATAGAAAATGGGTATATTAATAATTTGGGGGTATGTCATCCTGATTATACTAAAAATTCCGCATTGAGTGAATATAAAGATCCAACATTAGAGGTCCAGCCAATCAATCAATGTTCATTTTTTTGCAAAAGTCCAAAGAAAATCAGGGGTAGAGGAAGACCAAAGTCAAAATTTAAGGAAGTTATCCCAGAAGAGAGGGAAGTTAGGCACCCAAAGAAAAAAAACTTTCTGTCTGATGGTGAGAATAATCATTTATTAATTGCCGAAAAATATAATGAAGGATCTAAGTACGACTCGATTGATGAATTAGAGTTTGAAATTGGGATGGAGTTAGAGCAGGTTTCAAATCTAGGTTACTCTTCAAATTTCATATGGGATCTTGTTAGATCAATTCCTGTAGAAAACCTAAACAAGCTCTATATAAGATGGCTTGATGGGAAGATTCCGGGAGTTACCAGGTTAATTGTAAACTCCCCGGTAGTACATGAATATCTAAAATTGCAAAAGTATGTAGAGAACAATCATTTGGAGGATTCCACACCTCAAGCATATAGCTATAAAGAGGGTAACTCCCAACTCTCCAAGAAAAAAAAGACATCAGGGCTATTAAATCCTAGGAAAACAGTATTATATCATAAAGCTTTATATTTAGTAATCCAACAACATCTTCTAGTATACTACAGCGAATTACAAGCTATTCTTAAGGCTCTTGAGGGGAATTGTACCATCCAAGATAGAGATCCTGAGAACCCGGATCTATATCATAAGAGCCTAGATGTTGTAATTAACACGGTACATCCTTTACAGCATCTATCCATGTCTTTTCATGGCAATTCTTCGTTGGAAATGGTCGTTGAAGATCAGGTAAATGGGGGGGAGGGTATTTCTCGAGTGAGGAGAATTGCAAATAGTACACAAGAAAAGATGATTCACAGTGGTGATAATCAAAACAATCCAGATATATCAATGGGAAATTTGGTAGGTAATTTTGAAGGGGGGATTATGCATTCACAAAACTTGTCAGAAGCCCCAGGACTAGGGAACAATCTGCATGATTCATCTGGAGTTTTTTCAATAATTACATCAAATCAGTACCAAGAATATGTGGAGTTGCCTGACATTACTTCTACACTATCGGACCAACTACTAGAAGGGAGTGCAGAAATACCAAAGAACTGCGCCAATATGGGTGAGCCAATAGATTTGTTTTTTGCAATCCCTTAATTTATCTATTTGAATTCACATGAATTCACAAACCCTACGGTCTGCTAAATTCTAATTATGTATTGGCGCGCCATGTAAGTTCTCACTGAACTTATCTTATAGTAGCCCTGAACTCTTAGTTGCAGGTGATATTTATTTTTTTGCAATCCTGTGATTTTGATTTCTCTGCATTTTGTTATTTAATGCTTCAAAAATTTACATTTTATATTCTGTATAAGAAAGTGTGGGTTCTGTCATTCAGTGACAAAAAAGTGCATAAATAAAAAGTAATGTTGAATTTGCAAAGATTTGTTTAGAAATACCCACTAAAAATTTTCTTTTAATCTCCTAATGTTGTTAGATTCAGATAGAACATTCCTGGGAAAATATAGCGACTGCCCAAACATACAATTCGAACTCAATGAAGGTAAAAGTATGGTCACTGAGGATAGATCTGGAAAAGGGGAGGCCGAACTCATTGATAAAAGAGGTAATGAATTTCAGGTGCCAGAAACTGCACTAATCAATCAATCTAGGTGCGAGATTCCGCTTTCTAGGGAAGATAATATTATGAGCTATCAACATTCATTAAGAAGCGATGCTAATAGATTAGGCCAGAGGGAGATGAGCCCTCGTTACATTTTACAAGGAGAAAAGTTTTCACCCTCAAGGATTTGCAGTATAGGAGAAATAATTGGTTCGGAGGATATTGACGGAATGGTTACGGATAATGTTTACCAAGAGCTCTTTTCTATGAATGGACATTCTGAAAATAATCACGAGCTTAAAGCTTTAGCAAGTGAAATCGACAACGTGAAGCATGATAATTTGCAGCATAATACATTATCTAATATTAACTTTCATTCAAATTTCAGTTTTTTTGGTGACGTTCCTCAAGACAGTGAACCCAGAATAACACATCCACAAAGCTATCAACACCAAATCAGGTCATCTGGATTGGATAAGTTCACAGCAGTTGACAGAAATGGAAAGAGAAGCATACTTCATGAGGTAGAGACCCAGGCTCAATTGATGCCATCAATTCCAGGGGTGTATTTTGACAGGAGGCAGATTGGGTACAGAGTTAGATACCACAATTCCTATGTTGGGTGGGTTGCTTTGAGCAGGCATTCTTCAATAAAGGACGCTTATGAGTATGCAAAACAGCTTTGGCTCAAGGCAAGAAACAAAAGTAATATGGATCAGTATCAAGGTGAGCAAATGGAAGTGGGAGCTGAGAATTCTTTAGGAAATCGAAATATAGGAGTAAGAAAGAGAAATAGACAAAGTAGTTTTGACGATAGTCATCAACTAAATCAAAAAATACTATGTAAATCTGGAATAGGTCATGGTAGTATTGCATACTTTGGCAATCGGAACTTGGAGAGTAACCAAATATTCCAGAGCAAGTACTACAATTCCGAGTGTGGGCCCAGAAACGATTATAGGACCCATCCTATGATTGAGAGTGAATACCACTTTCCAGATGACACAATATCAAAACAATCGTTTGAACTTTCATGTTCAGCAGAGCTGGTAAAAATGTCTCAATATAGTGCACTGGAAACTATGAAAAAATTGTACTTTGCCACAAAAAAGTACATTGAAAGGTGGCCATCTTCAGATGGGTACTATACCATCCATTGGTCGAATACATCGGATCTAAGCTCTTATTTGTATGGAGAGGATTGTGAGTATCACAAGAGGGAATTCACCACCAATAAGAAATCCAGGAACCAACGAAAAATATACTTTGATTCCGACAAGGAAAATTATGTTCAACAGGAAAGATTAGGCTTGGGGATTTTAAATATAGAAAATAAAAAGGAGATAGAAAACTTTAATTATATTTGGTAAGCTTCAAATAAATGTTAAGCCATACAAGATTGCAGTTCAGCATTATAGCGCACTTTCCAATGCATCTGCCAAGGCTTTGTCTCTTTGAATGTATATGTTTGAGAGGGAATTTTCTATGATTACACTGAATTCCTCTTTTTGCTTGCCCGAAAGCAACTTCAAGAGTTCAAAGGCCAACGATTTTCTCTGAGTTAATTCTTTTTCGTTCACAATATAGCTTGGAAGCAGCAATTTGGCAATCGACCTTAAGGATTCGGAACTAGCTTGATTCAAGTTTTGTATTAGGGGTTTCAAACTAGTGAACTCTTCTTCTTTTAGTATATCTTTTGAATTGCTTAATATTTGTTGATAATTATTTTTTTCCAACGGTAAAATATTGAAGTTTGACCTTTGATTTTCTTGATTAAGCTCGCCTCTATTAAATGAAATTCCCCATACAGAATGATCTATAGAATCAAGGGTATTCGATGTTTTTACTCGTTCACAAGGTATGTTGACAATTGATAAAAGACCAGGGAAGTTTTCTGGGATTTTTGCCTTTTTCTTGGTAATAATTCTCTCCTCTGTTGACTTGTCCGTTGAGTTCTTATTATCCACTTTACTCAATACTGTATTGATTTCGTTCTCTAGACTCTGGAAACTTGCGGGATTACCTTTGCTGTAGACAGTAGTTTTGTTTTCTGAACCAACATTAGACAGAGAATTCTTATTGATCTCGTTCCCAATGGGCTTGTTGGGAATAGAAGGACTCCTTGGCTTTCCGATTGACAATTTATCCTCAAAGAAGCCGGAAATACTATCTAAACTCTTATTATCCAAAAAAGAGATATGCTTAATATGAGTTCGAATCCACTTTGAAAGTCGGGTGTATACATTATACTGATAAAATCGTTTATCAGCAAGTATGATTGCTCCAAAGTCATTTTTATGGCGAACCACACGCCCAATGGCCTGGTTAACTGCTCTAATTGCTTGTTGGTTATACCACTGACGTCCATCCATTTTACTTTCATCCATATACTGCTTCTTCAAGCAAACTCTGGAGTCAGCTATGGAGGGGAAAGGAAGTCCTGCAATGATGACCCCCCTACATGCGCTATCTGAAAAGTTGATTCCTTCTGAAACCTTTCCTCTACACACAGCAATGAGTAGTGATCCTGATGTAGACAATTTCTTAGATTGTACAGCAAAGCCAGCCAAATTACCTTTAGCCTTTTTAGATTTTAAGATTCCATCATCTTGAGATGAAGGCCCTTTTTTACCAATACATTCCATGTAGGAATCCAAAACGGAGCCCAGTTCAAGCGAGTTCCTAGGCTCTACAAATACACTCTTAAAGTATTTGATGCGTTCAATCAATCCCTGATCTGTCCAATGCTTCATGGCCTGGTCCATTAAAGAATAAGAGCCAAAGAAAAGGATAACTCCATCTGGAATTCGCTTAACACAATCTAGAACAACGCTTCCAAGAGAAGAAAAGTATAAAGGATTGTTTCGGGCTTCATATGAGCCTATTAAATGTGTATTGCTATTCATGCCACCCCTTTCTATGGTTGCAGCCCAAAGTTGTGATTCGCTATCGATTACATGGTCATTTTCAAGGAGCACATCAAACGATACATTCGAACTACTGAATTGTTGGGCTAAAGTATCAAGTGGTGAGAGTGTCCCTGACGTAATGATCATCGATCTTACTCCTGAAGAAACAAGGGAAGATAGTGCAGCAGCAGCACTGAAGCACCAAAAACTAAGATAAAGTCTCATGCCTTGTTCAGGTGTATCTGGATCATCAGTCCTATCTTGATCATGGTTTTCATCAAAACCATGGATCTCCTTATAGTTATCATTTTCGTAATGAATATATACTTTGAACCATTGAGGATTATTCATAACTGTCTCATTAAATGTTAGTCTTAAACATCTCTGAAATCTCTCTAATGCTCCTATTCTTACATTTAATTGAACGATATTTACTTCTAATTTTGGCGATACGACACCTGGGCTAACTAAATTTTGTCCAAAATTGATCATATTCGTGAGACACTCATCCATAGCTTGGAAGTTGTCAATTCCAAATCCAGAAGAAGCAAATAGTGTGTAGATATACGAACCCGAAAATGTGATTCCTTGAACCTCCCCCATTCTTGGAATAAACTTGAGATTTAGTTTATTAGTCATTGGAACAGGACACTGGATTTCCTTGAGATTTTTAGCAAGCAGATGAATTCCAGTTGCTAATGCTACAGCCACCTCAATATCAAAAGAAATGTCTACATCTGAATCTTCTCCATTGAGGTCGTTTTCTTGCAGAATCCCAAGCTTGGTGGCTTCTAAAAGATTTTGAATGGCTTTTTGTGAAAGGGCAAGATCAAGATCTCTCAAGTCAAACGAATAGGCCTCTTCTGAAACAGATTCAACATTATGAGCCTCATCAAGAATCAAGATTGTATTGTTTAAGTCAATCTTTAAGTTCTGACGAGTGATACTATCAAGCAAGTAATTGTATGGCAGTAAAACAATATTGCAAACACTCTCAATTTCCCTTGCAGCGTAGAATGGGCAGAAGTAACCCGTTTCAGACGATAATGCAATGTTTTTAAGATCTTCAATGTCCTGAATATCTGCAGCAACTCCTGATATATTTGCCTGCTTCAGATTATTATGATACTTGCATTTACCATCCTTAGTGATCTTTCGGCAGTTCTTAATTAAAGCAGTCCCCCTGAACTTGGAAATTTTGGGATGAACGCAGAGCTGATCTCTTGATCCCAAAATAGTTGCTTTAAAGAGTTTATTCCCACCTTTCAGAATTTGGCGTTTCTTGGGAGCAGATTTATCAATCTTTGCTTTATTTTCGGCTTCTGTGTCAAATAATTCTATTGTAAAGTCATCCGCAATTCCAGAGGATTTAAGCTCTCGCATTATTTGAGATAGCTGTGTATGAGTTCTAGAGGAGTATATTATTCTAGGTGTAAACATGTCCATTTTTGTCTCCTTGCTTTTTTCAATTACTGTACGTGGGACGCCAACCAACTCGATAGATCCTCCATCAGATTTAATTGTCCCCGTTGAGCTGCCGCTTTCCTTTGACATTCTCAGCGATCCGTGATTGGCTAGAAAGTGCTTTTGGAATGCTAGAGTGGACGCTAGCAGGCACAATGTTTTACCGGTACCCGTGGGACTTTCAAGGAGTGCATGCTTTTTGTGCTTTAGCGAATACAAGACTTTCTGCATATAGTTAATCTGACATTCGTAAGCATCATATGGAAATGAAACGTTATAACCTTCGATCAAATATTCATTTTTTATTGGATTCATGATTTTAAACCCCAAAACTATTAATTAGGCAAACTGATTTTGTTGCCGGTGTGGCAAGAGGGAACATTTTAGCGCCTTACTTCAATATATTTAAAGGTAACTAATTTTTTGATTAATTACGAGTAGTTGTTGTCTAGAATAGTTAGATCATGGACTATTATGGAATTCTTGAGGTTGAAAGAGATGCACCAACTAGTGAAATAAAGAAGTCATATAGAAAGTTGGCTCTGAAATGGCATCCTGACAAAAATCCTGAAAACAGAGCGGAGGCAGAGGAGATGTTTAAAAAAATAGCAGAAGCTTATGAGGTTCTGTCTGATTCAGAAAAAAGGAAAAGATATGATAAATATGGAGCTGATGGGGTTTCTGGAGAATTTCCAGACTTTTCCTCAGGCTTTAGCGGATTTGATCGTCATTTTAGCATGGGACATGCCAGCCGTATATTTGAAGAATTCTTTGGTACAGACAACATATTTGACATCTTTTCATCTATTGGCGAATTTCCGGGCTTCCGCGAATCTTCTAGAAGTAGTCGAGGATTTTCCAGATCGAGGAGTAGCAGAAATTCTCCTTTTGATGACTTACATTCACAAATATTTAGCAACTTTGGGTTGTCAGGCTCGGGATTTGGTGGAATGCAAAGTTTCTCATCATCTTCTTTCAGCTCAGGGTTGGGATTCCAAGGGGGGGTTTCAAGATCAGTCTCAACAAGTACAAGCGTTATTAATGGAAGAGTAATAACAAGGACTAAAACTACTGAAAGGATGGCAGATGGAACAGTTAGAGAGACTGTTCAAGAAATTGAGGAGGACGGACGCGGTAATCGGGTGATCAGAAACTCGGATAGTTCTAGTTCTGGGGCCAGCAGAATGCTCAGACAAGGACGTTCACAAGATCTGAGTGATGGTATTTCTCTTTCAATGGGGAATCTTCATAGAACACGCTCTCACAGACAAAACAAGGGTCATCATTTTTAATTTATAGTTTGAATATATATCCTTTATAGTCTAATGTTTTGTCCATTTGTGATTTATGTTTTCATTCGGAGTTCATGAATTAATAGCAAATATGCTAATATGAACTTCTAAGAATGAAATTATACATAGAAATTTTGATTATACTAGTTTATTGCACCTTTTGATATGTGGAGATGTATTGCACCTAGTCCGAAAATAAGGAGTATCTATCTAGAGATGATTGCGATGTATGAAACTCAAAATGTTAGTACTGGCCATGGCTTATAAGCCAAATTAATAATCATTTTTAATTGACAACAAGCTTTTTTACATTAAATCAATGATAAAATTGTAGATCTTGAATAATTGGCGGTCTTGGCAATAATTTACATGCAAAGCGATTAATACATTTATATATATACAAAAAATACATCAAAGGCTGGTATATCGAAACAAAATGATTAGAGAGGAAACGGCTTCCAGCGATTTTATTTCGGATTATAGTGAGGAAAACCGGAGCAGTACTAATACTAAGCCAAAAACGATTTCAAGGTCATTTAGGTTGACACTTTTTATGTGTCTGCTACAGGGATTTAGTGAGAGGCTATTTTTTAATATGCTTTTATTTGGGCACATTTGGAATCACCCAGTAAACTATTTAAATTCAGAGTGGATGCTTTTCTCTCAGCGTATCATTGGATGTATTGGATTTTTATTTTGGAGTATTGTTTGTAATTATTTAAAGCCGCATGTAATCATAAGCATATCGTTTATTATTTGGGGATTTATTTCTATACTTCAGCCATTCACAAAATCATTTATTTTCCTGCTGTTCTGTAGGTATTTACTATCTTTTTCATATGGGGCACTAGAACCATCCGTACAGGTAATTTCTGCTAACTACCAAATAAGGAATTCTGATTTGGCCAAGATTTATGGTGCGGTATCTTGCTACAAAAGCTTTGGATCATTCTTGTCTATCGCAGTTTCTACAATGATTTATTTGAATGGAAGCAGTGAAATAATTGCGACGTACTCTCAAATTGTTTGGATAGTTACGGGAGGAATCTCCATTTTTATCTCCATTCTAGTATTGATATCGGTATACATGGAGCATAGGGATTCAAACAAAAAGTCTTTTTTTGAAATTGTTGTTCAGGAAAATTACTACTACACAAGAATGGAAAATTTTGTATATAGTGAACAAAATCAGAAAAAAGACAAAATAACAATTATGTGTATATATTTAACCATATTTGCAGTCGGATTGCTAACACATATAATTAGTGAAATATACAATATTTATCAGATAACTTCATCGTTCTCTTTTGAGAGATATGACTCTGAATTAAAAGAAGGCCCCTCTGACACATATTTACTTAGCTTGAACTTAACGTATTATGCGTTGGGGAACGTGGTTTTCTTACTCGGGTCCGCAATTGGGTCGCTGTTGTTTGGCATTCTATACGGAGCTATTTACAATATCACCAAAAAAATTAAAGAAAGGCTGGATATAGATTCAATAGTTGGTCTTGGTAGGAAGAACTCCATCAATATTCTCTGTTTGACATCTATTTCAGCAGCAAGTCTCATCTTGATCAGCTTATTACAAATACAATACATACGTGAGATCCCACAAATTGCTAGATTCGCAATAATTGACATTGTTTTAAATTCATTTAACTACTATTGGATCATTCCGCACCTAATAGCAATATTTTTTATGGGGGTATTACTTTCAACAGCAATAGAAATAATACCAAGATTCCAGCTATTTGCATTAAGTCAATTCAATAAATCGGCAATATCATATGGATTTTATCTATTAATAACTGGACTTTTTTCAGATCCAAGCTTGTATAAGTATATCTATTTATTTGCTCCGGATAAAGATTTTATAGTGAGCATTTCAAGTCATCTAAACTTCAATATCATACCTTCAATCTTTCATAATCTGATAAAAGTAATGTTTTCAGACCAGTTAATTAATAAAATTAAAGATATAAAGTTTCCATACAATTTTATCTATTATCAAGAATTGCAGATGACATCCAGTACATATTCCATCCTACTATACTCACTAATATCCTTTATAACAACGTTACTGTTATTTATCAAAATCACAGTTTTTAAAAGAGATGGGAAAGACCTGGAATGACTAAAATTCAGGATCTAAAATTCGGGCTCCAAATCTTGGAGTTTGCCTTCAAGTTCTGCTTTAATATCTCTCTCCCGCCATCTAATGACATGCAAATATGAAAATTCCACAGTATCATCGTCTGGGGGTCTAATGAATCTCACGCATACTTCCATTTCTAGATTAGAAATAGGATCAACAGGCACGTTTACAACCCCTTTTTTGTAATTCAGTTGTATTTGTCCAATAATACCAGTGGGCTTTAGATCTGAACTATAATTCGTACAATTCGGAAAGTCATATTTTACAGGGACGTTACCAAATGAATACAAAGTATAAAAATTTGTAAAACTGACCAAACCATCCATTTGATCCCAAAGGATGTTGGCAATCTCAATCATGCGATGAAACAACTTTTTTGGATCCAGTTCTGGAGTTTCGAGATTATCAACATATGCAAGAAGTTTGATTGCATTCCAGTTCGTCACTACAAAAGGAAGTAACTTAGAATCCAGGTCATCTCCCTCTACCTCTACCGCGCCGATCAAATATACTATCATCGATCTCCAAGTAGAGTCTTTTCCAAGGTCTGCATCACATTCACATTTGCTTAATCCAGAAGCTGTTTTAAGACAGTTCAAGCAAAACCAACTTATGTCAATTTGCTGTATATGTAATATTGAGCCTTTCAGCGTATAAATTTGATCTGGATCTAATTCTCTAAGCTTTTCCAAATCAGATAAAAGGTCAGGGCAATAAAAGGCGGATCTTCTAGGATAGTTTATAGCAATTCCATGTCTAATACAGTAGGCTCTGTTAAAGGCAATGAAGGTTGAGTGGTCATTCCTGTCTACTGATAAAAAGTTGCGAGTGATTGGAGTTCCTTCTGGAGCAAGGAAATATGGACTTGGATTTTTATTGTAGTCAAATGAATGTCGCGTTTCCAAACAACAACTAGATTTTAAAGACTTAATGAGCCTAAGTTGATCATTTGTTGGGACATAATTGGTCTGAACTTCACTTTTTAATAGATCGTCTGAACTCAGCAAATTGTTAGTGACTGGATCAATTTTTTTTTTCAGAGTTTCGTGAATATATTGCTCGTACCCAGTGTCTAAATGGTAGTACGAAGTTAATTCTGTAAGTGAGGTAGGCGATAAGTAAAGGCATCTAAACATTGTTTCGCTCTCTGGCCTTTTATAATTCAACCTTAATTGATTAAATTTAAATATTTTTCTTTTAATAATAGAATTTTGAATGGATTGTCTGAAGACTGCTACTCCATTGTTAAATATACTCAAGGTAACTGCCGGTCTACCCTTTTCATTTTGAATCTGCATAGATCCGGAAGAGGACTTTTTTTCAGAGGGATAGACCTGATTACGCATATTGTAGAATATAGGTTTATCTTGCTTTAAGCACTCAGACAAAACAGTTTTAATTAGATCATGAGCAGGAGAGGTGGACTGGGAACTTATCACTTTTTCAATCTTAAGATGTGAGCAGGAAATTGTTTCTCCTGGAAGGAGCAATTGAATATTATGTCTTAGCATGTCTTCCTGCGAGAACCAAATATCAACCCATCCTGAACCCCATGGGGGTTCAGCAAGGTTGTACATGTTCTGATGGTAATTAATATCTTCACAACAATAAATACTCTCGTTTGTAGTTACCCTAATTATTGCCCATTTACCATAGAGACTCAGCGGATTAAATCCAGTAAATTGAAGTATGTCAATAATTCTTATATGTTCAAAAGAAGTTTGTATTCTTGCAATATCAAACTCGGATAAATATGGTTGGTACATAAATAGCCAATCAACCATTTCCTCCCTAAACCTACCGATTGACCTATAGAAGAGAGGGTACCTTTTGGAAAGTAAATACCAATCAAATATTGATTCAACCCAGTATTTAATATCATGTACCGTCATTTGACCCTTTACTTCTTGAGTTTTCTCAATTGTTCTAATATACAGCGGGTGTTTATGTTGGTCTGGCCATAGAATTGACTCCAATTCGTGGCCAAGTAACATAATCTCAACAAAAGGCTTACCTACGCTGAAAATATCAATATTTTTTCCTTTTTCTATATCTTTAGGATTTTTTAAAATGGTTGGGAAGATGAGCTCTTTAAATACATAATGCTCAATTTGACTATTAATATATGCATTCATTGATCTCAAGAATTCGTTTTCATACATGGCCGATATCACAACTATTGAATTGTGTCGGATTGGTTGATCAAGGACAAGTAAAAATGTAGATGATGCGCTGAAGGTGTACAAGTTCATTGGTACTTTAATGCCAACTAGATGATAATCAATTAGTTCCCCTCTGTTCAAATCACTACCCATGCTTGTAAACTTTGGACAGGTTTTAAAAAATGGGTGGCAGTTTAAATAGTATTGACAACCTTTTGTGGTATTTCTGATCTCCTTCTCACTTATAAATAAAAGAACCCCCTTTGGATAGCCATCTAGGATATCTATTTCTAAACCTCTAGGTATTGGAGGAGGATTCTCAAAGTTAATGCACACAATATCCGAGATATGAGCAAATAGTGCCACTTTCTTATTATAAGCCCTTAGCATTGCCTTCTTAATATATATAAATTTTCTCTCAAAACGGAATTGTTGGCAGCTATAATTGAATTTGCTGTTTAATCCAGAATGCTCCAGAACAAATAGGGGGTAATAGCAACAATTTGGGCCGCTAGAATATGGGTCTTTAACATGGAGTAGGTTCGATATCCAAACGGTCGAATCAAAGTCAGTGCTCATGACGACCTCGACCATAAATTTACCAAAAAATCCCACATACAATGGAGAGCTATCTCTGCCAATAAATTGACTCCTAAGACTATTAATTTTGTTAGGATTATGAGGAGCTTCAAAATCAGTTTTGGCTGTTTTTGGGGCTTCAATACTACATTCGGAATAATATAGAAATTCTATACTTAAGTTATAGTCCAGAAAAAGTGAATTAATAAAAGGAAGCTTCTGTGATATTCCAAGACGTTCTAATAAATCCAACCATTCTTTAACTGAGGACATTCTAAAGGGGCCAGTGTAGATATCTGTGCAAGAAATATCACAGTTATTTGTGTTTGAATTAAACTCTAGTGTCTGACTAGGGTGAATGATTTTAGATTGATACTCTGGACTGTTGCAGCAAATGAGTGATGTTGAATCTCCTTCAGTGACGAAACCACCTGGATAAATGATTTCATTTTTTTGGGTAACGTAAATGGGAGAACTATCACGAATGTTTGATACGATTTGAACCAATGTTAATGGGAGAATTTGTGACCGTTCTTTCGGAGCTCCAATTATATTGAAAATGTCAACATAGAGACTATAGTGGAAATAACACAGATGCCTGATGTCCCAAGGATGCATGCTTGTTACTCTTCTTTTTCCAGAGCTGAACGAGTTAAAGTCGTTGAATTCCAAATACTCATGGCCAATCGTTTGGATTTGCATTGGTTGGTTTTCCCAAATTGTACTTTTGTGAGGGGTACCTTCATTTGTTTTGAAATTTGAGTGTTTTTCTAGTCCCCAGTCAGATTCCAGCTCAATTGAAATCCCTACTAGTAATGAAAGATTCGCGTGAGTCAATGCAATATTACGAAAATTTCTAATCCAAAAAACGGATCCTTTTGAAATTGAACACCCCAATGATGTCTCATGCATATTTGTACGATGAAGGAAAAGCTTAACTGGTGCTTTATTGGTCTTGACACTAAATACTCCAAATCCAAGTACTTTCTCAACTTGTACTAGAGTCGGAACACTCAAGAGCGATTTTGGCAAGTTTGTGATGTTGGGGTCAGTAACTATTGATGTAAGGTTATCTGCTATGTAGCAATCCTTAATCATGGAGGGGCCTTCGCTGCGATGTATCTTTACAAATCCAGGAACCAAATGATCAAACATATAGACATATTTCCATCCGAGTACAAACCTGTTAATGGATAAGGCTGCTCCTGGAAAGTAAATTGGGATTTCTTTTCCGTCTGGTAGTGCTTTGACAACTATTGAAAAACTTATTTCACATACCGAGCTTTCAGATGAACCTAGAATTTTATCAATTACAAACTTTTTATCTTGTGAAATCAATTGTATTTCACCTTGATTATTCGTTTGATTACCTGACATTGTGACTTCATTATCAGATGTATTATCTGCAGAGGCAACCTCATAATCAATTCTATGCATCACAACCGTTGAAATATGCGATATTGTTCCTTTAAGAAGCGCATTAAAATCTTTGCCATGCTTCCTTCTTACAATGTATACTGGCTTAATCCATGAAACGGTTGCTGCATTAAAGCATAACAATTTTTTTTCAATGACTTCAATTTCTTTAATTCTATATTGAATGTCCAGTTGGTCCAAATGTCTTTCTAGCAAGCAACTTCTTAAAGGAGCTGTTTCATCGTCAGTATTCATGTCGATGATCTCCCAGTTCCTGATAACTAACCAACAAGAGACAAAAGTGAGCTCTGTTCTACAGCATTTAAGTAATTTATTCACTCTGAACTTTCCTGAAATTTCACACGGGATCACGACAAACTCTGGGCCGCGACCAATTGTTAGTTTTTGCTGAAAGAATAGAAAATTACCATTTTTAGTATACATGAGTCTGCCAGCAATGCTAAAATTGGACTCGACTGGTTCATACTCAGGTAGTGTCATGTCAAAAAGGTTGGTCTGGTCGACTTTTTCTCCTCTGTTTACCAGGACTTTTATTTTTCTGCGGACATCTTCCAACTTGAAGTGTACACAGCTTGGAATAAAGTCATCTGGATTCTTTCTTTCATAGTTTGCCATTTCCAAGTTGTGAATTTTTCTTTATAACAAATTATTTTCATAGGATTGCAAACTATCTTTTTCTAACCGCTATAAAAATGGACGACATTTATTTTCAGTGGCGTCGGCAATATTAAACTAATTTTCACGAAGCCGCACTAAATTAAAACTCAGTTAAAGTGAGGTTTTTAAAGAAATATATAATAGTGCCAAATAGAAGCAGATAAAATGTTAATATAGTTAAATACATCGATTTGAACATAAAAAAAGTAGCAACTCTATATTCGTCAACTCTAGTTATTTAAAACGGGGTATTAGGAACTCTGGTGTGACCATTAATGCTCCAATACGCCAATATAATAACTATTTAGAAGTAGTTTATCAGTTTTAAAGCAACGATTGCAACTATTATCATGGCAATGATGTGCCAGAATTCAAATCCTTGTGCAATGTTGGTCTGATTAGAGGATTTGAGCTTAGACTCTGATTTTTCAAGTTTTTCTTTCAGAGAAACCACCTCTTCTTTAAGCTCATTGCTTTGCTTCTCAAGAGCCAAACAATATTGGACGAGTTCATCGTATTTGTTTTTAAACTCAGCGTCAATTGTACTAGTAAGAGCACTATTAGGCTGCACAGTTCCAGAGGAGAGGACAGGTGCCGGGGCACCTTGAGATGAATTGGATGATGACCCTGCAGCACTAGATGATATAGGTTCACTAACGCCCATGTTTTCCTGTTTGAAAATAACGGATAGTCTGTGTTCAAATAGCTGTTCCTTGGTTAGATCCTGCCAAAAGTCTTTTGTAAGCTGTTCCATAGAGCTATCGAATGTTGTTGTCTGGATTAAGAATCTGTGGGAGGGAGATGCCTGCTCTACCGATTGCAGAGGCTGTAGAATAACTTGAATCTCTTTTGTTTGTCCAGACTGAATCAACCCACTACTTGGACGCACAAGGTAGCCTCTTGGAGCTGTTGTTTTGATCTTGAACGCGACCGTTGAAGATGTTATATTCTCTATAATAAGAGGGGTTGTTATGGAGCTGTACAGAACAAGTGGAAACTCGAGAGCTTTTTCCGGATGCACTTTCACCAATTTTGCGCCTTCTATCGACATTCTTGTTGATTTTTAACTTCCAAAGTATAGATTGTGGTTGAAATCCTTTAAATGTACACTCTCAAGAGAGAGAGGGTCACTTGCATTCAACTGTGCTTGGAGAAGAATTAAAATTGTATTTTTTAAAAATACAGATGTAGCCAGGATACCCAGACGTACACGCTGTCGATTTTTTTTCTATTTAAATTAATCCAGGCCTTTTGCGCCCTAGAGACACTAAAATGTGTACAGTAAAAATTTTTGTCGAGCAAAGATGTTGGAAAATAAACAAGATTTTTGCCATACAGGAATTTTCAAACAAGGTCTAGAAAAAAGAAGATCGGCAAACATTGAAATATTCTTTAAATCTCAAGATGAATACTTTAGATATACCATTTGGCGCCGCTCTCTAATAAACTATACTCTTCCCACAAATGCGTAGAATATATTTTTTGGCTGTTTCTTGTAGGCAAACAAATATTTAGCCCATTTCGTAATGGATGTTTTAGTGTATTTTAGTCTGATTAAGTTTCCCAGCAAATGATGACTCTCTATTAGAAATGATCTAGGCGCAAGTGAATGTTAGATTCCGAGCAGTTTAGTTTCAGGAATTCTACACTTAAATGAATAGGGGATTTATATGAGTATTACGTGGTTTGAATTTTTACTTTAGGTTTTCTTTTATGAGTTACAATCACAGGGAACTACTATTTAATAAGGTATGGTGGACTATAATGCAGATGTTGAGATAGACGAATCTCTTCCAAAGTTTTTCGACGAAAAGGCAGGGGAGATGATAATAGCAAGCATTAGACAGAAAGGGAATCCAATACTCTGCCATATAAGGGATGTCTCCTACGAATTTCGGAACATTGTCCCTGATTTTATGGTTGGTAAATACGACGCTGTAATTTTTATTAGTATTAGGTACCACAAACTACATAACCAATACTTGAGGAAAAGGGCAGAGTCCTTACAAAAGAACTATAAGATTAGGGTTTTGTTGTGTCTGGTAGATGCGCCACCATCAGGGGTAATCGACGCTGCCATTTTGGAGATTACCGATATTTGCTTTGACTTCAATCTAACTTTGTTTCTTGCATGGAGTCATAAAGAGGCAGGCCAAATATTGCAGACGCTCAAGTCACACGAAAATTCTTCATGTGAAAATATCAGAGGAGGATTATCAATGGATCAGTTTTCAAGAATCAGGGATGCTTTGTGTTCTTTGCCCAGGATAAATAAGGCGGATTCAGAGAACCTCTTGAAACATTACGGGTCCATTTCTAAGATAGCAAGCGCCTCAGAGGAGGAGCTCTCATCGATTCAGGGAATTGGACCTATAAAGGCAAAGGTAATTTCAGACATCTTCTCCACGGAGTTCCTAGACGTATAGGGTCACTTAAACAAAACGAGTATGTTCGGGAAGGAGGGAGAGAGAGAGAGAGAGAGAGAGAGAGAGAGAGAGAGCAAAAGCTTAACTTAATTAGACGGTGCTTAGTTAAGAACATGATGTATATATTTATATGTCTATTAATTGACAATATTAAGTCAATCTACTATACTGCATTCATGCTTGACAGTTTTATAGTGATTACCCGTGAGCATTACCTTTAACTATAGGATAGTACTCCAATTAAAACATGATGCGACCAATGCTAATGAATGTAAATAATCAAATCAGTTCAAAAAAACCTGTCTTAATTTGCTCCTTTGAATTTTCGACAGAGCATACCACTTAAGAAAAATAAAAGCGTAAGCTAGAAAACATCGTACAATTGTTCAAGATAAATCGAAACTAAACCTGATAAGCTTGTGCTAACCAATTTACCTTATTCGGGTGTATCGCTGCTGCTTGATGAGACTTCAGGCTGATTCTCATTTTGTGTATCCACAGTCTCAGTCTGAATGGGTTGGTCATCATCTACTCGAGGCACGGCTACACTAACTGTGTCTATGTTAGCAGATTCCTGTGTTGTTTTGTCAGAGTTGGGTGTGAGCTGTTGATTAATGATCAACTGATTGGAACAATCTGTAGAGTCTTTGTTTGGAGGATTTGGCTGTGCAGAATTTCCATTTTTGCCTACAGGAGATGCTGCAGATGATTTATTGGACTGGCCATGTGAAAAAGTAACTCCAAGAAAGCGTCCAAGCAGATTCATATTCACTTGAGAAGAAGGGTTCGCATTGGGAGCCTGATGAAACTGGTTTAGCACACCCGCATTTTGTCCCAATAACTGTTGCATTTGTAGCCCAAATGGATTAATAAATGGGTTGTTTAAAAATGCATTCAATATTGGATTGGGCTGAGAATTTGAATTTTCCGTTTGTCCGGAAACTGCTGAAGAGAGCATTCCACCATTTTGAGAAAGCGCATTCTGGAACATTGCCCATTGGACAGCTGCAGAATAGTTGCCATATAAACTCATTAGAAGAGGGTTATACATCCATTCATATGAGCCTGGAGGAACTGCTCCATTAGGGTTCTGAGTACCTGCAACATTTCCATGACTAAGCTTGGAAGAAATTTGTGATAATGTATCCGTGTCCAATAGATTTTTGGATGCGATATCCGAGGCGTTTTTTAAATATTCAGCAATTCCTTCTTCAGTTAAGTGTGTGGCTCTAGATGGGAGCACTTGACTAGAACCTTCTGGTGCTGAAGGCGGTGCGGCAGCAGCAGCTGCTGCCGCCTTTTTCTCTGCCAATCTTGCTCTCTTAGTACCAGAGCCCACAACTCCATTAGGTAAATGACGACCTTCTGAAGTGATCTGTGATCTGAATCGCTTTGCTACTTCTAAGATTTCGCCAATTATCTCCTCTGAAGCATTTGCGGGAACCTTGAAGTATTCAAATTCACGGTCTTTACCGGTATAGTATACAACCCTCCATCCTTGAGGTTTCTGGCTCCAATACACCCCCGGTACACCGCTCTTTCTAACTGCGCCTCTAGTCGTCGGTGATGTAGTTGTTGATTGTGATGCGTGATTCCTAGTCTGATTTTTACTTGGATTGGATACAATTGCAGCGGCAGCAGTAGCAATTGCTGCCAGAGTATTTAGTCCATTATTTGATTCAAAGTCATTCTGATGTTTGTTAGCATTTGCCATCGTTTCACGTTGAGAAATTAACTGTAGAACTAGCTCATCATCTATTGTTTTGTTCGTACGGACTGCATTAATTATGGTGTCACCTGGCTCTAAAAGTCGTTGGCTATAGTTGGGGCCTCTAATTACTCCGCACGAGGATAGGGATGCTAGAAAGTTGATTGCATGCGAATATGCCTTTCCTTTTCCCCATCGCTTACAACTAAACTTCCGGACGCTCCATCTTCCATTCTTTGTTCGCCATTCGAGTATCCAGTCCCTGTTCTTTGCATCAATCCAAAGTTTGTATGGAAGTGGGGATTCAGATGTTTGGATGGTGCCGGAGTGCTCTTCAGCATTTAATGGAATTGACCCTCCAATAATTAATTGATTACCAGTGATGGGTAACACCTGGTTTGTGTTTGAAACACCATGTACATAAGCTCCATCTAAGGCAATTGGTTCTTTAATCTCGTAAGGATTGTCTTGCTTCATCTCACTTTCATTGGCGAAGAGCATGTCAGTAGGATCGCCGTGCAACATGTCCTCACCTTTAATATTACCAATTTCTAGACCGTGATCCTGAACCAAAAACTCAGCCTCCAAAGCCGATATGGGATCTGGAACAATTTCTTTGTCGCCCTGTGTATCGTTGGATATAGCACCTTCTATATTTAGGCAACCTAGTGAACCATTGTTTATTAGACCATCGTTATTTTGCAGATTTTCTGCAGAAATATGGACAACTTCATTGCCGTACATGGTAACTCTTTCTTAAGACGACCAAGATTCCATAAATTTCCGAGTTAGTACCTTCTTTGAATAATTAATGTGCACGTGCCTTAATATATACAAATATACCTGCTGTATGACAAAATTGACTGGTTCTCCGTCGTCTAAAGTGGTGTAAACAATTATTAATTAAATATAGTGAGTGTTATACTGTGTATATATCATATATTAGTTATAATAAAAATTACACCGATATTGCACAATAATGTACACAACACATATAATTCTCTTGTGCAATGGTCTGTCTGGACTTGTCTGCGTGAATGGCAGTCCGCACAGTATAGACTCACATTCTGCCACTTAATTGTAACTAAGCTCACTATTTATCTATTACGTATTTTTATACATCTATCCCTCCGTTTCTATCTCTCTCATAAATTATCATATCCGATATTACTAGTTCGATTTGCCTGACTATTATTCCTTTCAGCATTACTACTAAGCACGCATCATGTCTTCATGACAGGTATCGAGCGGGGGAGACACGTATTTAATTATTTGAGTAATAAACAAAGATATTCCGTATTTTGCGTAGACATAAAAATTTATTAAATATATATGTCGTGTAGCCTTGAATGGGTACTGATAGTAATTGGTCTTGGGGTATTTGCCGCAATCTAAAGTTTTATTGGGTCATGGTACTTGCGTTGGTTTAGTGTGTTGCCTATTTTGGTTAACCTGTCTTGTTGCTGTGTATTTTTTTTTCATTTTATCCATCTGTGGTGCACTGTATTGGTTTTGTACAGCCCTCCAGATTAAGTCTTCCTTTTTATTCTCTGCGGTTCTTGCATAGCAGGCGTGCTTGTTCTCCAAAAATGGAGTGTTATATGTATTTGACGGTCTCTGTTTGTAGCAATTTCGTATTGGGTTGGTTCTATATTAATTTATAAAATATTGTATTAGTTCTAATTTAACTCGTGAGCTAAAATTAGGGCGCAAAAAAAAAGGGGAGTCGCTCGTAGTAACCTGCGAGAAATAGATGTAAACTAACCAATATAGTGCTTAACTGCGCATTAGTAAATTATTATTTTTAGTGAGACAAATAACAAATAAAAAGAAAATATTTTTGAGTCTTGTTTGCAGCTCTATATATAATGGATCAGAGTTCAAACTTATCAACATACCCGACGGTACAGGGAAATAGTTTCTCACATAGTGATTCGAGCAGCGATGAAGCTGTCTTACCAAGAGAAACCACTCCATATAGTCAAACAAAAAAATTAAACGCGAGAACTTACAGTTCGATTGATGATCACTCAGAGTGGGTGCTTGACAACGCCAAGAAGGGGGATTATGAGAACTCTACAGTAGAGGTGGGTTTGTCTACTGACTTTCCAATTGTTAACCAATGGGTCCTGGCATTATTTCAAGAGACTGGTAAAAAAATGCTCGCACGTGTGGTTGGTTGGAAGCTTAATGGGACTCAAGTCACTCATTTATCTCACTTAATAGACAAGCAATCAGAAAACAAACATAACTCATTGATAAAAGTCAGTTCATCATCAAATGAATCTCAGATAAAGGAGGATTATGAGTTTTACGTTCACTTTAGAGGCCTAAATCGGCGCTTGGATAGATGGGTTAAGGGCGAGGACATACAACTCTCATTCAATATAGACGAGCTGAATGACCCTGTTTTAATTGAAAGGTTTCAAAAGCAGGGAGTTAAGTTTATATCTTCACTAGTACTTTCAAATTCATCAAATAAATTCGGGAATAGGTCAAAGAAAAAGAATATTGGCGTCTTGGATATCTCAGATGGAGAGGATTCTGACGAACACGAGGGGATGGATCATTCTGCGATTATGGACCATGAAGAAACAACTAGACTTAGAACGGTTGGTAGAGTTCGTATTGGTAAATTTATTCTGGATACATGGTATTTTTCTCCACTTCCAGATGAATATCAAAACGTGGACATTTTACATTTTTGTGAATACTGCCTAGTTTTTTTCTGTTTTGAACAGGAGCTGATTAGACATATTACCAGATGTCAGCTGAGACATCCTCCTGGAAACGAGATTTATAGAAAGGATAATATTTCAGTCTTTGAAATTGATGGGGCACTAACTAGAGAATATGCAGAGAACCTATGCTATTTGGCCAAGCTTTTCTTAGACCATAAGACATTGCAATATGATGTGGAACCTTTTCTGTTTTACATTGTAACGGAAGTCGATGATGAGGGGTGCCATATTGTTGGCTACTTCTCCAAAGAGAAGGCTTCGTCTCTTCATTACAATCTTGCCTGTATCTTGACTTTGCCCTGCTACCAAAGAAAGGGTTACGGTAAGCTGCTAGTTGACTTGTCGTATAAGCTTTCACTCAGAGAGGGGAAGTGGGGACATCCAGAAAGACCTCTTTCCGATTTGGGGAGATCTATTTATAACAATTGGTGGTCTTACAGGATATCAAAATATCTTCTGGACAACTTTAAACAACCTGATAACCCAGAAGATGGTGATTCAGAGCAATCTATTCAAGTCCGTAGCTATGGAAAGTTTATTGACAGTGTCGTAAGAAACACTGGTATTAGAAGAGAGGACGTTATCCGGATTTTAGAAGAAAATGGGATCTTGAGAAATGTGAGGGATCAGTACTATATTATCTGTGACAGAGAATTTCTAAATAGTATAGTTCAACGCTCTGGGAAGCCAGGAATCACCATTGATGACGACAACTTTAGCTGGGTTCCTTTCGATAGAGCTCCTCCATCAGAGTTTGAGTCATTACCTAGGGAATAAGCATACGTAATCGGGATTAATGCTATTTGAAGTTCAATATAATACGATTACTACCAAAACTTATTTAATTCTTTCCTAATGTGAGATTCTTCTATATGTTGCTATAACTCGCCGAAACTTGATAGTGCGAGCTATTGTAAAAATAGATACTATCTGCATTATCCAAGGGGCTCATTGAACAAATATCGTTATTCTCGGAACTGTTCCCCTCGTAATATGCTGCAAGCACCGGGGGGGGCACACTCTCCGTGTAGCCATTTTCTTGTTCCTCCCTAGTCTCATTTCTTGGAGTAAAGTTGCTTTTCTCAAATTGATAGTAGCCGTTTTGATATCCCTGGTGTTCGACTCCGGCTGTTATCATAGGCCTCTGTTCGGTGTTGTGAGCCATTGATGAATGACCATCATCGCAATTGAAATTTTGGAGATTAAAAGTGTTAAGGCTATAAGTTGGAATATCTTTTGGGACTTTGTTTGGATTTTGATCTTTTGTTGAAACTGAATTCGCATATAATTCAGGTTCTTGAATTTGATTCAGTGTATTATTAAAGCCAGCCCCATTGCGATTCCTATTTTGTTCAAGAACACTTATCTCTTTATTTAGCTGATCGCTTTTGCTATCTTCTGAGAATTTATTTGCACATTCATTTTGTATATATATATTCTGGGGATCTATATTGATGGATTCTTCCGGTATATCTATTTTATTTCCAGGAATTTGTGTAGTGGAGAATCCATTGTCGGTTTTCAAGTGAACATGGCGTTCTTGGAGCTGCTTATAATTGAAGATGTCATGATCACTTGCTGGTGGGAAACTCTGATCAAAGTTTTTCCTAGGAGAGTTGTTAGTGTTTACACTTGTTCTTGTATTGTTCTCTTGAGCATTATTTTCCTTCAAATTCGAATTTCCATGCAGGGTAGAGCCATATAATTGCGCCTCCAACCCACTTTCATGCTTTATGTTTTCCAGTGTTGAGCACTGTTGGTCAAATAAATGATCAAGAGTTACACTCAAAGCTTTATAATTGAACTCTATTTGATTTAACACATCACTGGCCATTGTTTTCAGCCTCCCATAATCCTTTTCTGATAGGATCTTAATACAACGGTTTGCCTGTTCAATAATTGTATTGGTATGGAGTCCCTCAATTTCTTCCAATGATATGTTCAGGTGTTCATCCCTATCTTTAATCCTTTGCAGTAAGGAATATAAAATATCATTATCAGACTCTGAAATTTCTTCCTTATTCCCTCCACTAGATAGTTTCCTTTCTAGCTCCGAAATTCTGTGATTTTTCTTATTTATAATGGCTTTCAGCGAACTTATTTGAGTACTTGGATCGTGAGAATCTGGAATAAAAGGATCTACGATATCACTCATTGGCGTTTGGTAACTTTTAGTAAGTTCCATAGAACTAGATGCATCATTTGAAAGTAAATTATTATCTTGTAAATTAGAACAATTATTCCCACTTTTTAGTCTAGTATTTTCTTCCAATAGCCTTTTGTTAAAGTCACCAAGCTCTGATAATGCATACTTTAGCTTGTTTAGTTTCTCGAATTCCCTGCGTTTGTTTTCGACAGTCTTATCCATTAAATTCATTAGCAGATCGACTTTTGGTAATGACGATTTGGATACTGAGTTTGGAGCTGTAGGCGGTCGTACGGAATATATATGGTGTGGAGTTTTTGAGACCTTTGAGTCTGTATGATGACCTGGCGAATACATGTAGTCTTGGTATATTGATGCTGTATTATTTGTCTGGAATGGATTCCTGACTACGCTTGTTTCAGTTGGACAGTTTTTCCCATCCATTCCAGATTTATTTGAAGGGAAAAAAGTAGGAGCTGTTGGAGGCCTAACTGTGTCTTTCAGCCCAGCAACATAGTTCATTTCTGAACAAATATCCACATTTTTCATGGAAGTTTCTTGTGGTTCAATGCCAATTTGATTATTTTGAGCTGGACGAGAAAGATTTAATTTAAATTTATTATCAGAATGGATACCTGGAACTTTTGGTGGTAATCTCGGGTTTGATCTACTAATGCTTCTATTAGAATTAGGTTCCTGAATTCCGATATGGGGGGCTGTGCCTTTTCCATACTGGAGAGAATTATGAGCTCTGTTAGTATCTAGGGGTTTATAATGAGTATCTAGGTGTGCATCATCATTGGGGCTAGTGCATATCGATTCTAGCATTGCACGTGGGATGTTTAGTTGCTCAAGCCTTTCCTTATTATCCTGCATCTTTTTATTAAATGAAGATCCATTAATAAGATTTACATTATCAGATAGTGGAGCTTTTTGTGACAGTGGGATAGATATATTTGGAGGGTTAGAACTCATATTTGATGTATAGAAATGTTTATATAAGTAATTCTCCGATTTTGGGCTGTTTTGCTGCGGAGTATGCTCCATATTCCTTGGGGAATGGTGCGGAGGTCCTCCTATGGGTGCCAACAAGCCATTATGAGTTGGCATTGAAGGTGGTGGGAATGCTGGAATATGGTTAAGTGGAATATTATTTGGCTGAAAATGGTTGGTTACGTTATTTTTTGTCAAAATACCCGGATTTACAGAATGTACAGTCATATCTTGGTTGAAATTTGTATCAATACTCGGATCCCTCCTTTCGCTTATTACCGAACTATTGGTAGCTGGTATAAAAACTCCATGTGGAAAACCAGATGTTTGATCATTTAATTGATTCTGTTCAGAACCCACGTTTGTTTCATCAAATTTGTCGATTAGATTTGAATCCTTTGATACCATACTATTTGAGTACGGACTATCAAATGCATTTATATCACCAGAATTGATTTTGCCCTGCCCCCCTTGGTTACCTGAGCTGTATTTTGATTTTAAGGATGGCGAAAAAGGGATTTGGGGATACATGGAATATATCGAGTTTAGGAATACTATATAATATTTTATGTGATCCCTAACTGAGTTTATTTCAGCAAAACACTCTTTTTATGCGTATTTTAACTCACCAATTCAAACAAATCAACAATATTTAATGCGCCAAAATGCCCAAATTCCCAAAAAAAGATTGGAATTACAAACAAAATAAAAACATAGTTATTTTAATGTACAAAAAAAGTAGTAATGATAAGAAATGACTTATACTGTTATAATAGATCAAATAATTATGTTGCACCTAATGTGCTGACTCTGAAAAATCAAACTGCAAAAGCAATATATACATTCGAAAGCTCAACAGATATAGGAAACTACAAATAAGCGATATACATCTTTATTTACTGCCAAATCTTTACTTATCTAGCAAAGCTAACATATTTAAATACAAAACATCGACGCGCGCCCGGCGCCAATTGTGGGGAATATTTGCATGCAATTTATTTCAGTTTTGTGGCAGCAGCACATCCTACTGACGTGTTAAAATTGAAGTCAAAAAAATTATTTTTAATATTATCAGGTGGATGGAGGATACAGTTCAATAATATCGGAATTATTGGCCATTTTAAAATATTACTGGAGATATAGTTGTGATATTCACCATTGTTTTTTCTTGAAACTTTTAAGTATAAAAAAACGGGTTAATTTCGAAAAAATCATCGGAACTAATATGGAAGCATCCAGCCACTCTTATTCTGGGGATATTAAAGGTGGACTATTTCATGGGAGAGGAGTGCTGGTCTACTCCAAAAATGAAAAGTACGAGGGGGATTTTGTAATGGGTAAAAGAGAGGGCTTTGGAAAATTTACTTATGCTGATGGGGCTTCATATGAGGGTGAGTGGGTTGATGACAAAATACATGGCCAGGGAAAGGCAAATTTTTCAAGTGGAAATATTTATGAAGGACAATGGGAAAATGGGAAGATCAATGGGTATGGAAAGTTAACATTTAGCAACGGCGATGTATACGAGGGAGAATGGGTTGACGGAAAGATGCATGGAAGAGGAGTATATAAATATGTAGACGGTGACATTTATTCAGGTGAATGGAGAGATGATAAGAGGCACGGAAAGGGAACAGTTACTTATGTAAGTAGCACAGGAGATCAAATTATTGAAAAATACGAAGGTGACTGGGTGAATGGTAAGATGCATGGCCATGGCAAATATGTTTATGTTGATTCTGCTGTATATGAAGGCGACTGGTTCGAAGGATCCATGCATGGTAAGGGAACGTACATTTTTCCATGTGGAAATGTTTACGAGGGTGAATGGGTTAATGATGTAAAGGAAGGGTATGGAGTACTAACTTATCAAAATGGAGAAAAATACGAGGGGTATTGGAAGGACGGCAAAGTAAATGGTAAAGGCACATTAACTTATAGTAGAGGAGATAAGTATGTTGGTGACTGGTTGGACGCAAAAAAACATGGAGAGGGTGAACTCTTTTACTCTAATAATGACAGGTTCAAGGGCAACTGGGTTGCAGACAAGGCATGTGGATTTGGAGTATATACCTATGCTAATGGTAATAGGTACGAAGGATATTGGGAGAATGACCGGAGACATGGAAAGGGAATATTCTATTGTGCAGAGGATAATAATGTTTACGAAGGTGAATGGGCAAATGGAAGAAAGGATGGAAAGGGGGTACTTAGGTTCGCAATGGGGCATTCAATACAAGGAGTATGGAAGGATGGAGTTCTCTCACAATTCCACAGCCTACAATTCCCACCAGATTCTCAATGGTCAAACCCAAACTTTTAAAGTAACCTCCGACCAACTAATAGTTAAAATCTTAGATAATAGTGAGATAATTACATAATTAGAAATATATCTGATCATATAGTCGTCTAGTGTTATTTTAATTATCAGATAAATTACACGACCTAAAAGAGTTTCGCTAGTTAATGAGATCTTTTTGCTCTTGCAATCCTTCTTCTATGAGAAGTTCCTCCCATAGGATTTGAGGAGTGCCCTACAAAGGGATTTGAGCCAGTACTACCACCCATTAATGTTGGAGCTCCGAATAAATTGGGAGGGCTTGTTCCAAAAATATTAGTATTCGTTGCGGAATGAGTAGATACTTGGGGTTTTGGGTCGAATGGAGACACAACCGGGTTACTAGGCAACCCACCAAAAATGTTAGTTTCTGTTTTACCACTTGAATTAAATATTCCCGGTACTGACCCAAATATATTGGGAGCAGGGCTTAGTCCCATTCCCTGCAGAGGTGTCTGATTGGTCGTCTTTTCATTTTGACTATTATTTGACCCAAACACAAATGGACTTAAGGAGCTGTTGGAGCCAAAAATATTCTGTGTTTGCGAAAATATGCTTGTACTACCACCTGGACTAGTCAAGGAATTGGTAGAGTCACTGATACCGGGGTTAGAGGAGAAATTAAAATCTTTAGTGACCGGATTTGAACTTGGCATTGAAACTTGTTGAACTCCAAAAATAGAATTAACTGGTGTTGCAAAAGGATTATTTGTGGTGGCGGACAGATTTGAACTAGGATTTAAGCTAGACAGGACCGAACTATTATTCGGAGAGATCGAGAACAAAGAGTTGGTTTGCCCCAGTGAATTGTTAATTGTAGAGGAGCCTCCAAACAATGAATTTGGAGCATTTATAGCAGATTCTGTATTCCCACTAAAACCTAATGTCTTTTTATCAAATAATCCACCTATTAAACTGGGGTTCGGTTCAGTAGTATTTTCAGTCAAATTTGAATTAGATAATGAATTCAATTTGTCCAAATTAGAAGATCCTATTAAAGAAACATCAGAACTGGGATTTTTATTTTCTATACCCTTCGATCCAAATATTGAAACATGTGAATCTTGTTTTCCTGAATTGATGGGGGCTATTAGCCCACTTGCAGATGATGAGATATTGAAGATATCCTTCGTGTTAAATATGCTCGTTGCAGAACCAGAAATATTAGATGTTCCAGACTGATTAATATTAGAATCTTGTTGGGGAACCGATGAACCACTACTAGTATTTGAAGAGGTAAATAGTGAACCCGAAATATTTGCTCCAAATATTCCACTACTAGTGCTCTCTGGTAAATTCTTATCTGGAATTGGGGCCTTGCTCTCAAATATTGATGTATGTGGTATTGAACTCGAGTCAGTATTATCTTTCTCCAGCGAGTTAAATTGATTAGAAATTGAGTTTCCTGACTCTGAGCTGTGTCCTACTTCTAAATGCTTAGATGTTCCAAACAATGAAAAATCACTTGCGACGATAGAATTCTGATTTAATGAAAAGATATTTGTTTGGATATTAGAAACCGGCAAAGAAACATCTTCACTAGGTTTTTGTTCTTCGGTTTTATCACTATTTTCACCAGCCTTGGTAAATGGAAGTGGTGAGGGGCCAAATAGAGAATTCCCTGTGGGAGCGCTGGACCCTGCAATCTTGCAAGTATTGCTGGACGAAGACAATGGATCAATAATATTGTCTTCTTTGTATTCCTCAATAGGTGGAATTGAAAATAATCCGATAGCAGAAGCTTTTGGTTTCTCCTCATCTTTTGACTTTTCATCCTCTTCATCTGGCATGAACACTCCATCATTATCAACCTCTACTAGGTTTGGCTTGCCAACGTTAGCTAGCCACCATGGAACTGCCTCATCCTTCTTACTTTCAGTGGTATCTGATTCCTTATTCTGTGACCCATTAGCTTCAGTAGTATCATCTTCTGTTTCTTTGGTGGAGTCTTTCTTCTCAGTGATTGTTTTGGTAGAATCCACGGTATTATTTACGGGATCTTCTTGTATATCCTGTGATGCTATTAAGTCGGAATCCTTGGTGTTACTAGTATTTGTAACATGCAATGCATTTTCTGAATAGGTATCGTCAATAGGCTCGCTATGGCAAGGTTTTTCAACCGAGGCTGTTTCTTTTGTATTCGAAGGAATATTGAAGGTGCACAAGAAAGATTTATCAGATCTATCCACATTGGAGTCTGTGGTAACTTCCTCTTGATTTTCGTCATAATCCTCTAGAAAACTAACTTTAAAATCATCATCTGCATACTCTTCATATGAATGTATAACATCAGTGCACTTCTCTGTCATTTTTGATAAATCTGAAGTTATTTTTGTTTCATTAAATTCCTCATTACGAACTTCGATGGTGTGAACGAAGTCCTTTAGACTGCCGATTGGTCTCTTAGACTTACAAAACACCTTCTTCATTTCTGCAGCAGATAATATTCTACATGACGAATTTACTCGATTTGATAAGGCACTCAACAAACTGGATCTGTATCTCAATGGAGTTCTTATTTTTTGAATTGATGGATGGGCATTTGAAATATTTTCCGAATTGGGAGGTAAAAATGGAGTTTTAGGGAAGTTATATGGATGTGAATACTGTGTCAAGCCCAGATTGCCACTTTGCTTTTGTGAAACATGGGATTTTTCAGTATTAAAATCGTAGTTTGGAGTTCTATCATGTCTGCAGTCATCATATATCATAGATGGTGGTAGTCCATAGGAATTTTTCGGTTTGTTAGGTGTATTGTTTTGTGTACCCAATACCCCAGTTTGGGCCACTGTAGATGGAGTTTGAATAAGTATATTTTTTTGAGGAATAATGTTAGGTTTTTTATTGGGATTGTTTAGCTGCTCAGCATTGAACTCTTCGTCACCACTTATTGCATCATGAAATTCATCATCATCAATTTCAGGATCATCCTTTTGTTTATAAACTTGATGTAGGTTCCTTTTCTTACATATATTATGGTCTTTATGCTGCTCATTTCCCTTAGATCCTATACTATAATTAGAAACACTGCCGGGTAGTCTGTTAAACACGCCCCTTGTTACTGAATTAATAGGGAATTTGCTAGGGGGTAGTAATGAGAGATTATGATCGGATGAATTTATTTCATTTTTAGAGTAATTAGTAGACTTTAAAATATGGGGGTACGGTGTTCTGATAGTTCGTTTATTATCTTCAATTGGTTTGCCATTCACTGGATTATTGTTTAAACAATCATTAAGGGACCTGATTTGTGCGGATGAAGTTTGTTTCCAGCTAGAGCTATAATTTCTCTGAGCAAAATTAGAAAATATGTCGTTGTCTTCAAGTCTATTTACTAGTTTAGACAAAAACCTATGATCTTGTACTGTATTGTTTGAACTTGCCAGAGAATTTGAGGGTATAAATATGTTCTGGTCGTACAATTGTCTCCTTGATGTAGAGCTTCTCGCCAAATTCTCAGAAGATGATGACGAGAAGTTTATATTCCTCATTATGGGCTGTAACTCGAGGAATAATTTTTTTTCTTATCACACAGTAATAAATTTAGTATTTTGCTTTTTCCTTTTTTTTAATTTGGGGTGTTGTAGCAGGCGGTAAACATAGCATTCTGTTTTCATGGCTCTTGAAGTTATAGAAATAATTGGCTATTTATCAGGCAGCTCATTTACTGATTAAAGTTCTCATTAATTATATACAGATAATATTTTTGCAAAATTTTTAGAGTTGCTACTAGCTTGGACTTACAAAATAAGTTATTTACCTACAAATTCCCCGTAAACAGATCTGATCATTTATCAGCCGTACTTTTTTTGAAGTAGTCGATATTTTTTTGGGAATCCATTTTGTATTTCTCTATAACAGAGAAATTTTTTAAAAAATTATTAAACATTAGATGGCAGTTTTCTGGGCGCAAAATCTTTTATTGTAAAGGAAAATTAAGCATAAATGCCCTCCCTACTGATAATTAAGATATATGCGTACTTATATATTCATACTGGTATGAACTGAGATAATCCGGTAATCATGGATGAAATTAGACGTCAGATTGAAGATTTAATGGGAGAAATCGAGGCTCCGATTGAGAAGAAAAGTCCTCATGACAAGGATGTTTGCAAATTTTACCTTTGCGGGTTATGCCCTCATGAACTTTTTGAGAACACGAAGCTATTTATGGGGCCTTGCAAAAATATACATTCGGATGTTTTAAGGGAGAAGTATTTGGCAGAGAGAGGAAAGAAAGTAAATACTTCAGCTAAATATGAAATGAGAAGCTTGAGGGTTTTTCAAGGAATGGTAGATGACTGCAACAGGAAGATTGAAAGGAACAGGGTTCGTGCAGAGCTCTCTAGTAGTTCAAAGCTTGAGGACGAGAATATTAAAGCATTAGATATTGAAATTAAGGAGATCATGAAGGAAATAGATGATTTAGGTGCGAGCGGTGATATTGATGGTTCGCTACAGAGGATGGAGGATTTGACAAGACTAAATCAACAAAAGATCAAAATATTGGCAACAAAGGAAGATGTTGAAAATGGAATGTATCGTCAGAAGCTTCATCCATGTGAAATCTGTGCTGCATTTCTTTCTGAAACCGATAATGATCAAAGGTTAAATGACCACTTTAATGGTAGGATTCACGCAGGTTACTTGAGAATTAGAAAGCAAGCAAAGGACTTAAAAGAGTGGCTCAAAGAACATACACAAAATCAGAGCGATTTTTACAAACATGAGACAATTCATAAAGGTGACATTAGATATAGACCACATAAAGAAGGCTACTTTGGAGAAAACCGTGTATACCACAGCTCCAATATTTATAGGGAAAAAAGAACAAGGGATCTTGCAGATTTCTATGATCACAATGGTAGTAATCCACTAAGGAGAGAAAAGAATAAAGCTAGATATGAGGAGTTTGGTGACCATTACACTTCAAGTGTGCCCATCAATTATGGTGATTTGGAACAAGAATGCAGGCAATTTAACTTCAGATCTAACCCAAATTTAAATGAATCAAATAGAACAAATATTGATGAGTGTAAAAAACTAACGGAAAGGAATAATAAAGACAGTATACCGAGTGATGGGGAGATTTCTCCGGAAAGCGACTCATCACGCTCACTGTCTAGGAGTGTTTCACCATGCTAGTGTAAATTATCGTCCAAAACCTTGAATGCATGAGATAAAACAGACATTTCCCATGGTGAACAGAGCTGCTTGCTTTCATTGCTTTTTATTCCATAGTTAAACAGAGAAAAACACCCATTTTTTGAGCCCGAATTCTTTACAAAAAATTCTAGTAGCTGCACACTTGGCTTGTTAGATATACATCCATCGAACTCCAGGACATTTACATACAAACCATTGTTAATTATATGCTTTTTAATGAATTTTTCCTGTTTTCGACTATATTGATAAGTTTTATTACTTAAATTTTCGATGCATAGTTTAAGTTCCTCCTCTGAAATATCTTCAATGTTCACTTTGTTTTGTACTATGCCCATGAATTCTTTGTAAGCTATCCCTTGCAACAAACCAATATATTTGTTGCAAGACAATAGCCTGTCTTTAAGTAAAAAAACTTCCCTTAATAGCCCCTCCTATTAAAATCCATAGGTTAAAAATATAAAATTTTCATAGTAAAAAACTCACACTAATCATTTGATTAATACGTATTTCAATGTGATCTTTTATTTGGTTACTCTTGATCCAAAATAATAATGTATTATTATATCTAACTTTATAAGGATGTAATTTGGTTGACTCTGTAAATGTCAGTCCTGTTTTTTTGTAAATCTATATTTCGAATAGTAAGAATAGTAACTGTAATATATAATAAATTTACCTCAATGCCTCTAATAATTTTTCTTCGATCGTTAATATGCAAAGATGAAGCTCTTTCCGGATCTATTTCTAAAAGTTGCTTATGAAGTTCTTCACTTGTGAGGAATGAGTATTCCTCATCTTTAATTGAAGGGTTGACCGTATTTCCCACTTGGTAATCTATTATTGACTCCCAAATTAATGCCTTCATATACATATGGGTGCCACCAACAATAATTGGAACTTTGCCCTCGCAAATAAGCCGGTCAATCTTATAATATATATATTGAAACAAACATAATATCTAATTAACTTACTATTGGGAGTGCCAGAGAAATGTACTTCGAAGCTGTGCATTCATCGTGGATTTCTAAAACGTCTAACAGATGATGCGGTATTTCATTGCGAATTTTCTTTGATACTTTAGCTGTTCCAACATCAAATCCTTTGTATAGTTGCATTGAGTCACAGTTGATTATTTCAGATTTAAAACCCTGAGAATAAATATTTGACTGAGCTCTTAAGTCTCAAATAAACATACTTTACTGTCGAGATATTTCCAAATATCTATAGATAGACGACTTTTCCCAGAAGCTAAATAAGTAGAACACCGAGATTATTTAAAGTTAGTTAATGTTTTAGTGATTATTAACAACAAATTTACCTGTTGTACCAAAAATATAAATAACTGGAATATCCTTAATTGGTGATCTATTAGTAAAAGAACACATCACGTGTAATATTATCACTCCAGCATAGACAGAATATCATAAAAACTGTTTCCTTTTAATGTATGATTAATTCGTTCGTCCTCTCTATCTGTGCTGCTCTGTGTCGATTTAACGAAGTTTGCTTTGGAGTTTTTCGTTTCTAACGGTATAGAACCCGCTCGTTGATTCCTAGTATTAAAAAATCTAAGATTTCTATTAATGCTTGTTTTTTTATTTTTTTGAATGGATGTTTTACATGTATCTTTATTGTAGTTATTACTTTGAATACCTTCATTTGAAGCACCTAGGATATAATTAGAATAGTCAAGTATATCATTAGATTTGTTTTTGTAATTATCCTTTAAATCTTTAGACTTGTTTGCAATTTTAATTTTTTTCTCCCAATAAGGCTTTTTAAAGATAAAGCTACAAAAGTTACATGTGATGAATAAATATTTCAATGAACAATTTGTAAGCTGACTGTCGGTAATTTTACATTGTTTTAGTATCTTATTTTTCAATCTTTTCTTAGAATTGCCCTTGACAGACTTAACATCTAGTTTAGAGTTAGCTCCTATTAAATATGCAGAGAAACACTTAGGGCATATTTTGCCCGAAAAAAATTCACTATATGACTTTGTTTGATCTATCTCAGACGTTAAATTTGCAACTTTACAAATCAAACGGCTGGATAGGCTAGGGCATAATATGCTGTAAAATTTAGATGCATCAATCAAAAAGCTTAGCTCGTGGTTATTGTTTGGTTGGTGTTCTTCAACAGTATGGAAGTTAGGTTTCTTGTATGTACTATTATTCTTGAATTCAAACGAGTTTAACGGCTGATCAAAAATACTTTTTGAGATTAATGATAGTTTAAATTCTGCCTTCTGCATAGCAAACTTATCATGATAAAATATAAAACTTTAACTTGTGGATTCAAATACCAACTATTTGGAATGCATAATCAGGAGATAAAATTAATTCGTCATTCAATAAGGCGCCATGCGGCTTACCAATAATTTTCATGTATTAACTACAAATCTGCTAACATTGTGGAGAATGAAACATATTTCCTGATTATAATGGATATGCATAGACACACTGTAGGAGTTTCGAATGCAGACTTTCACAATTTTGAAATAAATAAGAACTCTAGGGATCAAATTTCTGAATTTTGGACATCTAATTTAACATGCGAGGAAAAGACAATTACAATTGTAAAGAGATTATACTACTCTGAGTTTTCAAAATATCTTTATCTTGGAATTTTCCTGTTAAATATTTTGGTTCTTTTTACAGGTCTATTGAATGGTCAGTCAGGATGCAAATTTTCCATTTTTTTGGAGACGATAATAACTATAACTTTAATGTTTGAAGTTACAATTAAACTATTCTTGATGAGGAGCAGATTTTTTAATAAAGCAAATAATATATTTGATTTTGTTGTTGCATTAACATGCCTTTCATTACTATTCTTAAATGGAGATATTTATCGTCTCCTTATAGTGGATACAACTCGGCTGGAAGGCAATCAAATAGTAAGTTAAATAAATCGTTTTCACTAATATAATACTGTATTTTAGGTAACTGACATATTCGAACAAATCCTAACGTCATCTAGATTTTGCCTTCAAGTACTAAGAGTTTTTTCGATCGCTAGATTGAAGGGGAAAACTGAAGTAAGTTAAAACATAAGGTACTTTTGCAGCGTATTCATTGTTTTAAAGTCAATCGAAAGTACTATTAAATTTGATAATATAAACGGTTTAGAGGAGGATATTTACTTTTCTGATAAAAACATCGTTTAGTGTGGCGAATTTAATATTTGGATTTCAGTTAAAATAAATAGTCAATAAGTGCTGGATTAATTCCACTCAATATTTCAAATTATTAGCCATCCACTTCCAATAGAACCTTCTAACTGGATCTATAACTTGTAATCTCTCAAATTCACTTGAAGCAAATTTTTTATCACCTTCTTCATATGCCATACAAGCTTTAATATATACAACTTGATGGCAACTATCATAGCAATCACCATAGATCTCATCAATGACATCCTTAAAGTTCTTTGGGGCATGCTCAAAACTCATATTATTAATCAATTCCTTCCTATTCAAGTGTTCATTCACCAGTATTTTGCTGAAGAAAGAAATAATATAATTCCAAATTGAGTCATTGTGCGGGGCAAACATCAACCAATTAATAATATATTCAACCTCTTCAAGGATATTTTGCTCCTTTAGCATTTCCATTTTCTTAAGATTTGAGAAAATAAAGTGTCTATAGCACCATGCACTATTGTTTCTACAGTCGGCTTTAATTACTTTTGAAATAAAGTCTAACTCTTTAACAAGTAAACTACTTTCAGCCGTGCTGTACTTCCTAATAAACCAAGTTCTATGATTCCATACGTACATGTTTTTTGCATCATTTTCTAATTGCCTATTAACGAAATTCAATTCATCAGCATCGAACCCTAGCCATTCTCTAATGACTCTCATGTGCCACCATGATTGGTAACATTTTGGAGCCCTTTCACATATACCTCTAACAAATTTTAACTCATCCATCAGGAATTCCATCCTGTCTTTGTCCTCATTCTCAATATAATTAATTTTAATTATCTGTCTTCTGAAGTACCATGCTGTATAGTGTTGCGGGTTGATATCTATTACTTCTGTTGAGATATCTAGATGATCTAGATGGAAACATTCATTATCCACGAGTTTCTTTAACTTGCAAAATAGAGAATAATGATCCGGTCTAAATGAAAACATACAAACCCCTTCATTTAGAGAAGTGTCAATTAACTCATCTGACTGAAGACAAGAATCGTTCGGCATTTCAGTTTCTTATATTAAGTATTCTTAAATTGGGATTAAATTTACTATTGAGTTCATTTATGTGACTATCAAATACATCCGTGCCTATAATTTATCTAGCATTCATCAAACATTTCACCAATTAAAATCTTGGCGGAAAAAAGGACTTGATATGGATTAGCAATTGAATGATTTATAAATAAATAAATATTCGTTTAAGTGAGAATGATCAGTGTAAGCTTCATAAAGCTAATTAGTGAAAATCTTTCCGTTGGGAATCCCACAGCCATTTTTATCTTGTTTATCTTAGTTACACTATCTATTGTGTTCCCCTTTATCTGCTACGCAGAACTAACAAAAAAGGTAAGTCTCAGAAATATTTTTATGATTAGCCTAATAAACTTAACTAATACCTTAGGTAAAAAAGCAAAGTAAAAAAAAGACAAACAACAAAAGTAAGGTTGCCAAAGAGACTCGACAAAATTCACAGCAGATTCCCAAACCCACACAAAGAAAAACACCATCAAAGCCGTTTATTCCACCTCTAGATACAGAAGGTAGTGAGGATGAGAAACCAACTCTAGAAAAAAAGGATCAATTTATTCCATCCACAAAGAATATCCAAGGTTTAACGTTTGAGATGGATAAAAATGATTTTGGAGGGTGGAAGGTAGTTGGAGATAAAAAATCAAAAAGATCATGCATAGAGACATCGTTATCAAGCTTAGAAAACAATGAAGTTGATAAAGGCCCAGTTAAGCCAAAGGTCAGAGAAAATAGACGTAGAAAACCAATCAACAAGGTACCAGGTATGACTGATTGAGTATTGTATTAGTACTTAATTACCATATTTGTAGTATTCTCTGTCTTTTTTTAATAAACTATTCAACTATTGATAAATAAATTCATCTCAAATAAATCAATCGTCAAAATCAAAGTTTAATTCTGAATTTTTAAGTTCAAACTCAACTTGATTTTTGAAGTCATCATATGAAATGCCCATGGCCTCAAAGGCATCTTTGTCTGCCTCCCTAGTTGTTTGGCCAGGCGCTCCACCTGTTTGAAGTTCACCCAGTATATCCCCTTGATTAAACACAATGTCTTGATCACTAATAGAGCCGAGCATTGCACTTAAATCATCAGTAGGCCCACTTGTTATCGCATTAATTATGTCAACACCTACCATTAAGTTAACTCCAGAGTTTTCTTGACCAAACTCAACTCCACTTGTTTGCAATGATTTTTTTATCTCTCTATATTGTCTAATGGAGTTAGTTATGCTTACAGCCATATCTAATGCATTACTTATCTTTAGTATCAGCGGGTTTGTTTTCTTTACATCATCGGTTCTACCACCAGTATCAACATCATAGTCTATTTCTTGTTCAACATGATTTTTGGGATTAAATCTTCTAGGCATTTCGTCGAATTTGTATAAGTCATCAAATTGGAAACTTTCTAAATCACTTTTGTCATCAATTAAAATATCTTCGTAATCATCTGCTAGCTTGTAACTCTTATCTGTGTTATTTATACTTATTGTTTTTATTAAAAATAGCCTTAGCTTTCCATTTGCTTTTTTCCTTATTAGTTTCAAGTTATTTGAGGTGGCCCTACGTTTATTCTTAATAAATTTGTCGATTTTTTCGTTTTTAATCTTCATTCGTTTCTTAACCCTCCTTTTCCACATCCATCGTCTAAAGCAATTCGTAGACGCTATCTCTTCTTCTCTTCTTTCTAATTCTTTTCCCTTATTTTTGATTTCCTCTGAAAGATTCGTGATAACATCAGTTAAATTACCTGTAATGTTTCTAACTGTGTAATATCTAAAACTTTCAACATTCGCAAGCTTCAAATATTTATCTGACTCTCCAAGTATTAATAACGACTTTTCTTGAATTCTATTGAACTTTTCAAGTTCAATATCAGCCTTCAGGTCATCTGTAGAAAGTGTTGAATTTCCTGAAATGACTTGTGGAATGCCCTCTATTCTACTTTTTAGAGTTGAAAGAGCTTTTAGGTATTTTCCTAAAAGTGTTGTATGATTCCTTGATAGTATTTGGTTATTCTTTATATAGTCCGTCAAATCTTCAGCGTATGTTGAGTTATTTTGTACAGGTGTCTCAAATGCAAATGCCATACTCTCTATACTGTTAACCTCATCCTTAGATAACAACAATTTAGGGAATCTGAATATTTTCTGAAATATATTAGGCTTTCCATAGTGATGTATTAATGTAGTTTTTATAGATTTCAGTTTAATGAAGTTGTATAAAAGCATCTTCGATGCCATCGCAACTTCATTAATTTTATTTTCATAGAATTTTAAATACATTGTTTCCAGTGTATTTAGCTCGTCCATAATATTTGGTATTAAATCATCTATCAATTTCAACAAGAGTTGGAATGATTTAATTATTTCAATATTTCCTTTTTGATCTTTAGTTGAACTATTGCTTTCAAAAACCAAAGATCCCTTTATATTTAATTTTAAGCAATCCTCTATGAAGTTTGAAAATGATAAAATCTTTGTCTTAATTATGTCTCTTAGCCAACCATTCATTACTCTCCTTATTTGAAGTGCTCTTCTTAATGGTAACTCAACAGATTGATTAGGTATCCAACACTTAACTCTAGCTACCTTATCGTCTATAGATATACAATCTTGAATAATTACATCTAATTTCTCAATATCCGTCTTTTGAGAGTCTAAATCTGAATAAGCTTTCTGTAGCCTGGATTCTACTCTTTTCAGATTTTGATGTACGGTGGAAAATATTGCAGGGAATTTACTACAAATTTTTTTTATTACATCGATGTATTCACTGTCATCTCTATTTAGTTCAGTATTACAATGATTGTCAACTCGGGTTTTTAAATCAACAAGGTAGTTTTTAATAGATGCCACAGAGGAAAACTCGTCATCTCCATGATATGATGAATCTATATTTGGAGCATTCACCGTTTCAAATTTAGAAACAAAGCTTTCTTTGTTTAAGTCTGATAGGGAATTGTCAACAATATCCACATATTTCATAATAGACAGATTATTTTCAAATTCAGTTGAAAATTCTTTAGATATCAAGGCCTGATGCTGCAAATAATAATTATAAGCTTCTTCTGATATTTTGTTTATGCTATATGCTGTAGGATTGCCTACTTTATTAATAATCTTTGAAATAATATCGGACCATTGCTGAATAAATTGTAATCTGAAATCGATCGCAGGTTCCAGAATATTTTTTACTTTAGAGGGATTGCTGTTTCCCAAGCTCAAAAATTCGAGGGTATCTTCAAACCATTCTCCAAATTGACTAGATTGATCCTCGAAAATCTTCAATTTAGAAAAGTCTATGGTTTCTTCTGTTTCTAGGCCGAGACCAATATCCTTTAAATAGCCAAATTCAGTCAAAAAAACATTGAAATCCCAATCAAATCTAGTTTTCAAATTTTCATATAATATGGAGAACCCATTGGTAATAACTTTATAATGTTCCAATAATTCACAGGAATAAATTGATTTTTCGAAGCCTTTATGGCTTATATGAGGAGAGTTGATAGATTTAACGAGTTCTAAAGTCCGATTGTACATAGATAATGCTGATATTAATGTAGCGTTATTGCGTGGCCATAAATATATATGCTTCAGCGAAGAAAGCGAATCCATTTGTTTTAATAATAGACTCGAAGCATCATTTAAAACATTCCTATATTCTTTATTTATTTTTTTGACATTCTTTTCAGAAAGTTCTCTATTAACAATAAACTCGGATTTAAGGCTCTTATATAACGAGCTTAAACTCTTTGCACAGCTTTTAAGTGGTTTTTGCAAATTATTATTCATAATTCCCTCAAATGTATAATATCCCTGGTCAATTATACCGTTAATATTACTATTTAGCCAAAGCCACTCCATATTCATAGTAAGAGTGTTTGGATTTACTTCAGATTTATAGTGGTTCAACTGCTTAAGTGCTTCTTCATGTAAACTTTTAATTATTGCATAATTTTTACTAGTAAAAAAGATATTCCAATCGGAGGCTGTTTTTCTTAGAGTCTCTGAACACTTTGTAAGTAATTCGATAGATTCATCCATAGATATAGTTTGTTTGACTCTGTCAATTAATTCATTTGATTCTTTTAATATTTTTATAGCAATCTGAACTGCTGTTAATCTCCTTTGTACAAACAACCATAAAGAAAACAACTTATTTTTTAGAATATATGTGTTTAATGTTGCTATGGTGTACCTAGATGAAATAATGGACAGTATATTTTTTCGGTTTGTGGAGTAATCTGTGATTAAATTCCCAATTTTGCCAACCGTTGTTAAAGTATTTTCGTTAACTGACTTGGAATTTTGAAAGTGATTAATACAATTTAATAGATTGTTTACTCTTTTTGAGTGACTTTTGACAATTGTTTCAAGACTGTCCATTGCTTTGTTTATATAATTGGATTTTTTTTTAAGCCATCTGATCTGTTTATTTTTAGTGTGTTCGTTCTCCTTATCAATACCATGGTTGCAAATTTCCTGTAGCTTTCTTAAAATTTTAATAAAACTAAAGTTTGAATCAAGATTACCTGGAGCTGGGAACCATTTAAGAATATATTCCATATTTTCATCAATATGTGTGTTTTCAAGTCCATTTAGGAATTTGGAGAGGAATATGATTGCACTTAAAGAATCCAAGCCATTTTTAATAACTTTTTTTTTTTTTTTAATACATATATCAACATTTCTAGTATATTTTAAGTATTCATTCCTTATTAGAAAAAGATCCTTTAGTGCCTGATTCAATGGCGACCTGTTTGAGATTAATATTTTTGTGGTAGAGTCATCTTTATCTGAGGAAATAAACTGATAATTTGTAGCAAGGAAATAATATTCTTGGAATTTCTGAATTATTTCTTTCGAGCGATTATCATTAGCAGAAATGTCAAGAGACTTTTTAAATATCTCTTCTAGAGTATTTGTATTCACTCGAGGGTTGTTCTTGCCTAAAAAGATTACGAACTCTCTATGCAGCCTCACAATATTGGAGGCTTCATGTTTTAATTTATTTCTATTTGACCAAAGCTGATTACAATTCTCTTGCAGACTCAGTTCAAATGCATTGAAATATGAACTAATAGCTGATGTTGAAAAAACTGTAATCTCACTTGTTTGATTCGAGACTTTGCTTTGAACAAAGCTAGGATTTTCTGAAGAATCTTTGCTGATAATTGATTTAATTTCCGATTTTTGAGCAATTTCACCTTCACAAATTATGTAGCTGAATAGAAATAAAATTAATACAGTTTGTATTTGAAATGACCTCCATATATAAATATTTCCAGCACTTATATATTTCTCCGACATTGACTGTAATAATTGGATTTGCCCTTAATACAATTTTAGACAAAAATATACAACACTTAAGTAGTTACAGAATAACGAATTAAAAGTAGATAGCTGTAACCAAGTAGAGCATTAGATTAACATTTACAATTAGGTTTCCAAATAAGCATAAAAAGTATCAAGAACAAATTGGTTTACGATAAATTTAGGAAAAAAGCGACAGTGGCAGGATTTGAACCTGCGCGTGGAGACCACATCAGATTTCAAGTCTGACGCCTTAGACCACTCGGCCACACTGTCTCTACGGATAGAGACGTATTAACAATGTTTTAAAAGATATTTTAATATCCAAATGGAGAAATGTAGGTAGCACGCGATACTATACACAAACTTAAGAGATAAATAGTTGTTAATCATTCTCCAGCTAACAAAATTATCTAAGTTGTAGGATATTCTAACATTTATTTTCTAAACATATTCTCAGCGATAAATTAAGCTAGGAGCTGATACCTTGCGTTTACAGACACGAATTAGAATCATCTTAGCCCAAATCCTTTAGAATGTTCAAGCGCAATGAGTAATTGTCTTTCTAGCTTTTCTCTGTTTTGATAGTCAGGGATTAATAAAAAATTAAAGCATGTGTGAGCGATAGGAAGTAGGTCAGAATCAGGGCCATGACGGCCGATGATAAATCCTAGCTCACCCAAACCCCTCATCGGTACTCTATCGGACCCGGTCACGAAAAAGAGCAACTTTTTTTGTAGTTTTATATCTAGCTTTCTAACGATATCCCAAAACATAACAACAGTCGTACTATCTTTAGTATAGCCATCCTGGTATTGCGAGGCCTCGATCAGAGAATCAATGTTAAAGTCAGAGCTTCCACAAATGACTAAAACCAATTCCTCTGGGGAAAACAATTCCAAAGTTCTCCCTCCACAAACACTCTGAAATCCATTGTAAAAAGCTCTAAATTGATTTTCAATCGATCTATTTAGAAACCAATCTAAATAAAGTTCAATGTATCTACTAACATTATTAGTTGTAACTGGTTCAAATTGATGGAATTCTTCTGGAGCGATGGGAACTTCAACCATAGCGCCGAACTTATTAATAGTTGCAGAGAATGTAAGGCAGAGTTGCTCCATTTCAAAATCAGACTCAATTGATAATAGCGACAATAATGAGCTTGCAACATCAGGTTGGATTTCGTATAGGTCACCGATATCAACTTTGTATCCTAGTAATTTTTTATATACGGCGAGTGGTAAGTGTACATCCAAAATAATTCCATTGTATATTGCCAATGCCAAGACAACTCCAATGAGTTCAAACTCTCCGTTTGATTCAAACGAGGCAACATTAAACCAGAACAATCGGGTGTCCTCGTAATAAATAAACATACCAAAGTCTATGTTAAAAATCTCATGAACCAGCAGCTGAAAGAACTCTTTTTGTACCCCTCCCTCATCAACGCCCTCCTCTCCAACAAAACTAACTCTAAGTTGTTTTTTCAGGTTACTTTGAATAACTAGTTGCTCCATTGAATCATTAACAATTGAATCTCGGTGTACTTTTAATATAAGAAATGGCTGAATAAATGCCTGTGTTGGATTCAGGAGAGATTCTACAGATCCAAGGGCTTGAGAAATTGATGATTGCAGTTCGAATCTTTGTTGCATTAATGAGTCTTGTTGAAGAGCTTGGGCTTTAATACACGGATCAAGAAGGTATGCATTTTTTAATAATCCAAATTCTGTTTCATTTGAAGGTGGATTAGATGAAAGCCATTGTTTTAGCTCATATTGTATTAGAGCTCTAGCCGAGCTAATCGCTTCATTTGAAAACGCAGATATATGCAATCTATCTTTATTGTAAAAGTCGTAGTCTACCGTAATTGATCCTCTTTCCTTGTTTGCGTAAAATAATATTGCTAGTAGATTACTTGCAATTTTTAGTTCAAACATAAATTCTGACTTTAACGACTTAATTATATTTGCCATTTGATTTCTTGACATATGCCTAGTATTTCTATTACTTTCCAAACCTCTGCAATACGATTCATAAAGTCTTACGCTGATCATCTGCTGAATAGTAGCAACGGTTTGCCTCAGATATCTCAGTGGAAGTTTAATAAACCATGACTTCATTACATGTTGAACCGCGGGGTGTGAAGAAAAAATAAGCTCCAAAATACCTCTAAGAGCAGAAAAATCCTCAAATCCATGTTCTAATATATTTCCTTGAAATGCTACAATTACAAATCTAACTTGACATGGCCTGATGAGCATTAGTGCACTTTTTTCAGATGATTGAATAGCGCTTTGTTTATAATTGAAATGGTTTCTAATCATCTCAGCTATGTTGTGTTGTATCAAATCTATTATTCCAGAGATAGGTCCATCGTGCATAGTATTGTCTTGAGTAGGGGATCTTAACTCCTCGAGGCCCATCAACTCAATCCACTCCGTATACATCTTTAAGTGATCGGTATCAATATTGACTGCATTATCGTCGTCTGAATCGATTAGAAATAACTTACTGAGAATATAGTAGTCAGAATAAATGTTCACTATGTCGGTAATACTTTTATTGTGTTGGGCTAATATTCGCTTACTTTCACTCATGGAGTAGTTGACTTGCCTAAGATCGTTGAGGCAATTCTTAATACTTTTGAGGCGAGTGTAGTTTGACAAAATACGGTCGCATAGTTTATATTTTTCAATCGTTGTGTAGAATACATCCATACTTAATAACAGCAATCGCCTTTCGTCTACGGTTCTGCATTTACGAGCCAATCCATTTGCAAGGTTAATTGCGCTTGCTGCTGATTCTGTCGGATCGCAACATAATAAGAGATACTCCTGAAAGCACTTTTCGAACAGCAGCCTAAACTGTGTATTAGAATTGCCGTATAGTTCCATTTTAACTTATTGTAAATAAATAAAGATATTGCGCGCAAATGCAATAGGAGATAAGCGACAAGTGTACAAAAAAAAATTCGAGGTAAAAAATCCAAATTAAATTACGTCCTAAATATTTGTTAAGTATGTAATATTGAAATGTCAATTAATTACTAGGTATATAAAAAATAGTATAATAGCTAGTGTATTTATTATTTCCGAGTAATGTTATGTTTCAAATCATCAAAGTATCTTAAAAAAATGAATAAGTCAATTTGTTTGAATTACTTCTATTAGGAGGGGGGTCTAAAATTAGGGTAGTTATTTGGGTTAATCATTTGATTATTTGCCATCTGAGGAAATGGATAATTAATATTTCTCTGGTTATATACTGGGCCAAAGTCAACAAAGCAGTTTGGATTTGGAAAGGCTTGAAATTCTGGGAATTTGTTGCGATTAAATGATTGTTGTTGCAATTGCTGTTGAACAATTTGATAAATCTGGTTTTGCTCCTGAATCAACTTGGAGTGGGCTCTTACACCTTCTTCTACGCCTGGACGAATATCATCAACTGAGAGCAGATTGTTCGATGAAGGATCCGGAGCTGGAGTTGTGCACCACTGCTTAGTGTCAAAAGTCTCCCATTCATTAGTTTGGCCATCTTCACTTTGAACTTTTGAATACCATTGAAACGACTCAGGGTGATATAACCAGCCTCTATTGCAAAGCTCAACAGCTGCAAAGCCCTGAAGTAAATCTTGCGGCATATTATAAAATATGTAAAACAATGTTTCAAGGGCAAATTTCTGGACATATGCAGACTTTAGCCCAACCATCTGCGAAGAATTGTTTTGATTATTTGCAAACGCATTAATTAATTCGTTTAGTTCAGATTCAGGTTCTGACTCAGATGAATTTGCTGTGCTAGAACCCCATGGAGAATCAAAACTAAAGTATAAACACTCGGATGAGTTTAAATTTAGTCCTAGTGTGGTCAAATCGGTTCCCAGTGCTAGAATATTTAAATCCGAATCAGCCATTTTAATCACATTTAGAATTCCTAGCAACCCATAATTTCTTCGGTTGTAGGAAATTGCTTGTTGATTAGTTTCATATAGGATATCTTCCAGGCTTAATTGGTCATCTTTATTGCTCTGGGCTGAATCTAGTTTGCCACCTTTGTGCTTAGCATTGTGAGCATTTTTTTGTGGTGATTTATCTTCTCGATTACGTGAAGAGGAGGAACTCTTCTGTACCTGCTTTTTAGCATCCATCAAGGATTTATTATAAAAAACGATGGATTCTTTGCATAAACTTTGTTAAATATTTCACAATTAGCTGTTTTCTAGGCTGGATTAATTTACAGAGCGGCATAAATATTAATTTTAACAATGTGAAAAATTGCGTTTAAAAAGGTTTATTATTACTACTTTTATCGAGAATATTTCGCGCCGGTCAGAAAAGAATACCGGCACTATATTCATCGTAAAATAGAGAATTATTATGAATCGTTTCTCATGGTGGGACAAAAAAGAAAATCACACTATCAACAAAAGTAGTGGAGTGTTAAGCAGGATGTTTCGGTCGAGGTATATTTTTTGTTGTTTATTATTCTTTATTTGGTACTTCTGCACATGGTTTGTGGGTGCCCACCTTCTTAGAATTGAAACTAAAGAAGGGATTTATACAAAATCAGCCTTTATTAAGGAGCTGGCTTCTGTTGGGGAGCTAAGGGAAGCCGTTTCAACAGATTTGGATTCTCCCAAAGTTTTTATTTTTTATTCATCATTTTGTGCGTACTGCCATATGGTTTCAAACCCTTTAAAAAAGGTTGCAGAGTCATTAAGCCAGACTGGTGTAAAGTTCTACGCATTTGAATGTGGAAAGGGCTATAGTGAGTGCTCAGCTTGGGGTGTTGAAGGACTTCCGAATCTTAGATTAGTTAATTCTGAAAACAAGAAAATAAATGTAGAATCACTAGTTAATTATACAGAATTTAGTGATATAAACTGCACAAGAAAGTCGGAGAAACATATTGTATTCCCGAATGAATATACTCCAAAATTGATGGAGATTCCCTACTTTAAGCATCTGAAAAGTGAGTCAGTTTCCATGTCAGTTATAAATGAAGAAACATTTGTGATGTGTTCAATTATTAGAGCATTTGACTTGGCTAGCGTATTCAAACCTGTAAATAACTCTGCGTTGCCCTCAACAACACTACAAATAAAAACAGTGATGCCTAATTATTTGGGAAGATGGAGTGAAGAGTCCATGAAAATGAGCCCCTCTCATGTCATAGTGGATGCGATAACCACTAAATTCTACATTTTACAGAACTGGGTCTTTTTTGGTAATAATGTTACAGGAAATTTGCAATTTTTAGAAAAAAGGCGTTTAGCCGCATTGTATAGGTTTGTTGAAACTAGCTGGGTACTAATTCCAAGTAAAAGGACTAGAGTCCAACTTGGAAATATTTTGACGTTCCTTAAAGGATATATGGATAATCATGACAACTCACTTTTTTCCAAACTTACTCTAGATGAGTGGCAGCGATTTATCAAAACTATTGTGGTAGATGGCATTAGTATTACTAAGAATCACAATGAGCCATCCTTTTACATCTGTAAAAAATCTATATTTTGTGGAATCTGGCTCCTTTTCCATTCATGGTCTGTCTCATTGCTAAAGGGTGTTAGAAACCAAGGGAAAGGTTGCCCTTTGTATAATGGTCCTATGTTTACACCAAGGCAAATTGTGACTAGAATAACAGAAACTGTGAGATATTTCATGATCTGTCAAAACTGCAAAGAGCACTTTGAGGCTATGATTAAAAACAATATATGTGACAGAACTTCTTATATTCCACCAACAAATAACGATAAATTCCCGATCCTACCATATGAGGCTGAAGGCCTAGTTTTCTGGTTGTTCAGAATTCACAATCTAGTAACACTAAGAGTTGCAACAGAAAGTAGCTATGAATATTTGAAACAAAGAAGGTCGTCATCCGTTTCATATGTAGGAACAAAGATTTCTTTCCCCCCATTTGGCCTTTGTTCGGATTGTTATCGTCCTGGTCAGACACCAGCTGAGGTTACAAATGATATGTTGATTGGAATAAATGATCTCACAGACGATGACTACGATAAAAACATTTTTGAGCAAGAGCATGTTGTCGCATTTTTAGAATCATATTATTGGAAAGAGGGCTGGATATTGCCAAGAACAAATCTGGACTTAAGCAAGTCAGAAATAGCACCGACCAGTTCATCTCCTGGGTCAAACTATGCAGATCCATTGGACTCAGTTATTTCTTTGAAGGGTTCTGGTGAAATACAAGTAGGGTCAGTATTTGATATATTCCCCATATTGTATCCAATTCTCACATTCTTCATCTTTTCATTAACAGTTTTCTACTTGATAGAAACGGGTCCTCTATTGCAGGAAAAAAGACTAGTTGTCTAGTTGAGCAATTGCCAATAATTTAAATTTTTGTTTTTAGTAATAAAATACTTGTCTTAGTCTCTACTATCAACTATAATACAAGAAACGTAACGTGGATTTGTTTTGAGCTAGAAATATCAAGATAATATGACGTAAAGAGATATACAATAAAATCTACGAAAAATTAAGTAATGGTGCCTATAAGTTAGTTCCATCCAATTAACAAATAGCGACATTAATATGGGGAGTCAATACTTCCATATTAGAACAGTCAACAAATCCGCCATCTCTAGGTAATTGCGGAACACGCTTTGTCATCGGTGGTGCTAATCCTGCAACATGGGCTTCGTGCCTTGCTGTATCGTTGGCCTTGACTCTTTTGAGAAAGTCTTCATTGCAACGACTAAGTCTGACATGCTCGATTCTCACATTAATTCTCTTTGCAATTTGACGGTTTCCAACTACCTTGTTTACAATAACACCCAAGGCTCTGGGTGACACATTGTACACAACACCAGTGCGTCCATGATAAAAGTGATATGGCATACCTTTGTGAATGGATGAGTCAACAACAATATCAACGTAATCGCCAACCTTAATAGGTGTCAAGTATCTAGACAGCATAGGGACACCCTTCTGTCTGAACCCCTTGGAGAACTTTGAGCGAGTTCTTGCTCTCTTACCGAATGAGTGAGGCATCTTGAGTCACTTAAAACAAAGTAAAGTCTTGATGAAGTTTAACTCGTATTTTTTAGTTACCTTCAAACACTTTTTTGGAGACGCAGAGACACACTATAACTGTTTAGTGCTACACGTACCCAGATGGCGCCATATTAGAGTCACCGGTCAATAATTATTAGATCATGCGTTGCAAGTTTTTTTGTGGGTCTAGATTAGTCCGCATGCGAATTCAGAAAATATTTGTTTGACAATCTATAAATTTGATAAATTTATATTTATTTCAAACCTATTTTTGTGGATTTTTTACCAAGTGACGAGCATATCGCGAATTAGCGTCTTACAATATTTTTGCATGCTAATTCGGAGTAATCAGGTTAGCAAAGAGAACCATCATTACTAAGTGAACTGAGTCGACAAAAATAGTGTCAATAAAAATGGGAGATAGCGTATTTACTCGTGATAACTACAATTTTGAGATGAGGAGAAAGGCCTCATTCTCAAAATTAACTGGAGCTGTTCCAAGAGGTATGACAGGCATGTACTTGGACGACTTCGATCCAACTGCAGACAAAAGGAGGGAGAAGCTTTGGTATTTAATGGAAAGCTACTTAACAACTGATGTTGAGTCGATTCAAAGATCAATAGTTAATCATGTTGAGTATACACTTGCGAGGACTAGATTTAACTTTGATGATAACGCCGCTTACAGAGCAACTGCATATAGTATTAGAGACCGTCTGATTGAAAACCTGAACGACACAAATGAATATTTTAATGAAAAGGGCTGTAAACGTTGTTACTACTTGAGTCTAGAGTTTTTACTTGGAAGAGCAATGCAAAATGCCCTGGTTAATTTGGATATAGAAGAAAACTACAGGAAGGCTTTGTTTGACTTAGGGTATAATCTCGAGGCATTGTATGACAATGAACATGACGCTGCTCTTGGTAATGGAGGATTGGGAAGACTTGCTGCATGCTTTTTGGATTCTCTTGCAACTAAGAATTATGCTGGGTGGGGATATGGTATTAGGTACACATATGGAATTTTTGAACAAAAAATTGTTCAAGGACGTCAATTTGAGCACCCAGATTATTGGCTCGTACAATCAAATCCATGGGAGATTGAGCGTCAAGATGTAACATATGGGGTTAGGTTTTATGGTCACGTGCGGGAGTTTGAAGAACATGGAAGAAAGAAATTCAGATGGGTTGATGGGGAAGTAATCCAGGCAGTTGCATATGATAATCCAATTCCTGGTTTTGACACTTATAACTGCATTAATTTGCGTCTCTGGAAAGCAACCCCTTCAAGAGAGTTCGATTTCAATGCTTTCAATGAGGGCAAATATGTTGATGCTGTTTGCGCAAGACAAAGAGCTGAGTACATTACCTCCGTATTGTACCCAAACGATAATACTGAGCAAGGAAAAGAATTGAGGCTCAAACAGCAATATTTCTTTGTTTGTGCTACTATCCAGGATATTTTAAGAAGGTTTAAGAAGTCCGGTAAAGTTGATTGGAGCGAGTTGCCAAAAAAAGTCTCATGCCAACTGAATGACACACACCCAACTATTGCTGTGGCTGAAATGATGCGCATCCTGATCGATATAGAAGAGTTGGATTGGGATTTTTCTTGGAATATCACTAGTCAGTGTTTCAACTACACAAACCATACAGTATTACCAGAAGCTTTAGAGAGATGGAGCTCGAATTTATTTAGTAGACTGCTTCCAAGGCATTTGATGATAATAAATGAGATCAATCACAGATTCCTTAGTGATGTGAGAGCCGTATTGGGAGATGGACCTTGGATTTCAAAAATGTCGATCTATGAAGAAGGATGGGATAAAAAAATTAGAATGGCAAATTTGGCTGTTATTGGGTGCAGAAAAGTCAATGGTGTCGCAGTTATTCATAGTGAGATAGTTAAAAAGGATTTGTTCTCTGATTTTGTTGAATACTATAGACGAAAAGGGATCAAGGATAAATTCATCAACGTAACAAATGGTGTTACTCCAAGAAGATGGGTAAACTGTGCAAATCCAAAGCTTTCGCATTTAATTTCAAGCTGGCTGGGGTCCGATAGCTGGTTAACTAATTTCGATATGATTCGAAGCTTGCAAAATAATATTGATGACCCGTCTCTCCAGAAAGAATGGGCGGATGCAAAATTGAGTAATAAAGAGAGACTTGCGAAATGGGTTGAAATTAATACAGGCTACAAGGTGAATACAAGTATGCTCTTTGACATTCAAGTAAAGAGGATTCATGAGTACAAACGTCAACTACTTAATGTTTTCTATATTACTCATAGGTATTTAACATTGAAGCATATTTCCCCTGAGGAAAGAAAAAAATTTGTGCCAAGATGTTGTTTCTTTGGTGGGAAGGCAGCTCCAGGTTATGCTGTCGCTAAAACTGCAATAAAAATGATGAACAACCTATCCGTAGTGATAAATAATGACCCGGACACTAGGGACTATCTGATGTGCATCTTTTTACCCAACTACAATGTTAGTAATGCACAAATAATTATTCCAGCGTCAGATATATCACAGCATATTTCAACAGCAGGTACTGAGGCATCAGGAACAAGTAACATGAAATTTGTAATGAATGGCGGACTAATTCTAGGTACTCTGGATGGTGCGAACGTTGAGATTCGCGAAGAATGTGGAGACGACACAATGTTTATTTTCGGTGCTTTAGAGCATGAGGTTGAGCACATTCGAAATAGGGCAAGGGAAGGGAACTATCCAATTGACCAACGGCTACACGACGTTTTCAACTTTATTAGAACTGGAGGAATCATGCTAGGCGATGGAAAGGCTCAGGGAGAATTTTGCGATGTAGTCAACAAGATTTGTTCAAATGGAGATGGCCAAATTGGTGATTTTTATCTATTGTGTCACGATTTCCCACTTTACTGTGATGCACAGGCTAGGGTTGATCAGGCATATAGGGACCAAACCACGTGGGTTAAGACATGCATAAAGGCCGCATCATCTATGGGAAAGTTTTCCACAGATAGGACAATCGAGGAATATGCTAACGCAATCTGGGAACTTGAACCATGTGAGAGACCTGCTCCCGAGGCATGCAAGAAATTATCTGGATATTCGCCTAAGAAATCAAATTGAAAATTGAGTGATGTACCTAGAGTATGAATTATTGCTAATATTTTGAGGACTGTGATAATGTGTTACATTAGATGCTTAGAAAAAACAAGAGACTGACTCCGATAAGCACATCTAATCTAATAAAGGTAAATATGTAGCGTTCCGCTTGAAACCGTAGAATACTCTTCAATAGAAATTAATTACATTATCTTCTATAATATGGTTAGATTCGTGGCGCCGCTTGCGATGTCAAATGGCGCGTGTATTCTCGTGGATTGGAACAGCCAAAAACGTAAGGTACATGGAATCTAGTATCCCTTAATGCGCCATGCATGACATAAATATCGATTTAGTGCATTTATTTTGCAATATAAAACATGACTACCGAAGGTAAAGAAGCTCTCCAAAAAAGAGTTACAATTGTTGAGGGAACGGAAAAAGTCATATCCAATGCTAAACTAAGATTAGTCTATGACGTATTTTCAGCAATATATTTTTCAGTATTATGGACGATGATGTTTTTGGACTGTGGACCAAACTACTTCAGTTTTTTTTATTACTTGACAAACTGGGGGTGTACTTCAACCGTGTTGTTTTACTATATAGCAACTTTGGTTGATTTTGAACGTTTAGTAAAAGTAAATGTATCTACAAAGTTAATACATTCGTGTACATTCGTTAGAGAGTTAAGCGTTTCATTACAAAGTGTAATAGTCCCATTTTTTTGGGTTATAGTGTATCCACAAGAAAGATGGAGATCAATTATATGGGAGGTGCAAATGCACGGAATGGGACTTGTATTTATTTGTATTGATTATCTCATTCGCGTATCAAACTTTTCATCTCTTTCCTCCAAGAATTTATTTATGGTTGTTCTGTCATATCTTACTTTGAACTATTTTGTTGTAAATAAATTGGAAACAATGATATATCCTGGAATCACATACAATACGATTGAATCGTGGCTTGTTGTGACTCTCGCCATAGCGCTTGTACTAGCAGCCCATCAACTAGCCTCCATAATTACCATTTGTTTGGTAGTTAAAAACAAGATCTGGAGGAAGTACGAGAAAGATGATTTTGTGAGCAAAAGTATTAAAATTGTACAAAAGGCACAAAAATTAAGGTACAAGGAGGGAGTTAGGAAAAGATTGGGATCAATCTTCGTTGGATAGAATTAGGGATAAATTAACACATTAATTTAATGTGAAATGCTGACTGATGGTAAATGTGACGCAAGAATATCGACTTTTAAATGACCAGCCGGTACAGGCCATTATTGAATTATTAGCGCTCTTAATTCAATGCGGGGGAAGTGATTAGAGACGCTCCGCAAGACGTATTTCTCAAATAACTACGAGACAAGAACTTAATAACTTGAGAAGGAAGTCATGAAAGTTATTGCGCGTGTAAATTCTGGCGATCGCTTGAGTTTATTCGGACAAAAATATTTCCTGAAAAATGAAACCCGACACGAAGGTTGATGAAACCATTGAGCAGGCTCGTCAAAAACTTAGAGATAGGTTTGGTGCGGGTGCAACACAAGTCGGAGGCAAGGGTACAGTTAGAAGGAAGAAAAGGGGACAGAAGCCTACAACTGGTGTAGACGTTAAAAGGATCCAGGTGGTAACCTCGCGTTTTAGATGCCAAAACTTCCCTGCAATTGGTGAGGTAACAATGATGAAGAAGGATGGCACATGTCTCCACTTCTCTAGCCCAAAGCTTCAGGCTTCTGTTGCCACCAACACATTCATCCTTTCGGGCAACTCACAGGAGAAGCTCATTAAAGATCTTCCCCAACAAATTAACCCAATGGATTTAAGTGCGTTTTTGAGCGATCCGAAGTTTCAGAAACTTCTGGAGGAATCTCAGGCTAACAGAACGAAAATGACAACCAAAGAAGATGATGATATCCCGAACTTGGTTGAAAACTTTGAAGATGTAGAGGGATAGTTTCTTTACACTAACATACTATTATAATCGTATGATATTTTACGTAAATAGTGTTAAGTGACTGTTACATTGTAGCATCTTCTCGGCACGGGGTATTTGTCCACTATTTAAAAAAAAAGAAAAAAACTTAAATTTATTTAGACGAGTTAACACTGATGTAGCGTATTGATAGGCAAAATATAGCTATTATTGATGATCTAATTAATCCAGTACTAAATACGAATGACTTTCCTAAGTGTCCACTGTTTTTTATTTTGGAGCTCGATATTTTGGGTGGTTCATTTGAGTTTATTGGTCAGGTATTTCATATGCTCATGAGCTGACATTGCTGCTCCAGAAAGCAGACCTTCTATCTGCTGAACACCGATGACCTTCTTGTTCTAAAACATTATAAATGAAATAGTGAAAAAAAAATCAAACATACCTTTCTAAGAGTGCTTTGCTTTTTAAAATTTCTTGGCTTCTTGGATGGAACTGGTTTGTTGTTTCTCTCCTTTAATTTTTGCTGAATTGTTTTTTTTTTACATATTCCCTGTGTCATTTTATCAAATAATGGTTTAGAATGATTATCTAAAGGGTAGTGGCGGTTTTTTTTTTTCAGTTAAGTTGCTTGAAAAATTATTATCAAATTAGATCTGCTTGTTTGGCAGCAAATTTATAATTGTATGGATCCTAGTCCTGATAAATGCATAGACATACGTAGGAATGTTCGAATCCTCAAGGAAAAGGTTTTGGATTGCAAGGGGAGGCTATTAGGAAGTGAATTCTGGAATGCTGTGACTGAAAAGTTGGAGACTGAAATTTTAGAAAATTGGTTTACAAAGAGAAAATGTTTCAGGCCAATGTGTATATCTAGATCAAGATGTGTCTGTTTCAGAAATATTTTGTTTGTTGTTGGCTTGGGCAGTTTAGAGTCTAGTTTTAATTCAAATGTTTCTTCATTTTTCCAACTAGCAGCAATTATTGCTATTAACGAACATATTAAATTAGAAGGAATTTACTTTTGTGACCCAGAATTTACTCATATCGATAGGGAGCTTATTTTTGAGATGTTTATGACGTACAATACTCATATTGAAGTATTCACAGGGTATGACCTAAGCATACCGTTAAATATGGTTCATTATCAGTTGAAGAATAAGCTGTACGGCAGGGACTGCCGTATTAATGTATTACTTTTTATGCCACATTGTGATCGCTGTGTTTTTGGTATGCTCATACACTACTTTAAGTTTGGAGATGGGAAACGACTTTATTCAGATTCAACAAAAGTGATAGTATGGGGTAACAATCTGGATACTTTCAAAGTAGACTCTAATAGGCACTTAAACAATAAATGCGAATATTGCAGGACGCTATCTTTGGCCATTTCGAGCATTGACTTCAGCAATGTTGGCTTCCCAGTAGAAAGTTATAAAACTGTGTTCTTTAGCTCCTTTAGCGATCTTTCAATATATCTTCTCCCAATTGGATAAATATTGATTTCTTCATTGTGATTTAGACTTTACTATTTGACTGACCCAATCAATATATTTTTCGTTGCCAAATTTAATTGGAGTGGCAATAATTTCGGGTATTTCATACGAGTGAATTTGTACAACCCTTTCCTTAAGTGCTATAAACAGCTGAGATGTCGATTTTATCAATAAAATGGCCTCGTTCTCATCGTGAACTTTTCCTTGATATTTATAAATACTTCTAACTTGTGGAACAATAGTTGCACATGCACAGAGCTCCTCCTCAACAAGAGTTTTGGCAATAAGGGTGGCTTCATCCTGACTTGATACAGAGATATAAATCAATATGACATCTAATTCGGTTGCAGAGTTTGGCATGCTGAAGTTTTTGTACTCGAAAAAAACTAGGGTTATGGTTACCGCTCTTTACAAATTATTTATTTATATCTATTATGATACGGCATCGTAAGTTGTTCACGATACATTATGAAAGTTGTACTAACTTTTCATTGGGAATCAGAGCCTAGCCTTTTAATGTGTAGGAGACAACCAGGAGCTGCAGCTGGTAAATTATGTGTTAAGTGCGAAGGTAGATGCCCAATATGTGATTCTCTAGTGCACCCAGATACAATTGTTAGAGTATGCAATGAATGTAACTATGGGCCACAACAGGTATGTACACTTTTTGATTACGGAATCATTTATCTTTGTTATTTGTAATATAGGGAAGATGCATTATTTGCGGATCCGATGGTGTTTCAAACGCATATTATTGTAGAGAATGCACCTTGTGCGAAAAGGACAGAGATGGATGCCCTAAAATAGTGAATCTAGCGAGTTCTAGGTTAGATTATTTTTACCAATACAGGAAGTAGTTTTGCGTAGAGCTGTGTAAATAATAGTTTAGAACAAAATGTCTCGTCTACGTTTGTTAACTGGGAAAATAATTTAGTACTCGTAAGTACTTTATGAAGTTAAGCCATGACACTAATTAAAGTCTTAATGTTGGCTGAGAAGCCATCAATATCTGATTCTATTTCTAAAACTCTCTCCAATGGAAAATTAAATACGCGGCGTGCAAGGACCCCTGTACACGAGTTTAATGGAAGCTTTAGGGGAATGAACGTCCTGTATAGGGTAACTTCAGTTGCTGGCCATGTTTTCGAAACGGACTTCCCTCATAGTTACTCAGATTGGGAAAAAACGGATCCTGTCTCTTTGTTTGATGCCCCCATTATTAAAAACGAATCATCATCAAAAATGGTTTCACATCTAGAAAAGGAATCAAAGGGTTGCACTTACTTGGTACTTTGGCTAGACTGCGATAGGGAGGGTGAAAACATATGTTTCGAGGTTATTAATGTTGTTTCTGCCAATATTAGCAAAGGAAGAGACCAGAAGGAATGGGTTTTTAGAGCTAAATTCTCTTCAATTACCCCAAATGACATTTATTATGCAATGAATAACTTAACTTCGCCAAATAAAAACGAGTCTGATGCTGTTGATGTGAGGCAGGAGTTAGATTTGAAAATAGGGGTTGCATTTTCGAGATTGCAAACCAAGTATTTAAAAAGCAAATTTGGAGATTTCAATAAAAGCTCAATAATTTCTTATGGGCCTTGTCAAACTCCAACGCTTTTTTTCACAGTTCAAAGAAGAGATTTAATAAATAGTTTTATACCAGAAAAATATTATACAATTTCTGTCAGTATTTTGAAGGATTCCCAAGATTTAACTCTTAAATGGGGCCGTTGTAGAGTATTTGAACTTCAGGTTGCAAACTGTTTTCACCAATTAGTTCATAATAAAAACCCGTTGATAGCACAAGTTGTTGATATAATAAGCAAAACATCCAGAAAAATTAGACCTCTTCCCTTAAATACAGTGAATATGCTCAAGCTAGCATCTACAATACTTGGAATTGGCCCGTTTCAAACATTGAATATTGCGGAAAGGTTATATCTTTCTGGTTTTACAACATATCCTAGAACTGAAACATCTAGATATCCAAAAAGCTTTGACATTAAATCAACTATAGCGGTAAGTTTGTAATCGAGTGGTTTATATTCCTAATATTGATTTAGATTTTTAAAAATAGTCCTATTTGGGGAAAATACTCGTTAGAAATGCTCGAGAATGGTTTTAAGTCACCTAGAAAAGATGGTGTCGATATAGGAGATCACCCTCCAATCACACCTGTTAGATCTGCAACTCCGAGCGACTTAGATAGTGATTCGTGGAGGCTCTATGACTTAATTACCCGGCATTTTTTTGCCACAATATCTGATGATGTAAAAATAATTAACAAAACAATAAAGTTTAATTTAAATGGTGAGATATTCGAATTAAATGGAAGCCAAGTGATAGACTATGGGTTTTCGGTAGTTCAGGGAAGGAACATCAATTACGAGTCTAACGTAGTTCCAAATTTTGCCATAAAAGAATTAGTACCAGTAAAAAGTTTGGAGATTGTCACTAAAGAAACTTGCCCTCCACCTGTGCTGAGTGAGAGTGATTTACTCACTCTGATGGAGAAACATGGTATAGGAACAGACGCATCAATGCCTACACATATTCAAAAGATTCAAGAGCGTGAATATGTAAAGTTGATATCTGGAAGGAGATTAGAGCCTACGAAATTGGGCGTTTCACTTGTACATGGAATTATGAACGTAGATCATGAATTGGTTCTACCTATGATAAGAAGTGAGATAGAGAAGTATGTTGATCTTATTGCAAGAGGTAAATATAATAGCATAGCCGTGCTTAAACACTCGCTTTCGGTTTTCAAGCTAAAGTTTCTTTATTTTGCAGAAAACATTGCTCTTTTTGAATCACTTTTTCAGCTTGGTTTTACTAATATATCCGCCTCCTGTGGTAGGATTAGCAGATGTGGACAGTGCAAAAGATACATGACATATATAACAAATATCCTCCCTCAAAGAATATATTGCTCCTTTTGTGAGATCTATCTAGATATCCCCCAAAGAGGTACCATTAAAATATACAAAGAACTTAAGTGTCCAATTGACGATTATGAGTTGTTGCTATTTACAGATCAAAGAGGAAAAAAACATATTTTTTGTCCTAGGTGTTATAACGACCCTCCTTTTATGGATGCAAATGATAATATGCACTGTAATCTTTGTCCTCATCAGACATGTAGTTTTTCGCTAAAATCCACATTCCTTATGGCCTGTCCAAATCAAGAATGCAGAAATGGAATCGTCACATTAGACATAAGTTCCCAGCCGGATTGGAGATTTGACTGCTCTATTTGTGCGACATCCCTCACGCTAAAAAATGGTGTACACGAAAAGCTTTCTCTTGTTGGTTACTGCGAGAAATGTGGATCTAGAAAACTTAGAGTTGTGGTAAACATATCACAGGGGCACATAGTTGGCTGTATAAATTGTGATGAGCGAATCTCCAATTTAATCGAAATAATATGCATGCCAAATTTAGTTTCAAAGCAAGATAGATGCATTGGTCGCTATAGAGGAAGAGGGAAGAAGGGGAGAAAATAGATTTGATTCCACTTTAAATACTTAAGCTAGATCGATTATTGGCTCTGCGCTCGCGATTCCTTCTTCTACTGTCGTAAACAAACCCAGGGACATTACAGTATTCAATAACATATTTTTTCCTACTCCTCCGATAACGTTTGATTTTGCTTATTAAAACATCACTGTTTATTCCGTCTCTTATAGATTCAAACACTCGATTCACCGTGTTAATGTCGTTCGGAGCTTCTTTATCAGTTCTGATTCTTTCAATAATCCATCCGCCCTGTACAGTAGCAAAAGGTTTATCCCATAAAATGTTTCCATCATCAGACTTCATTGGTTTTGAATATACAGCGTTTTCATCGTAGTAACATTCCACTATCTGGCCTGAGGTTCCATATAATTTGTAGTGATCTAAAAGTTGATTATATACATTTCCTTTCGGCACGCAGAAACAGTTAACACTTGCTCTAATGCCTCTTATTCCAACCAAAAGTTCGAGAAATATACGAGGGTCTTTAGAACATATCTCCGAATGGAACATTGCAGCAAAGTCTGCTGTATTTAAGTGCGGTGGCTTCCACTTCAATAATTTGGGGCATGTTCCAGGCATATATGAAAGATTCACTGGAGTAAAAATAATTCCATCACTTGGGTGTGGTAGGCGTTTTGAAAAGTTTAATATTGCTGGCACCTCGTCAACTTCAAAGAAATCCTTAAGAAATAATTGAAATTTAGGAGTTTCTGGGGGTTGTATTAATGCTCTATGTTCGTCATATTTGCACTTAGGAGCCAAAACCTTTATGTATGCAAGTTTGAGACGTTCTAACAAAGGAAGATGTCTTACAGTATCATCTCTTTCAATACAAATGCAATCGTATATTAAGTACCTCAAAACTTGAGATTTTTTCCCATCAATTTCAACAATGTCTCCTACAAGCTCTCCATCCAATAAAGTATTTTGTTGAAAATACTTTGCATGGTCATCTCTACTGAAATCCAAATTTAAAAGTTCTGAATTTCTTTCCGAAAAATCCCTACTAACATCTGAAATTTCTCCGGATTTATTTGAACTCTTTATATCAAACACAGCATCCCAATATGAACTTGGAAGAGTCATACTAACCAAATTTATCTTTTGGTTTCTATCGATAAGAAAAACTCGTCTACTTACTGCATATAGAAGAAGACGAATCCCATCTGTTTTCTCACAGGCAACATAAAGACTCTTTCCGATGCAGGATTCAAGTTTCTGTTTGTTTAATGAAACAGGTTGTGAGCCCGGAAAAGTATCCTGATGCCAACCACATATGGATCTAACTTTTTTCAGAATCTCGTTTCGTTTATATTCTAATGGTATATAATCGGAGTTTTATAGATCAAATTAGCACATTTAACTTACCATCGCTAAAAGCAATACCTGGAATATTAATACTCAATGCAGAATCCATTATTTAAGTATATGTTGATAAAATAAAGTTGCAGCTCTGTGGCGCGAGAACTATTTATTTTCATTTTTTAAATGGCTCATACTTTCCGGTTTTTTACATGACTCAAAAAATGATCTATGATTAATAATCTCTGTGGTTGCAACTATTATATCCTTGTTAATAATCCCCTGTAATTTTCTAAGAGTTGCGATTTCACCGAATGTTACTCCACCAACAAAAACAACCAAGCAAGAGTTTTGATGGATATTAGATGGTGCTGTTGGGATGAGTTCAATACTAGGCCCCCACACATAGCTCAGTGCTTCCTTTAGAGCATCACTATCGCCTAACTTGATATTACTAGCCCCACCGCATAATATTTCTACAATCCTGGTGCTAATTGGAGCATATCCACTGTATACACAGCTTATATCACTTTCAGATTCACACTCGTCCACGAACAAATTAAGTGAACGTTTTATTGATTGCCAATTAGATTTTCTACTCAGGTCTAGCTTGAAAAGGCCAACTCTTTCCAAAATATTCATTCTATATAATTCTTCAAATCCAAAAACTGATAGTATGTGCTTTTTTAATTGTTCAAACACCTTCTTGTTCTTGAAACCGTTTTCAACTATACAAGAAAGACACAAAATCCTATATATCTCCTCTATTTGGATATCATCTTGATCTAAAAGATCTTCCAGAGGTGATTCCACTCTTAAGGATATTGCCTCTGAAAACCTAGTGCTTAACTCTTTCACGACACCAGTAACGGACTGGGGGGAGTCCGACATAATTGAATCTTCAAGCTTCAGCCTACTCAAAGTTTGATAATCCTTCGTAAAATACTCATTTAAGTATGTTGCAATATTCACATGTTTAGCTAATGTTCCTTGCTCATGCTGCTTGCCTTTTAGTTTCCTTATAAAGTCCCCTATTGCAGAAATGTCTTTGAGTTTCTCCTTTTCCTGATATAGAGATTGTAGCTCGTTTGCCTTCTGGTGTAGGTATACACCAACATCTTTCAATTTTAAGTCCTTTAATGTAGTAAACAACGGATCTCCCAAAAGAGGAAGTTTCCAATAGGGGGACTCCTCGTTTATATCTGATGCAACTTTTTCCGTTGGTATGTCCACGTAGGTCTTCTGAACTCCAAAAAGAAAATCAAGTATAGCATGATAAGAGAATGGCGTCGAAAGTGGAGTAACCATGTCGCACCTTCTATCTATAATTATTACCTTCTCGAATACCATTGGAGAGTCACTTATAAAATCACTATCTGAAGCAGTGTTTTCAGTCACAGAATCTTGAAAGTAATGTTGGGTAAATTCAAGGGTATTTATTAATAAGTCCTTATCAAATCTGTTAAACCCCAATTGTTTCTTATTTTGATCATTATCCGTCTCAAAGAGTGAGTTCCAGTCAAATGGTTCGAAGCTATTTGACAAGAGAGCGTTTTCTTTGATATATCGTATTAAATATTCTAAAACAGCCACCCCTGCAGATCCTATGGAGTAAATTGGTATATTTGTTGAATTTGTGAACTTGAGTAGCCAGTATAAAGAACAAGCAACAAGCTGTAGGGATGACTCCTCTTTGTATACATGGAAATCAAAAAAAACATTTTTAACCTCCATAGAAAGAGATGTTTCATCTATTGGAGCCCAATACAGATTAACTGAATAGCATTCTGGAAACACATTAATTGAAGTTAGTTGCTGATGAAGAAGTCTCAATATTGCTCTTGAATAGAAGGGAACAAAACCAATATAAAAACATACATCGACCTTTTGTTTTCTAATGTTTTTCTTTAATAATTTAGAGACCAATTCTATGTGCTTAACTATTGTACATGTGGAACTTAATGACGGGTGGCAAAGAAGCACGATTTTGAATTTATATATAGTGTTTACTCTTGCACTTGAATCAAACTCAACATCACATATGATTGACTCTATTCTTTGTTCTATATCCTCCGAAATAATTAAGGGTTGAATCCTTTTAAATCCAAAATTATTATAGTCCACTATATCTGTGATTAGGCTAAGAAATGATGATATGGATGTTTCAATAAAGATTTGGGGCGCTAAGCTGTTGTCATTGTCTTTTTCTGCAATGCATTCTAGGAAATTTAGCAGTGTTTTGCGACAGTTCAGTCGAATCAGATCCATGTTTTTTTTTCAAACTAGATTTGCGCGACGGGCCTTTTTATCTGATTCAGGGCGGAATCACATTGGAGAAATATATTTGAAATTCTTACAAATAGTTGACAATAATTAAAACAATCGGAATAAGGCATACTATTTCAGTTTTCACGTTCCATTCATATCAGCCTGGCAACATTATCACTTAATCATAGGAAATATCCTAATGAAACAGATATCTTAGTGATAAAAATATAATATTCAGATTTTTTTTCAAATTCAATGAAAATATAATCTAAATGATTGGTTATCCGTTGAAGTTTTAGTTTTTAGGTATAGTGAGAGCATTATTAAGTTTCTAAAGTGTTATTTATGAACTTTCCAAAAGTAAAATTGTATGAACAATGGCAAGTACTTAGACTATACGGAGTACTTAATAGCCCACATTTAGTTCTTATTTATCCCATTTATACAATCCAGCTTAAATCAATGTGCCTACCATATTTTGAGAGCTATCTCGAAAACCATGACTATATAGAACATGTGGAAAAAAATATTTCAAATACAAGTATAAATGGTGGTATATTAAGTAATTTAAGGAGCTTGAAGCTGATTTTTGATTCATTGAGGTCTATTTATAACGACGAGGGATATTGGGGGTTATACAGAGGATTCATTCCTATGACTCTTCACTCTTATTTTACACGGATGCTTCATGATCAACTTTTAAACATATATAGAAGGTACTGTACTAGATTTCATTACAAACATACAGTAAGTACGTTTGTAAAGAATAGCACGAAGTATGTCGCAGAATTTATAACATATCCACTTCTATTAATTTCAACGCAACAAGCAATCTTTGACGTTAAGCGCTATAATTTAAGTTTGAAAGGGAAGGACAAAATTAATGAGTCTGTAGTAGGGGTGTTTTCATTAATTCAACTTTCAATCAGTTCAGAAGATGGGATATCCTCCCTGTGGAAAGGTATTACTGCGCATATAACACTGAAAATAATGGAAGATTTAATCAAGAGTTTCTTATATTCATATTTATCTACAAAGATTTATTGCGCAAGCAATACAAAAACCAGGGCATTCCCAAAAACCATCAGGTCAAATAATAAGAAGCGCATTAAACATGGAATTGGAAACCTAGTCACATCTGTACTTTCGCCATTAGCCCTTATTTCAACCGTGAAGAGATGTCAATCAAATGGGCACAACGGAATGTGCAGGGGCAATGTTGGAATTAAGGAAATACTGGAGAATGTGAATTGGGGGATATACTTTGGTCAAATAGTAGTAAATTCTGTATTTATTGCTGTATTTTTGTTTGAAGGGGAGAACCTATATTAGTTAATCACTATACCTTTTTTTCCAGTGATTATCGTTATCCTCATCCCCCCCCAACCCAACCCCCCCCCCCCCCCCCCCGAACAGTACCATTAAAAAATAAGAAATGTTCCAAAGAAAGCAATATCTCACGTATAAGTGAACCAGAATAAAATAATTTAGGTCACTCGTCCCATAAATACATTAATCGTCTTCTGAATGAGTTAATTCAAAGTTAAATTATCTGTATACTAAGTAAGCACCATGTTATGTTCTGCAATAGAAACACTTGAAAACACATCAATGGAACTTCCAAATGTGCAATCTGAAAGATGTCTGTTTACTCTATATTCACTTCAAAAATTTGTTTCCAATAAGACTCCGTGTCATGTTTTAATCTAGCTGAGTTGTATAACTGTGAATACTATGACATAATAATTAATTAGTGCTAAGCTTCATTAGCTATTAAAAGGAGAATGACATTTAAGTAAAACCAGTTGTTTTCAACTCTTTATATTATTTAATATTATAATTGAAAACATGAATATTGGGTAAACATTTAATGAAAAATTGATCCTTAGACATAACTTGAACATGTTATCATATCATTAGTGAATATCTACTAAAATGTAAAATAGCCAGAAATAAAACTTTAAAATGGAACAATAGAGTAAAACATCGGATACTTGAGTTTCAATTATATAATTAAATGGGGGGGTTTGCATGAAATACAATACATCTATGGAGCAGTTTGTATGGTTCATTTTAATAGAATGTAACGTATAAGGCAGGAGTTCAATATAAACCCCTAAAGATAGTTATTAATCATTAAGTTAGCATTGCATTAACTGTTCACAAAATTAACTTGCATTGATTCAAACTTAATTCGTTATCAACTCCATGCTTTCCAAGTAACATACTCTAATTATTCCTTCTTGCTTTAAGGTGATTCAAAATAATTGGAACTGTAAGTAGAAAAACATTTGGAATAAGCAAATATTGATTAACCATTGACCATGAAATTCTTTCAAAATATTGAGAAGTTAAGAAGTTCATAATTTGGAAAAAGACAAAGCATGTAAAAGCTTGTGTTCCTGCTAATCTCGCAAAATTGGAAAATCCAAATGTGTCCCCAATAAAGCAGTTTAATGATCCAAAAATAAACGATCTTATGGCAGAAAATGCGCAAAAATATACATAAATGCACCAAAATGGCAGACTATGAATGCATATAAGTAAAATATGTATGAAACATCCCAAAATAGTGATTGAGCCTATCATGAAGTTAACTCCATATTTTGTCGTGACAATGCCCCAAATTACACTGAATATACTTCCAAGACTCATAACAATATTATATATGTTCATAATTTGAAGGATCTCCTGGTCTATGTCTGTGCTATGTTTATTATATAATATTGAAGAAACAATATACTCGCTCTTTGATACTAATATAGAGCATCTCCAAAAATTAAATGTAAATAATACCATAAATGTGAAGTACTCGTAACTAAATAACTGCTCAAAAATAGGCTTATCAACTATTGAGTTGAGACTGTTTTTTATTTCTATATTTACAACATTTAGAATATTTGAGGGTGAAGAGTAACTTCTAAACTTATCAACATTCAATAAATATCGATATTTTGCCAGAGAACAAACCACACTGTAGCCACCCATAATTGCAGATGAAGCTTTAAGGTCGCACATTGCTGAAGATTCACACTCCACTCCATCTGAATTTGTACATTTAATTTTCACCTTAACATTTGTAACTTCGGATCGTGCCCTTAATTGTACCGTTGTTGGACATGTGATTGTTATATCCTCGTTATTTGTCGCCTTTTTTAGTTCCTTAAAATCTCTTTTAACTATATTTCCGCTCTCCACGTCTTCTTGGCAGGTAATATACTGTTTTATTTCACCCAGTTTTTTTTTAGGAATAAGCTTATTAAATGTTACAGAGGGTAATGTAAAGAAAAGTGATACTAGTGAGAAAACTGATAGAATTAAATAAATATAAATGAATGATCTTTCCCCAACATGTGTGTTTTCCCCTATATTTGTGGCTGAATTATTTAAGCCAGGTTGGAACCAATTAATAATTAATGGTAATAAAATCGATGCATCTATTAGACCGCCCAAGATAGAGATAACCAGAGATTGCATTTCAAACAATGATGAAACTGATACTATGCTATATGAAATACAAACTCTCCCAATTCCTAAAAAAAGCCAGCTAAGGCCCAATAAATACTTAGAAATCCATAGAATCTCGATAATATTTGCAAGCAAGAGCCATATTAGTAACCCAAAACACACAAATAAAGCTCCAATAGTTCCAAGTGCTCTTGGGCCAATTATGTCAGCAATTGTCCCCGCAATAGGGCTCGCGATTAAAGGAACACTAAGTCCGAATTTCCAAGCATCGACATGCAAAACATTTTGCAAATTACAACCAATAGGGTTACATTCATCATCAGTTGAAAATGGTTCAAATAATATTAGATCTCTTAAGTCAGGATTCAAACAATCGTCTCCTCGATAATTTTTTGTTGTTGGGTCACATCTACAAAAGTTGGAGAATATACAAGCTCTCCTAAGTAGTGGCAAAATGGCAGTAAACGAGCCAACTAGTCCACATACGCCAAAAGATATTAAAAAGTATAGTGAAAGCAAGAACCATCGATTACATTTTGGCCCCTTCTCCATTTTAAAGTAATAATTAAGAAGTCAAATTATTTCCTAATGGAAATCGCGCGGTACTAGTTAACACTTAAGGTCTCAATATAAATTAAAGTTAGTCATTAAAAAATCGTACAAACTGCGTTAGAGAACGAATTACAAATATTATGTCAGGACAATAATCATTTCAAATAGGCGTAAATAGTAAGAAACACACCAACAAAGTAAAATTGTTTTTTTTTAATTCAAATTTAATTCAAGGTGTAAATAATTCATTACTTCGACACGGCGCCAAAACGGGGTGCAGGCTTTAGACATAACGTGTACTTGCGCATGCAGTTTCAAGTCATAAAGTCAAAGGGGATCCGTTTTCACTTTAAAAACATTTGCACCTGATAATAGGATTGAGCTCAATTGTATTTGGAAATTATCAATATCAGACAAAATGAGTGGTGCAAGGGGCTCGCTATTCATTGCCTGCATAGTTTATTTCATTTCGTTGGTATCCGCGAATAACATTTGCGTTCTTAAGCAAGGGGCAAGCTGTTTGAGTTCATCATACTCCTTTATTGATGGTGGCATGAAGCCAGGTGATGCTATCCGTATTTCCATAGACCTTTCACCAACAGCATCGTTAGAAATTACAAATTCTGCATTCCAAAATATTGCAGTTCTCAGATTTGGTGCGAAATCTTGCTCAATTGAAAGCAGCATAGCATCAATAAGAGCATATTCTCTATACAAGAATGGGCCATTCAATACAGGATCTACGATTTCATTTGATCTTGTTGCATTAGAGAAATCACTTGCAGTTTACATGGTGGGGGTTAAGGTTTTGGAAATCCCACTATTAGTTGCTGGCCCATTTATGCTATTGTCTGACAATAATGGGGGTTCACCAACACTACAGTTTTTAGAGTACTCATCTGTAACAAGTGGCTTTTGTTCAATTTCTTCTTCAGGTACATGCAACAACGCTAGTTTGGTGGGTGTGACAAATGGCATTAATAAAAATCTCACCATCCAAACCCAACTACCATCTAGTATCCCTGAAAATTACTTCAGCTTCTTCATATCGGCGTACTCCAATATTTACAAGCTCCCTGTATTTGAAATTGCGTTCGAAAGGAGTCAGTGGTTTGCCACGGCAAATGGTTCCTTCATAGGAAAGGGAAAAATCCCATCCAATGTCAGTTTAGGCGGTGACATCAACTTAGTAATTATACCGATTAGTTCTACAGAATTGGAAGTGAAGGTAAACAATAGTTCTCTGGGTTTACTGAAGACAAACCCAAATTCAATAAAGTTTATCTATCAATCTGTAAACCAGGGAACTATGAATGTTTCTCTCTAACATGAAAATTAATTCTTTGGATTCTTTAATTGATTTACAAATTATTCTTCCCATTTGGAAGTAGTATTTGTATAATTAAACAAATAAGAATAAATATTGCTAAGTTTTACTGGAGAAATCTAGAAGGCAAGCCTAACTATTGAATATATTACTTCCTAACTAATAATTAATAAGTCCATTTGATGTAGATTAGGTCTTATTTCTAGGCATTCTAATGCTCGTTCTCTCCTAATATTGCTCTTTTATTATAAACTTTATTTTCAAAATTCACACATTTAAATGATGACTGACACCTATGTTCGTCTTCATTGTGTATTCAAATGTTTGGTACTGAACAGCACAAAAAAGTTCTCTCTTTGATTATTTAGTTTGCAAGCTGAGCTCAACCTCTGCATACAATGATCCCATCTCTTTCATGAGCTTAAATATGTATTTTAAGGCGCTAATTTACCATCTCACATTGTTGCGTCCAAAAGAAAAATATTGAATAAAAATTAAATGACAAGGCTAGGTAAACTCAGTTTCGTATTTTAGATAAATGGAGCAATTTTTGATCTGCTATTTAATGAAGAGGTGTGGTTTAGATGAAGTTTCAAACAAAGTTTTTGAGATGTTCGCATCAAGACTTGATGTTCCTACGAAAATCAGCTTTGATGGCAGAGAAACACCAATATCGTATGAAGAGCTAATATGTGGGGTTTCTGAAGACATGCTTAGGTTTTTAAAGATGTTTTTATCATGTATGGAATTATTTAAGTCTCATAAAAGTGGTAAAATAAGCGAGGAGAATTTGATTTTTAACCAAGATACCCTATTCAGTATCACAAACTCTTTGAAAGATAACATTATAAATCGCTCTGAATTTATCGAAGGTATTAAATATTCCGGTCATAAAAGTATTCACTTACTTTTCCGGAGTTTAAGGTATGGCATTAGTCCCCAACTAATGCCTTATAATTCTAGACTTACACCATTACTGACATGTTTTTGTAAGAAGTTTATTCGATCGAATTTTATATATGCTCATCAGCATATGGTGGATTCTGAATTTGGGTTAGGGGGAGAACCAGCAAGCATATATGTCATAAGGCAAGATAGGACAGGAAATGTACTGATTTCTGGTGGAGATGATGGAATAATACGACTCTGGAATATATTTACTGGAAATCTGTTGCTTTCTATTAGAAGGCACGCTGGAGATATAATTGATATTGATATTAACTCTTGCAATACTTTATTGGCGTCTTGCTGTGGGAAAGGGCAGTTAATGTTGACTTTATTGAGTGGGAATAGTTGGATTCCTATTGCGATAATGGAGAATACTGACAGACTTACGTACGTAAGATTTGCATATTCAAAGCAAAATATTAAACCTAAGAAGGGCGACTTATTTCATGAGACAGAAATGTTAATTTCTGCAAGTGACAACGCAATCATTACAATTTACAAAGTGTCCGATATTTTCATTCATGGAGTTTCACACCACTTTAATTTAATGAAACGAATGAAAATCCCAGAGGGTTTGTTCAAAAGTTTCCAAAACTTATTTGAACAATATAAGTCCAAGGTTCACCTTCCCAATTCCTTTGATGCAGGAAAATCGCTTTTTTATAAAGTTCCACCCCTTTATAAAATTGATATCTTTCCGCTATCTCCCAAAGCATTTGATATTTATCTAAACCCTCTAGACAATCGTGGATTTTCATCGGATAGAGCTCCTAACTATGTATTTTTTTCGATTGGTGCGGCCCTGCAATCTTTAAGTTCCACCGAAGAAATACAAATCAATATTTCTGGGAGGAATATACCCACAAAAGCTATTACAATTCAAAAGCACAATGATAAACAAGGCTACTCATTGGTTTTCATGGTTCCGTTAGATAATGTCCAAGATAGAAATGAAATTAACTTAATTGACATGCCACAAAACCATGGGGATCACCCAGATGTATCTTTTGCAAATCACTCGAATGACCTAGTTACTGCTTCAGATGATGGTACTGTTATTTTGTGGGTATTCTCCCACGAAAAAATATATAGCAAGACTTATCTTAGTACATATATTTCTGATCGAATACTTAATGACTCTTATACAAAAAAAAAATCCTCCATAATAAAAGTTATTACAGAAAGATCCCCCACAGAAAGTTCATCGGATGACTCTGATTATTCAGAAATAGAATCAATGGATGAAGGCTCAATAATGCGTAGAAATCCTATCAGAACATCTAGGTTTATTGTTAAAAATGACTTACATGGTAATGAAGATAATAGATCAATTGGGGTAGACGGTTCCTCCAATATGGTACAATTTATTGATAGTGTACAGTGGTCTTGTGATGATTCAATAATTTTCATTGCTCATTCAGTTACATCTAAAGGTGTGCTAAGAAGAAGTAGGAATTCTAGCCTTGTAAGTTGTATAGAGTGCTGTATTTCCTATTTCGCAAGAAATAGCGGCAGAAGATATATAGATGCAGTCCTTCCAGGAACAAGTTCACGGATTTCGTGTTTGATTCCCCATCCACTATCACCGGGAATAGTTTTGTCGTTAACATACAATGGGGGCATTTTTGTCATATCTGACTTCAACAAGATGGACAGTAGTAAATTTAACTTGAATTATAATATTTTATTCGAACATAGAAATGCAAACAACCCATATTTAAATGGAATTTGGCTTAATAATGGGTTGGGGTTCATTGTTTCTCAAAAATATGGCTCATTTGAAATTTATAATGTTTGTAATATGGGTGGTTTAAATCGTCAGGTTTTATCTCAGTCCTATAGATTTAATTTTCCGGAGCAATTCTTCCTAAATGACTTTTCAGAGATATTAAGAGATGATGTATTTGGATGGATTGACCCAAATATGAGAAAGCCAATATACATGATGCCCAGATCAATTATTGTTGATAGGAACAAAATGATGTATCCGGAAAATGTTCAACCGCCAACTCCGAAGGAATCTCCATTGGGAATTAAACAATTCAGCTCTGTTGGAAATGAATTACTTGCAAAGAGAATTCCCATATTTTCAGATCTGATTGGTACATCAGGTATTAGCAAAGCTCAGAATTCAAAATCTATACATTATATTAAGAACGCAGCGAGGCGGTATATTCACAGAAAGAAAATTATTGAGGGTGTCAGATGTATATTTAGTGATACACGTACAATTCCAAATGATCAAACTGCAGTCCAATCTAGAAATTCATTAACTAATAACGAAGAACCAACATGGGCAAGTTCTCAATCTCAAAATGATGGATCGAGTGGTGCAGAAATTCAGAGCTATTCAAGCGATTCATCTAACGACGAAGATTTTGATATCAGCAATTTAAGTAATAATAATACCAATAGGGGACTTAGGAATGCTAGCCTACACTCGCCAACCACCCCTTATATTGAAGGTTCCTCATCATTGGATGATTCTAGCTTGGAAGAGAACGATTGTGATTCAGATTTGACATCCGAAGATTCTCTATATAATGAAATTAGGGGCTCGGTATACACCACAAGATCACGATGTGAAACAAAAGGGAAGAGGTCGATTAGTTACTCTAATTTAGATATTGATGGCATTCAAAAAGAAATTGAGTTCAGATACTATACTATTTCAAATCTAAATACTATTTGGTCTCCTGATCTGGAGGAGACAAAAGGCTCCACCATAATGTGCAAGTTATGCAATAAATCCAGCACAACAATCGTTGGATATCAATATTTAACTAAGTCAGAAATTGAATTTAATAGTCTAAACTATAGGCCAGTGCTCCATGGAGTTAATGGCTCTATAGATTTGGGGCCGTTGATTGGACCATTTGATTATCGCTACAGTACTCATAAGCTGGAGAGAAATACTAAACTGCATATACAAAATGATCATACGTATGAAGATGGGTTCTATATACACACAAGATGCTTAATTACGATTCCTTTTTTGCATTGGGAAATTATAAATGATCAAATATATACAAATCTTTTTGATATCATTAACAGAATATTTAAACCATCGCAGGAAACTCCACCGCTTCCAAAGAAAGGCCTTACATCCACATTTTTTGACTCAAATGTTGTTAAATTTCCAAACGAGTTGAGCGATTGTTGTTACTGCCATGAATACGGTGCTTCTATTCTTTGTCAAGGTAATAAATGTAGTCGCCAGTTCCACTATCACTGTTCATCGCTCGCATATCACTCCTTTCCTGAAACAGTAAATTCAAGCTTTATTTCACCAAGAGAGTCAAATATGTACTGGTGTGATATAATGCAGTTTTATTTATTTTACTGTCCTAAATGTATTCATCTTAAACAATCAAATGTCCCATATTGTCCAAAGAGAGAGAATATGGTCAATCATGCCCACTCAAACAATTGTAGCAGGTCATGGTTATTGGCCGAGGATACTTCTGTCGGCTATGTTCCCCAGATAAACGACTATCTTTATTTTTTTCCAAGTGCTTACATTTGTTCTGGTCTCGATGACATATTTTTCAAAAACATAATTTTAGAGGCTGCAGCAGATAACAAAAAATCGCTAAGAAGATCGAACAGGAAGCTTGAATTTATCAAGTGCAAACTAATCCATATTTCTTACGCATTTCCTAACGATACTGAGAAGTGTATTAAAACTATTCTAACACTCTCAACAGAAACTAACTCTGGAAATCGCATCGAATGGCAAATAAGGTGTACCCCTAACGATGGACCTGATTATCTGGTATTGGAAGACGAAGTCGAAAAGGGGATACACAATTTAGAACACAGACTAAGAGTTGGACAAGAAAACTATATATTGATGGATAGTCAGTGGCACGAAATAATAATTAAAAACATTAAACAAAGCATCATTTGGGAATCTGTGGAGGTTTCTTGGAAACAAGATGAGAGTAGTGGCCCATTATCTGTTAGTCCATGGGAGATCCATGAAAGTGTGCCTGATATTAGATCAGGGCAAAAAATTCTAGAGACAAGTGACGACTTAATTAAGATTTTTGTCTGGATAATCTCTCAAAATGGACCAAATAATCCGTTGTCAGTTGTTGAATTCTTTAAATATCCCATTCCCTTTTATTCAAAAAAAAACTTATCTAAATATGGATATTCTAGTCAAGAATGGGTAATGCATTACTGGAAAGAAATTCCTCTTCCATTTAGTTTTATTTCAATAATACATAGAATCCGTAACAATTTTTACAGAAGGATAGAGAGTCTAGTATTCGACGTATTTTTGGTGAGATCAAATTGTGAGCATTTCAATATGAATAACAATCACCTAATTCAAGGCATTCGCTCTGTTGAATATGAATTACTTAGATTGATTTTTAGCAAAAGACTACCAAGATATATTGTTCAAGCCAATATTGACACTTCACCCAGTGAAAGCGAATTCAAAGAAAAATCCTCTGGCCATTCCAGTACAATGGAGTCCGATGAGGAGATAGTTAATCAGCTGGGGAAAAGAAGGCGTAGAAGATTATAATAGTTTGGGTGTGAAATTAAAGAAATTAATTTATGATTGAAGTTATAATCGAGCCTTAATATATCAGTAATTCAAATTCCTTAAACTATGTATGAGGCTATATTGTTTATCTACGATCTATTGTGAACTCAGTTTCATACTCCACATTCATTTCATCTTCATCCCACTCTTCACAGCCTTCCGCATTATTTGTTTGATCTATTGGGGATGTATTCAAAACTATTTCGTTCCCTGATAGCATACAATATAACCACTTCCCGTAGAAAAACTCTCCAATTTTAGGGAAAATTAGTGACGTTGGTACAAAAATCAGTATTCCAGTAACTATTCCTGCAAAAACCAGAGATATCTCCAATAGCTTATATGACTGTGATTTGTTCTCCACTCTTGAATTTGACTTCAAATAAATATCGGAAATTTCTGTTCTCATATCGCAAGTTTGTCCAGGTAATGAACAGGTCCAAGTCTCCGTTCTATATGGACAATCAGTGTCGACATTCCCTTCAGAAATTCTTGTTCGCACAGCTTCTCCACAACCCACAAGACTTGGATCAAAATCTAGTGGTTTTTTACATTCAGAAAGATTACTCCATACACCAACTAAGCATTCTGAACATGGGTTTGCATCAAAGCCAGCTAATCCTGTAATGACACCGGGTGCCACCTTACCACATATTTTATTTCCAGTATACAGTTTACATCTTGAGTTCTTACTGTCTAAAACGAAGTAAGTACAGTTTACTAGAACAGAACAAAACCCTCTACATATATCGAATGATCTCGCCATTACATTGGTTAAAAATCCAATGTTAGAATCACAAGCCCCGTCGATATTTGCAAGTGAAGGGCATGCAATGCCATTAGATGTACCTAGTAGCTTTTGATTGCATGATGACTTATCACATGGGAGTTCGATAACTGTTACTTCTGGAGTGCATTCATCAGCTGACGTGTTAATCAAGGACCGAATACCAATCATATTGAGTTTCTCACAAGTACAGCTTGACCAACGGAAATCTGTGTATTGACAGAGCTTCCTAGAATTTTGTTGATCAATTATAGTCCTTTCCCCTGGCTTTACTCCTGGAGGCGTTAGAATTTGCTGGTTCCCCATGCCTGCTCTTTGAATTGAGCAAAACGAATAACAGGGCAATGAAAGATAAAATACTAATAGTAAAAGATTCATAATTTTGATTAGAAATACCATTTATCCATTTCACACAGCTGCTGCGGAATCCAAATTATCTTTTTTTTCTGCCCACTTAAAAATGACCGCTCAGGTATATTTGAAGGATATTATGTTTATGTCAGCAGCACCTATTAGTTAAACAAATACTTAAAGAACTAGACTAAAAAAAATTCGAAGAGAAAATACGGTTAAACATGGTTTTTATCTGTTGTTGAGATTCCAATGCCTGTGAACCCATTTTTTGCACCTTCATTATGTATTCATGCGCAAAAACCTTGAGTACTTGAAGCCCAAGAGAAGATAAACACGGGAATTCACGATCTAATATGGGGATAATGATCTCTTCGTACTTACTATAATCATCTCTGAGTAAAGTAGCAATTTTTTTGTTTGGTTCTATTTTATTTCTCAGAACATGATTAAAGTGGGTAGATGTAGGCATTCCGTTCAATGAGATAAATAATCTCAGCGAACGTTTTTCATCGCAAGATGGCGTTCTTGGTCCAAGTTGGCCACTATAGTAATATTTTAAGCAGCGAATTATAATGCTCATTCGCGTTTGTAACCTACGGTGAATGTTAACAAGGATTGCATGCAGTATACTGTTGTTATCTAAATTAAGTGTAATTCTCAATGTTTTGATAATCTCCGGAGATAATTCCATTTCTAAATTGCCTATATCCTGGTTAATTGTATTACAAGTTGATAGTATTCCGTCAATGTAGTTATTTACAATGGTTCCATGCCATGGTTTCCTATTGGATTTTTTTGGTTGGCTTTGATCGCAATTATTTCGAGAGGACGGCTTATTCTCCTCTAGAACCAATGTATTTAAGAAATCATTGTAAAGGTCATTTATTTCGTCGTATTGGTTAGCAATAGTGTTAGTAAATAAATTCTTATCAAAATGTTCACACCTATTGAATAATTGTTTTTTATGTACTCTGTCATCTAAAACCCTATGGAGTTGTATGCTGGATAGTGGATTTCTTTTAATTTGTTTAATGACATAATTTGCCTCACTCCAGTTGTATCCATGCCCCCCACTCCTACATTGAACCCATAATTGTCCATTTAGAAGCCTTTGGAAACAATTAGTGTTCTTATCTCTAGCGAGATTAATCGAAATAGGATAATAGCGATCACCAAGCACCTTAATATTAATTATATCTTCCCAATCTGGAAGGATTGCTGGTAGAATATAGTACTCCATTTTATTTTCAAACAAAAAATCATTCGATTTAAGCTCAATTGAAATTGGAACATATATCTTTTCATCGGAAATGGCTCCACTGTAATTGAAATTATGTTTAGGTTCTGGAGAGCAAATTACAAGTTCAGGAATAATGGCTTTTCTACCACAGTCCATTGCCTTTATGAAAAGATATCTAAGGGGCTGAAATATTATTCCAGGTGTATTGAAGTCTGACGAGTCCTTTGGGTATATTGGATGCGTTGCAAAAAGTAGAAATGTTGATCCAAGCCTATTATCATTACTAAACGAATAGTGCCCGGCTGACAAGAAAAGAAAACCAAGAGCATTGTTATATGCCATTAATTGGCTGTGAACGTGTTCAATTGGTGGTATAGAAAAAATGCTAAATGGTGAAACAGCTGTTGAACTTGTCCAAAGTAACTGAGCTGCTTCAAACAGTTGTTCTCTGAAGTACTTAATTTGTTTTAATATTTGTTTATCGCCACTTCCTGAAAAGCAAACGGCCGCGGTAGTCAAGCAGACCCTGATGCAAAGATCTTTTGACCACCTGTCGATAGTGATGTGCGAACTACAAATTGAGTGATCTCTTATTGTAGATGCAATGTTAAGAGGCATCTGTATCAATGGTATTTTATCCAAGTATTCAAGTATTGTTGTGGTAATAAGTTTTAAATCAGTGCTCCTTTTACCTGCAAATACTATGCCCAATCCCCAAATAATTCCCGACAAAATAGCCATACGTGCCTGAATGCAGTGAATCCAATCAAGGGTTCCCACAGAAACACAATGCATTAACCTAGTATCAACCTTAGGCTCAGGTACAGAGATTTTGTTTGAAGTCATTGGAAATGGGAATATTTTGTCGGAGGGAAGATATAAAAGATATTTCGGGATTTTGCTGCGAATAAAATCCTTGTTCGGTGTACGGTTCTCCTCCCATTCTATAACTATCTTTGCCATCGACATGAAAATAAGTACTTCTGGTCTGTAATTTACAAGTTCTTCGGGGTTGTCAAATGGTATGGCGATTGAATTTGAAATTAGTTTATTTTTGCTGCGAATATGCATAATAGAGAGTGATAGTGCTGCTGGAATCCCAAGTATAGTCGAATCAACAATTTTAGAGCAGTGATTTTTACTGGAGTTAGAGAATTTATCAGATTCAGAAGTCAGGTTAGTAGTTGGTTTGGATGTATCCTTGTCTTCAATATTTTCACATTGGCTTTTAAATCTTTTTAGTCCAGAAAATTCAGTGTAATGCTCAAGGTTTGGCCCAGAAGCAAGATTTGAAAGAACATTAGGCAAGTTATTTCCGGAAATACAACTTAGTAGAACATTGTTAATATCATTTTCGATAGTTGTATCAGATTGACTGTTATTGGATGTTTCGTTTGGTTGAAGTACCATACCTAGAGAGATCGCAGCAGAAATGGAGTATAGACTAGGATTATTGGATGCTTGGTCATCAACATCAGAAATCGTTCTTAGGAACTCTGAAAATAGTATTTCTATAACCTGACGGTTGCGACTTTGAGAAAACAAGAGTCCAATAGATGACAGTGCTGAGTATTGGTTTATGTTTGATACTTGAAGAGACTCAGTATACATATTTGGAAGTACACTTGGAATATGCATTAAACACAACCTCAATAATATGTCATTTTGGGACTTTAGGGCAGATACTGCTGCTGCCAATAAAATCGAACAGGTCTTTAGTGACTGACCATCATCTTCTAGAATCTTATAAATTTCATTTGGTTCTATTATTAATGGAAAATTGGTTATAGATTCAGTTTTCCCTGTCTTAAAGAAACCATTTAATGAAATCCCGTATATGAATCCAGATATAAATGGGACATCATCCTGAGATGAAAAAATTTCCAGCTGCTCAATTAACCATGATTTCTTCATTTTATTAAATCCATCATCTTTAAACTTATATTTTTTAGAACAATACTTTAAAGATTGAGTTAATCCCATATAAAACTCATTCCACATTGATATATCAAAACAAACTTCCTTAAATCTTTCTATATCGATATTGATTAAAGAATTTGATGCAACCTCATAAACTTTATTTACTAAAGCAGGGCGGTTTAGTTTATTTAATGAAATGTCAAATTCAAACCCACCAAATGTACATGCCGTTCTACCCATTATGCTGGTGTAAACTAATTGCACTGCGTCTACAACTCTCTGCCGCTGAAACTCATCCCAAGATTCCTCATCTATAGGATATGCCCCAGAAGAACGTTGTAATAGAATACGGGGAGGATTTTGGAGTGATAGCATCTCCAGAACGTCGCAAAACCTACTATCGAGAGAAAATACCTTGAAGCACCAGTCGTAAGAAAGCTCAATTAACCCAAGGTCTGGAGATTCCTTCATGTCATTTTTCCATCTCTCTTGAACTGTTCTTTTTTCGGATGAAATTATTTTAGATGGATCTAGCATGTTCTTATAATATGCTTGTAGATTTTCCAACATATTTCTTTGGTCATCTGCTGTATTTCTTCCGTGTGGAAGAACAGAAGCGACAAGGCTATCTGAGTTATTTTCTGTTTCTTTCAAGAAACAGTTATTCCTAGACGGACTATTAGTGTTATTTGCACAATTTAACATGTCGAATCTTCCCAACAAAAGGTACATTCCATCATCTAAGCCTAAATCAAGTCCATTGATAGAGTAATTATTAAGAAATCTTTCTATTGGAAGCGAGATCACGGGGCTTAAAATGGGTAATATAGCATCCGTAATGCCAGATTTAGAAATTAAATCAATAGTTTCATTCCTATTTGATCCATTAAATAGCTGCTCATAAAGTTTTACGGTAAAGCACTGCAGTGGAAAATGCTCGTTAATAACCTTAAAATAAATGTCATTTTTATCAAGCCTTGAACATTTTGTAATTAGATATAGCTTGTCTAGTAATATTGGCGGTAAATCCCAGTATGAAATAGTGGAGTTTTCTTTGATTTCCTTTATAAAATTAAATGAAGAGGACAGATACTGATAGTGCTCATAATAATTAGATAGGCACAATTTAATTGAAAGAGGAATTAATATATCATTCATCAGTCGACTTTGATAATTTTCGAACGCATTAAATTGTGGAAGCAAGCCTATTTCTTCATACAATGCATGTAAAATATATATATTCTGAATTGAAACACTGAGTTCTAACGGCTGACTTTCCATTAATAAAAAATTGGCCGATTTGAGATACCTTTGCTTTAAAAAATCATGAGGAATTATTCCTTTTGAAGTCAAATTTGAGAATTCAGCTCTATCAAATGGAGATTTGGCATTTTTTTCTAAATATTTGATCCAAAACTGTTTAATCTCATGCCAACTTCTAGATTTGTTATTTGTGCAAACGTCCCTATCCATGAATAATTTAATTTTTTTGTGTACCCCATTTGACATTGGAGACTCGATTGAACCATTAATGTGTGTGCTTAAATTTTTTAATTCATTACTATCTATCTCTTTGCGTACGCCCAATAAAGACCTACACAATATATTCCAATGTTCGCTTGGTTGGCTAGTTATCATATCTCTAAACAAACCAATTGAAAAATCGGTTGGGGTGATTTTTATTAACAAACCGGTTAGCATTTGAACCAGGAAATCTTCAGGAAGCAATTTCATTGTACATCTAACTCCTATTGTGTTATTACCATTCTGGAGTAATGCATCAAAATTATTCATAACACCAGAACTAATACTCAACAACTCAAAATCCTTAGCCTCTTCAAGTTCGAATCTTACATTTGTAATAAGCCACGAACCAGTGTAAAGTAGGCATTTTCCAGAGTTCAATATTAATGAAAATGTAGGCAACTCTTTTAGTTCCTCTTGACCAAAAAGCTCATTAGATTTTGTATGGCCAAGCCCATATAAATAATGTATGCCAAATAGCCTATATTTTTCGTGCTGCTCGTCTAATTTAATAGGCACAACATCCTTGACATTTTTAATTGTTTGCACATATGGTTCTTGATATTCAACACTCGAACTCTTTCCATCACAAATATCTTTAAAGTTTGATTCAGAAATGGCTACTAATCTTAGTTCTAGATTTGAAGGGATATGGTACGAAATTATATAATTACTTTCAAACAAAGACTTTGAAATAAAAACAGTTTTTGCAGGTTCAACACCTTCACTAATAGGGTCCTCCCAAAAAAAATCAACAACCAATGCACCAGGACTCAAATAAGTATACAAGTACAGGCTGTGATTCTTTTTAATTTGATCATATGCCAATATTAATGGATAATCTCTAGAAGCCCATATTACCAGCTTTTCCAATTTGGATATAAAACCCAAATCAAATAAGTCATTTGTATCATTTAATGTAATAATAGTTGGCTTTTCAAGCGGGTGGCCTAATATGACAGCATTTTCCAATAAATCTGCATCACTTTTGCTATAGCCAACGACTATTACACCCTCCTTTAAAGGAATAATCTTTACAACACCTTTTATTTTATCAACAATAATCTTCCGGTTTTCGTTATTATTAATAAAATAAAGATCACCAAATTGGTCAATAAACATTTTACACTTACCTAACTTCGAAAAATGAACATCATACCAATCGATTGGTCTAATATTACTTATTATCGAATGGACTACAAGTTCTGTATTATTCAAATTATTATGGCTTAAGTTTTGTTGAGAGCATTCGTCTTCAATATAACAGAGCTGATTCCTACTATTCGACCAAAAAAATCTCTGTTCTGATTTACAACTTTTCAAAATCCTCCTCGGATATGCCCATTTCAACTGCCCATCTCCCCCACCATCATTCGCATTAAAATGATTACTCTTGCATCCTTTTACTGGATTACATTGAGTATCAATACAAATATTTTCAACAGCGAACCTTTCAAGTATCAATGCATTAACCATCGATGAATTTATTGTCATTTAAATCAAAATTTACTACAATACACTTTGGAGCTCTTTTCACATTACTCAAAAATAAGAAAGCCCGCGGTAAGGCGACGTATTTACAAAAATAAAATGAGAGATGTATATTTGCAAATCAAATAATTTGACTTTAATAATAGCTAGATGTGCTAAAATACTATTCATTTATTTACTTCTAACATATACATATTTGAAACCATTTCATGATAAAATAGACAAAAAATGTGTAAGTGGTAACAACATAACTTAATGTTATGATGATGACGATTATTATTATTACTATTATTATTAATATTATTTCATGTATAATATTCCATTATTACCACGTTATTCTAAAATTTTTGGATACAAGTTTTTTTAACTTGAATTATTATTTACGTATCATGCAAGTTGCGGCCTTCTGTGCGTGTACAGACACAAACCATTAATCACTTAAACAATTTTTCTTAATGCGGATGTATGAAAATGAACTACCCGACAAAATTAGTTTCCTTACATTTAATGCAGGATTACTTGAATATCGTGTATGTGGAGTAAAGTTATACCAAAACCCACCATATACCTCTCATAGGCTTCTGCAGATCCCATCTGCGTTGAGGGGAATAAATGCTGATATTATTGCCCTGCAAGAGGTATTCGATGAAAAACATTCTGACTACATTGTTGAATCCCTGCAGCCAATTTATCCGTACTTTGCTCGTGAATCTAGACGACCTAACAGAACAAAGTCTCCATTAAAGATATGGCAACCAATTTCCTTTATTCATAACCAACTAGCACTTCACAACGGACTGTTGGTGCTAAGCAAATATCCTATATTAAGTGCAAGATTTACGTGCTTTAGTGATGTAACGTTGATTGAAGAGTGGTTTGTAAGCAAAGGCATGCTAGAAGTCACAATTGAATTACCAGGAATGAAAAACTCCCCCATAACTTTATTTAATATTCATATGGCAAGTGGGGCAGTTAATCCAGAATCAGAAACCATAGAGACACTTAGAAACAAAGAAATTGAACAACTTTTAGGAGCATGTGATAATGCTATTCGCCGGGGCGAGATTCCTGTAATCATTGGAGATTTAAATGCGGCGCCAAATTGCTGTGGAAGTAATTACAACTACTTTATCGATAGAGGATGGAGAGATTGCTTCGAGATTTTTAGAAATGAAAACAAAGATAGCACGTCTGCATCCTCAAACATCAGCTCCCAAATTAATATGAGACATGGACAAAACGACTTAGACTATAAGGGGAAACACAAATACTTTGATATGGACGACCTATATGATGATTTAAGCAGTTATTCAAAGGAAAACTTCACGCACAGCGAAGATCAAGTTGAAGAAGAGCACTTAACTCCCTCAAGTAACGATTCATTTTCAACAAAAATTGATATTGACACAACTCCCATGATTAACATGAATATTGGTGCGCCTAATATAAATAAGGGGAACGACGATGTTGCTGTAGTCAACAAACTTGTTTCATCATTTGCTGCTGCAAAGGCCGCCGTAGAGGCCGCAAAAAGGGGGTTCTCATCATGCTCACCTGAACCTACAAATATAGAAGTTGTTTCAACTACAAAGTCTTCAAATTGTTCAAATAATGTAAATGAATTCCAAGATGACTACCCTATTAAGCAATACTTTGTAGGTAATAAAGAGTGTAATAGCGACAAATTATTGTCACCAGACTATACATGGGATCCAAATAATCCTCTTAACGTTATTGGTCCACATAGTAATTGCCATGGCCAAAGGTGTGACCATATTTTTCTTCCACCAGCTCATCTTTCTAAAAACTTGGCCCAATATGAACCCCACAAATCTAGTATTATCCTTAGAGAACCCAGAGTTATGGTTGATGGCTGGTGCTTTGGTTGTGTTGGCTCAACGGTATTGGTTACACTCAGTGACCATTACGGAGTATATGTAGAACTTAAGAGAAGTCTTGATAGTCATTGTAGAAATTCACAATATTAATTATAGCAAGTGTACTAGGTCAATCATATAACCGCCTAATACCTTTTAATAGATATCCCAGTAGTGAATGTTGTAATTATAATCGTACATATTGTGATAATGAAAACATAGCCAATATCTTTGCTATTCCCAACGGGGATATTAATTATTATCTCTCTTTGCGAGCCTCCTATTCTCACATTCTCACTTTGTTTAACCTCGAACTTCATGTTAGAAACTAGACAGTACCGACTCTCTGAATCCCTCCCAAGGATAATTATTGAAGGAAACCTCAATATTGCTGTCTTATAGTTGCATCCATTACACGCAGATTGATATCTGGCATGTATGGGAATATTAGATAGCCTGCCAATGCTCAATAGCAATGAACTATCTGATTCCTCACTTGGCCTTTCAATGTGTACAGGATGTAGAGGAACTAAAATTCCGTCATCTCTTATCTCATTTTTTTGAGAAATTTCATCTATATCCAAAAACAACTCTCTACTAAATAAATCCAACATAATTGGAGTGCTATTACCCTCAAAGTTAATGATCTCCGTCTCAAGGTTCCAATGAAAGCCTGATCCATTTAACCTTCTCACAATCTCAAAATTTCCATACTTACAATTTCCCTCAGAAGCGTCCTCTTCAATTTTTGTTAGTGTCATTTTCGTCTCCCAAATGTCTTTGAAATGATTATGAATGGATATCCTTAAAAGACTCACAATGGGAATATTAGTTGATTCAAGTTCAAATATTCCTCTAAGAGACTCATTTTCTACTGTTTTCCCAATATCCAACTGGGGGAAATGAATGTAGGAGAGCTCCTCATCCTCCATAGAAAAAAACTCCGGATGATTGGGTGCAAATATATTTAATTTACTTAATGTCTTTAAATATATTGCTTTGTCTATCTTACTTAATTCAAAGTCCATTTCTTTTTTTGAATATAATTTTGTAAAACTTCTTACAGCAGAAGTGTCAAACACCGCATTTAAAATTGGAATTGAAAGGAAGCGATCCCTGAACTCTTGATCTATATTACATCCATCTCTTCTTTTTTTAGAAAATAATATAAATAACCCATTTGGAATAGATGGCACAATTCTTTGTCCAGATTCACCAGAAGAAAAGAACACGGAATACCAGTTAATACAATCATCAAAATCCTGATTTATTTGATTAAAATATTTATTTTCAGAAACATCTAACGCTTCTGTAGAAACTATGTACCTCTTTGAATCATGTTCTTTCAAATCAACTAAGGAACTTGAAAAGGCATATACTTCTGAAAACAAACCAATAAAAAATGCAAGAAGGCTAGTTAAGCATTTAAAAAAATATATTATTTTCATTTTCAGAAAAGTAAATCCTATTTTCCGCGAACTGCTAAATTGTGGGCGGAAACACAACGAAACCTATACAAGAAAAATAAGCAAAGAGCATAAAGACGCACTTTCGAAAATAAATTTCGATGTCATTATTTACGGTTCGCTACACCTTTAGTACCCGTATTAGAGCTTAAGTACCTATTGGAGAGTTTTTTTCTTATATCCTCTCCTGAATCTTTCAAAACAAAAATGTTGTGCTGAATATATAATATGTATGGTAAAACATACCTGCAGAATAATATTCTTCTTACACGGTCTAGTGGGATTGTATGAAGAAATATTATTGATGCAGCAGGAATGGAAATTGAAATTATGCAAGGAATATACTTTTCGATACTTCCAGAAATAACTACTGTAAATACGAATGAAAGTGTGCCCCATATTAGATATACAATTATAGTTGAAGAAACCCTTAAATTTAGATATGTCCCTGATATTAGTAAGCTCGATGAAAGAGTTAAAAATCTTAACGATATGTTGCCCATAAGTATGCAATCGACAATATTGCATAATATCGTCCAAGACCCAACAATAATGCTCAACCATTGAATATAGGAATGAATAGATTCAGTAAACCTTGGACACGACATCACCTTTCTTGAAAATGCATTTATTACCCTTTCCTTAATAGAACGTCGCTTTTCAAAAACATCTTGGCTGTTGCTTCTGTCCCTTCTTTTCTCCAAATATATTTTATTCAGTTTACAAAGTATATATATCATTCCAACTAAAACCATGGAAATAATGACCTGTATTCCCTCCCTAAACACGAAAAAAACTAATTTTCTTTTATTGGATGTTTGTATCAAACACACATATGGAGAATATATGCACAATAGCTTTTTTGATTTATTTGAGAATAACAACAGCCATTCTGTTGTAGACATCAACGGAACAATAATACAAGATAATAATATGTAGTAAAGCGATTGCTCTATTGTGTTGCAAGAATAAAATTGTAACCATTGGGTATACATACCTTCAATTTCCTGGTCAAGAAAGACTTGAGAAACGGCTCTAGTTGAAATTGGAAGAGTAGAGTCTGGAAATTCTGCAAATCTAATCGTTAAAATAAAGCTTTCAAACTTGTACATTAAATTTTTAAAAAGCCTCTTTGTGCAATGTCTATATTTATCAATAAGAGTCATCGATGGAGAAAATCGCTCAAAAACCTCGTTCTTCTTCTTTACCAACAATTTGGTATACAGCCCCTGTAAAGTAGATGAGTGCGGAATTGCTTCAAGACCACCGATAGATTGAACCGGTGTATCCATTGAAATTGAAGACCCTAGTGAAGAGGAATCACTTGAATTGTCGTCAAAAGATAGTGCTCTAGATATATTTGTAGAGTGAATTGAAGACAAGTTCACTAGCGACATGGATGATGAATTATTATCAGTATCTACTTTTATTAACTCAGTATTATTACCGCATTCAGATTGTCTTGACAGCTGTTTTAGTGAAATTCCAAGACTTTTTGAAAGTCTTATCAGCTCACTTTCATTTTCAATTATAACATTAATATCATAAATGGAGTTTATTTTATTCACTATAATATCTCTAACTATTGAACAATTCGTATAAATGTTGCTTAAAATGATTAAACCAACTGAAAGTCTTGTGAATAGCAAAGTAAAGCTTAATGCCTGAAGAATATTTTTCTCATATAGATTTATATCTACGGCCGACAGCATTCTGAAATTTGCCCAAGTTAAAGAACCAAGTCCAATAATTGCATTAATGAAAATAAAAATAGGATGAAATCCAGTGAACCAAAATAGGAAAAAATATGACAAAGTATCCAACATCCTAAAATAAAATATATCGGTGCTAAAGATTGGGATAATGCAAATATTCATTAGTAGTACTAACCATAATAAAAGTAGTGAAAGATCCCCTTCGCGCATACGATGTGAAACCAAGTAACATCCTATTGTAAATATGAGTCTTAAGGCATTCGCAATAACCATAGTGTTACCACCATCATACCCACTCAAAATAAAATATAATAATGAAATTGCCGACAAAAAGAGAAAAATTTCGTAGGTCTCCCTAATGAACGCGTGTATAACTATGTGACGTGTTTTGTTGACCCTTCTGATGTTAAAAATTGAATCTATCCCCGAACTTACTGGCAAACTATTACCAAAACCATATTGCATTTTAAAATCTATTTTAAGGGCTAAATTATGTGGCTTGAATTTTTTTTGCGCTAATTTGAAGATTTTATTCCCAACTTTTCTAAAGCCGCTGTAGCTAAATTCTGAAAATTATACTCTTCATTAGCTACGTCATACCCCTCATCTCCTCCACCAATCAGCTCGACTTCATTGGGATTATCTCGCTGATCTTTTCTATACTGGCGCAAGACCCTCCTCTTCTTAACGTGCATATTGTGAATTCTCTCTCTATCTCTTACTTTGTCGGTTTCAGCTTGGCCCTTCAAGCGACTTTTTACTCGCTCAATGTATCTATTTTGAAGATCAGGATCATGGCATTCATACAATTCATCGTTTATTATATTCGGTTCATCTTCGTTAAAGAATATATGCTGTTTATTTAAATAATAATTCCCATGACCTCTTATTTTCCCAGAGAAATCAGATCGAAACTTCAATTTGCTTGTTGCCACTTTTTCCATAACCGGAATTGTTGCCACTTGCTGATCTGCATCAGATTCTCTATTTGAACGGAAAATTACATCATCTAATGAAGCGCATAATAATTCACTTTTATTAGGTGTAATTGTGTTCGACTCTATTAAATCTTTATCATTTTTCTTAGCGGACTGCATTAGCATCTTTTTTTGTTTTATTTTCTCTTTAAATATTCTTAGCTTAGAGTATTCACTAGACAAATTGCTACCTCCGTCACTTTCTGTATTGCTAATTTTAATTTTTGGAGGAATTGCTAGTCCTAAAGACAATGCAAACGCAGAGAAATCCAACCTTGATAGCTCCTCACGTCTGTTATTCGGAGTTAGAATAAACAAGCTTTTAATATATGCAGAAAATGTTCTTTCCGCCATATCTTTAATATTTTGGTCTGATGCACAGAGACTTTGTAGTGAAGAATGAATTGTATACCTCATTTCATGTTCATTGGGAGTGACTTTTTTTAATTTATCAACTCCCTTCTCATATAGATTTTTCAAAAAATACTTTTCATTTTGCATTACAAACAATAGCGATTTACCTCCAGAAACATATCTAGCTGTTCTTCCAATTCGATGAATATATGTGTCCACATTCTCAGGGATGTCTAGTTGAACAACCCAATCAATCCTAGGAAAATCCAATCCCCTTGATGCTATATCGGTGCAGAATAAAACAACACCACCATTGGATGATTTGGATCTGTGTCGGGCATTTTTAGATCTAAGGAGCTGCTTTTCATTTATTTTAACCGAATCTTCATGTGTATAAAAGCCATGAACCACTTCAAGTCTTTTCTGTAGCGACTGTTTGCCATGCAACTCTAACATTCTAGACCCAATTTTTAACTTAGTAAAAGCGGTATATAGAAATCTAACCTGCTTACAGCAAGAAACAAAAACTATGATTTTCTTGTTAATATGAGTTCGTAAAAAGTTAAATAGAACATCAATTTTTTCATGAATAAAAACAGTAATGTATAATTGCTGTAGGTGCCTAGGCAACGCACCTGCATTGTCAAGTGAAAAACGCTCAATATTGTTGATTTGAAATAAATTGTTCATCTTATTTATAGATGACTCTGAAGAATTAGCTGTTGCAGAAAAAACCATAGTTTGTCTTCCCATTGATGGAGACGGAATCCCATCTAAAATAATTTTTATATCACCTAAAAATCCCATATCCAGCATTCTATCAACTTCATCAATTACTAAAATTTTAAGATTGTTTGCGTCCCAAAGTGGCGATTCGTTCATATGTTGAATGAGTCTTCCTGGTGTTGCAACAAGAATATTAAGAACATTTATCCTGGAAGATTCTGATTTTATGTCTTTCCCACCAACAATACATCCAGCTGAAAGGGATGAATGAAATTTACCAACTTCTTTAATAACATCAAATACTTGGCTAGAAAGCTCTCTTGTTGGAGTTAATATTAAAGCCAAAAGACCATCAAGTGAACAGTGTCCACCTCTATATATGTTTTCTAGTATTGGAACTACAAATGCCAATGTTTTTCCACTACCTGTCTTGGCCTGACCGATTATATCTCTTCCTTGTAGTGAATGAGGTATAACGTTTCTTTGAATTAAAGTCATCTGATGGTATCCTTCTACCTTCAATCCTTCCAAGGTTCTTCTGCTTATTGGGAGGTCAGAAAACAAATCAAAGCTCATAATATCTTCGATTCTAACCATTTTTGCGGGATGCTCTGAACTTTTGCTAACTACTTGATTACTCTTCGAAGAATTTGGATTACTCCAAAGCTCTCCGCAAAAAGGTAGCTCTATAATAATTCTATTCTTAAGTACTTTTATCTCATTCTCATCATTATACTTTGCTTTCACCCTTTTCTTTTTAATTGCTTCACTCATCTTTAAAGAATGTCATGGTTTACAATCCAGCTACTCTGCGCCAGGGATTTAGCGCCAATATTTAAAATTTTAAGAAATTAAATTCGAATATATACAGTGATTCAAACGAAAAAATATTATAAAATGAAGGCGGCAATGTCTGCTTTATTTTTAATTTGTATCTTTGTAGCAAAATGGCAACATTCCCACAATTGCCGCCGGAGCCATGTTTTATAATTATACTCCAGGTATTTAAATAAATAGCGCAACTATATGTTGTTTAATTTATTGGAAGAGAGACGTCCACTATGTATTGTCGTTGCAACGATATCAACTTACTCAGCGGTGTTTGTGGCATGTACCCCACAAATTGATAATATAGAATATAAATTATTTTGTAACTAGATATCGTGTTGATGGTAATTTTCACGATAAAATATAAATGCCCCAAGAGCCTTGGAATGCAGAAGAGGATGAGCTGTTGTATCAGTTAGTTCAACGGCTTGGACCATCCAGTTGGTCAGAAACGGCTAGGTTGCTTAATTCGACATTGAACGTTAATAGATTAGCAAAGCAATGTAGAGAAAGATGGATATCTCATGTTGACCCACGAATTAGAAGAGGTGACTGGTCGCTTTCAGAAGATAGGTTTATTTTAAACCAGCAAAACCTTTGGGGAAATAGATGGGCTGATATTGCAAGGCATCTCCCTGGTAGAACTACACATGCTGTGAAAAATAGATATCATCAGCTACAGAGACTGCTCAATCAAGGGAAAACAAAGCTTGAAACAATTCTAAACGCACCACTAATACATGTAGTACCACATTTCCTTCAACAAACTAATAACTTTAAAGATAATTTGGGGAAAGACGCTGAATTTAGTAATCAACTTAAGGTAAAAAAAACAATTGTCAAAAAGAAAAGAGAAACCATCAGTAACTACAAATGTTTTAGTGAAATAGATTCACTTAATCAGATAAAAAAAAACATGCAAGTTTATTCTGAGAATGAAGTTAAATACGTTCCAAACGAAATGATGGATCAAGATAACTTGATGATATGCGCACAGCCAGTAGAGAATCATATTAATTTCGAACAGATTGGGGAAATCGAAGAAAGCATTAAAAACCGTGAAGCTAACAGAGAAGAGATTCAGCCCATAGAAACTGTTTGTAGAGCAGTGCAATCCAATCCAGAAATAGAACTTTCCCCAAGAAATTTCACCCGCACATTCCTGGAGTTCCAACAATCTCCACCAGGGGTACTTCTTGCAAGCGATGTTGGTATATACCCCGTTACACCTACATTTACCGAACACTGCAGCTCTTGCAATGAAAGTCGCGCTATTGAGCCCTCTACTTGTGAGACAAACCAAGGAAGTGAGTATATTTCAAAATCGGAGTTCTTGACACCATCATCGGAGTTGAGTGAAAGTTTGTCAAACAAGTGTATTAAATCAATCTGTACTTTTAACGAAGATCCGAGCATTTACAGTGAAATTGAATACAGAGATCCCAATTGGTATGGTTGGTCTGAACATCCAAACGATTGGGACAGCAACCCAATGCATAGGATTGACACTGGTAGCATTGCTGATCCATTTCTTTATTCATTCCCTGAAATGTAGTTAAACCAACAGAAAGAGCTAAAGCTAAAAAAAATTCACTAGACATTTAAACAATTTTTGTAAGTTAGTTATTATAATTATTATCATAAAGCCTCAGAAGGTGTTTTTTTTTGGAATAATTGGGATTTCGTTGCTGTTTTTATAATCATCAATGTGTGCTGCCAATTTATTTATTGCATATTCAAATGCTTCTCTTACAGAACTGTATTTTGTGGGGGTAAATGATGTTGCTGTCCAACAACCATCACTTGATCTTCTATATCTTACTTTAAATCTCGCAGAGCGATAACACCAAGTTATTCCGTGGGGGAATGGTCTTAATTCATCGGCCTTTTTGCTATACTCAATTATTCTAGCTCTACTCAGTGGATCAGATGGGGCGGGCAACGCTCTTACAATTGTTCGACAATCTTTGCCATTCCTTGTAATGGGAGAAAGTTTATTGTTATGCTGTCCCTGTATATTATTTGAGGAAATATTTTCGGAATTTTCCCTAGAAGATTCTTTGGGTATAAGCTTTGATTCGGAACAACTCTCTAACGAACCTTCTAATGATAGATTGTTAGTATTCAAAGCTTGCTCCTTAGATAGGCAAAACGTTTCTTTTGGCTCTTTGGCTGAAGTATCTGTATTGGAACTACATGGTTTTGGTTTTTTTGGGATTGCAGATTTTTTTTTCTTTGTTATAGAGCTTTCCTGATGACTCACTAAGTACTTTTTGGAAATTTGTTTTCTTATTTGAATAGGGCTCGTGTTGTTTTTCACTCTCGAATTGTATTTCCTAATTTTTCTATTGTAAAACTCCATATTTGCATCAGCACTCCCCATTGCCAAATTGTATGCTGAGGAATAACAACTAATAATATTAAATTCAAACTTCTCAAGTTTAAATGATTTTTTTTCTTTATTTGGTAAAATTACTATAAAAGAAAATGTTGAATCACACCACTCCAAATTTTCAGGAAACGGCCTTAAAGAGTTTATTTCGTGGTTAAAATCTTGTATGGAATAAACGTTTCTATCTGGATTGTTCAGGTTGTATCTAGCCAAAAAATCTTCGATCGTATTTCCCCATTCGTTAAAAATAAACCTATCTAACGGATTAGATATTTCATCGGCAATTTTTTTAGGTCTTCTATTAGAACTAAGCATTTTAATCACTTTGTTATTAGTCTGGGAGACAGAAATGAATCTACATGCCTTCAAGTATAACGACTCAACTGTTGCATTCTCATCAAATGGCACTGTATTGAAAAACTTTGAAATCTTTTGACCAAACTCATTGGAATAAATGACCTTCCATGAATGGGTTTCTTTGATCCATTTAATACCATTTGGATACGGCTGGAGTGCTTGAGCAATAATATTTGCTTTTTGTAGCCAATTTTCATGTACAAGCGTCTTGTTTGTATTTGAGTTAAATTCCTCGTCTAATGACTTCTCCTGTGAACTATTCTCACAAATATTTTCAGTAGCGGTTGGCTCCACATGGGCCTTGCCATTTTGATTACAAGATGAATGTGGATCTTCAATAAATATCTCACCCAATCGATTTTGGGTCCAAGCAAGAATTTCAATTACTGAAAATTTAATGGTATCTAACAAATCTGATTTGCTTTCCTGCTTAGAATCAGTTAAATCAGCTCTAAATTTGCAAATGCTATTATAAATAGTTATTGGTATGGACTTTGCTAAAACAATACTGTCGATGTGAATTTTAGATTTAATGTTAAATGTTGTTGTTTTATAACTAATCCGAGAGATTTCCACAGAAATAAAATACTTTATTAAGTTTGATTCAACGTTGAATGACCCACAAATACTATTCCACCTTGGCTGATCAGTGTATTCATATTCTGGGATATCTCTATGAAATACAGCATTATCTTTGACCTTATTCATTTTAAATTCTTGAATAATACATTTATGAATCAGCCTTACTTTTTCAAATATTGAATTATTACAAAAAAGTCCATAATTCAAATTTAATAGGTTACCAACCCTTGTTTCAATCACTTCGAATTGAAGGCCCTCATATTTACAAACATCTACTGGTATTCCAAAGAGCGAATCTCTTTGCGAATTATTCTCTAATTCATAATTTTCCGATGAAAACTCACGGTGCACTGTACTTTCAATTATTAAATCTTCGATATTAGTTCTACTATTCTTAACATCACTCATCAATAGTGAAATAAAGTCATCGTAATCTAAGTCTTCACGATCTCCATCTGAATACTCAATATGAAATATTCTCTCTTTTGGGTAATACCTTGACACAACCCCTTGATACAGTCTACCAGAAAATTCCTTATTTATTTTAGTAATTCCAAGCTTAATACACAAGACCGGGATCATGCCATCTCCTTCGCTGATTGTTTTAAAATATTCATCTTGAACCTTTCTTAACTTCTCTAGTTTGTATAGCAAGCCTACTCTGAGTTTCTCTGACTGATAAAGAGATTGCCTAAGTGAGCATATGATCCTTCTGCATCTTTCAATAATGTATTTTGAGCCAGTGAGCTTCTTAATATGGGGTTTTAGTATATCTTCTGTATTACCTTGTATTGATGCAATATATCTTCGCTTGCCTTGATCAGCTGTAACAAGAGATAGATGGAGTGAGATATTGTCTACTGGCTGACAAAAATCTGAATTGTATGTATACTGAACTGAATTAAAAAACTCGTCATAGTCAGGTGCAATGTGAAGTCTGTGAATTCTGCATAATGTGGCTACACCAACTGAGCGCCGGCTCGAAGAAGTAGAGGACGAGTAGCACAAATAGCAAGGTTTGAGTCTTGTAAGACCCTCCAAACCTTCATATTCGCTAAAGTACCTTGAATTGTGACTAAAGTTCTCAGGAGGTCTGTATAAGATACCATCTGAGTTATCTGCGTTAACTTCATCTGTTGACCTGAGAACAACACTTCCCAATGCATCGATTACTCCAGGAATTAAGTCTTCATTAGAATGATAAATACTTAGAATTGAATTAATAAGATCTTTATTTATGTTTGGGATCTTATAAATCAGTGATGGGAGAATCCTTAATGACAACGAAATACACTGAAAGCAGAACCAATTTTTTGAGCTCATTTTAAGATCCTTTAATTCCGGTCTATTTACGCAGTACCAGTGATATGCCCTATTACACCCACTACAAAGTAAGTACTCACGCTTATGGCTTAAAATCTTGTCTCTATTTCCATCATTTAAGTTTAGTGGGGATTTGTGCGTAACGGAGGGTATTGAATGTTGACAAATTTCACAGACATCATATGAATTTATTAATCCTTTAATTCCTTCGCTACAAATGGGGACTTTTAATTCCGTCCTATGTGAGAAAGGTTGATCCATTTCAGTTTCATTTGCTTTCTCAATATTGTAAATGCGTTCAAGCCCCAGTCTAAATGATACTAATTCATTTTTAATATTACTTTCTGAAATTCTTCTGATCCTAGAAAACCAGTTTTCTCCAAAGTCTGCTGCAAGCTCGTCGCCAGATTTGATACCAGTGCCAGGTATTGAAGTTAAAATAATGTGTGGCCAGCCATCAACATAAACAGAATGCCATTGAACATTTATCCTGAAATTAAAATTGTTGTTAAATACGCATTCAAAATGATTAAGAAATGCCATCTCATTGCAAGTTTTATCTGCCGATAATATATATTCATTGTCATTTGGAAGCAAAAGTCTTGCTCCAATCCTCTTAATATTACCATCCGTACAGTGTAATTCACTATGAATCAAGCTCACTGTTTTAGAATAAAAAGATGATTTATTGGGGGAACATGAGCTTTCAGTCGCTTCCGTATATTCAAATCCATCTGGTGTGTAAGTTGGCTGATCAGGAAATATGCTTGTATGGTCTTCTGAATAATCATCTGAAATTTGAGAAATGCTTGATGTAACTGCTCCTGTAAATTTAAAAGCAGAACTTTTAAATGGAAGTTGAAATGAATATGATTCATCACTAATTTCTTCATCACCAACATACTTAATATCTCCCGTATACTCACCTAGTACTACAGGAGTATCGTGTATCTCCGGTAAATCTTTTTTACGCCATATGAGACTATAGCAAGTTTGATCTATTGGGGTTGCTAATCTAACTGGATGAGAATGATCTGTAATCTTCACAATGCCAATATTTGTGGAGATATAACCCTTATCTATACACCTTAAAATAGATTGATATAAATCACTCTGAAGCTTTGGGTCAACAATGTTATTTTTTAGTCCTAAAGTAGAACAATAAATATGTGGCAAGTAACTATTTTTTTTCTCAAAACTTGGAAGAAAAGTGTTTAAAACGTTCTCATTTGCATTTGAATAGCTTATCAATTCATCAACCGATTGAAAATTTCTGCACCTTTTATTAATTTCGCTCTTTAGGCTTTTTGCATGGGGATCAAGTATTTGAAAGCGAGTATAAGCAACCCCCCTTTCGCTCAAAATTTGATCAATACTAACCTCTTCCATATTAACATATTTATCGCTGTGTTTTGATTCTCGGGGCGACACTATTTTTTGAACAGTACTTTTTTGACGATAAATTCCTATTCAACTTAAAACTTTATACAGTTCTGTACAATAAATTATTGAACTAAAACGACAAGACAAAATACCGGCCAAAGAAAATATTTGTGAAAATAACGACATGATTGAAAAAATACTAAATAAAATTGATCTACGTTTAGACTATAATATCTAACGAATTCAAATATTTTTTCATAATTCCATTGAAACTTCAGCTATTTAAACATCAAGTTCGCCCTCATAGCTTAATTTCACCTTCCGTCTAATTAGGCCCCTGAATTTATTATGTTTAATTTTTCGTCTGATTTCATCGATCTGTTCTTTAGAAGCCCCAAAGCTACCATTTCTTGACTCGCCAGAGTAGTAATTACACCACAAGCTTCCATTTGATGCCCAATAGTTCATTGGGTATATCTGAAGATATGGGTATTCTGAGTAGGATGTATCTAGGTTATTTTCCATGTCACAAAAAAAGTGCTGGTAATTATTAGAAAGATTTCCAAGAAGCACGAATGCTTCATATGAGTTTAGAATAGGTTTGGAATAGTATATACCCCAGTCAGTGGATAATCTTGGGCATGCCAACTGTATTGAATAGTCTACCCCATTTAGAATGCTGTTATTAATACACTCCACCGACAAATCAGATGCAAAAATAGAGCATGAAAACAATTTCACCTTGTAATGGGTTTTACTGTTACACACCTCAATTAATCTCTCTAGCCTTTCAAGTATAGCAAAGCTGCCTTGTCGGCCCAATGTACTGAAAAATATCCCAACAATAATCACACCTACGATTATTTCACCCTTACCGCTCACATGAGTCCTAAATGAACGAACAATAGATCTCCTCCTCATTTCATGTAAAAGTTTATGGTTATACGTTTCGAGAGTAATTTTTTTCAAAAAGGGTTCATATAAATAGAATGTTTTATTTGGATTTTGTATCATTGCACTTTCAAGATGAAATCTGCCATCCGAAAGAAATATACACACCTCGACTTCATCATCAATAACTGCGCTTGTACAACCAAGAGTTTCACCCCATGCCAATGGATCACAAACTGGCACTTTTACGGGACTAACAAAATATTTGTTTAAGCTGTGAAGAGAGGCAACTATTGTACTATGGTATTGAATAGTCGATAGAAGCGCAATCTTGTCTTCTGGTCTAAAATTGCTCCTAATCGTTTGAATAAAGTGGTCTGTTAATAAATTAATTTCGACAAATACATAAAGAATATTTGTTGCATCGGCTTCAATAGATGATGATAACTCCTCGAAAGGAATTAAACATGAATGAGCATAGTGTACAAGTAAAGATGAATTTATTGACTTGGAATGTGAAGATTCAACTGCCTTCATTAAGTTGTCTTCAATACAACACCCTCCGTACGTAATATCACCTAAGATAACCACACTTGCACCGGAAAAATACTGGATAATAAGGGAAATAGATTGAGAAAAAATTAGTAGGCCTTCAGGCATCTGTAAATATACCGTAAAATCTTCATTCTCTCCTGAAATAGATCTTAATTCGTTGATTCTTTTAATGGTCTTTATTATTTCAAAATCGTAGTGATGCGGTAGCCCAACTCTAATAGCTTCCTTGAGCAATTCTAAATCATCTATATCTGAGCAGTATTGACCAAAAATTTTATTGCCACCACTGTCACAGGGCAAAATAGAACTGCTTTTCTGCATTTATTCTATTTCAATTGATTATTGTTTTACTAGAAGTAAACGAGCGGGCGACTATAAGCTTGACATGTAACTTCAAGACGTTCAAAATATCTAAAACAAAAAAAAATCACATATACTATTATTAAGCATAGTTAAAACTAGAAATTTGATAATATTTGACCAAACTATAATTTCAAATCCAAATAACCGGTGTGAAACCCTTTTAAAAATTGGAACCCCGGCAATATCTTCTTTGTAGATAATAATCTCCTGAATAGTGCACTCCAATGCCATCTTATTAAACCAATCAGGTATGTAGCATCCCATCAACAAGTGATGATTCAAATACTAAATGTTTCATTTACTGTTGCATTTCAACCCCGTACGAGCTTGAAATATTAGAGATTCCTGATGCGCCCGCATACAGTTGATATGTAAAGTTTGGTTGAAAATTGTTCACATTTTGGTTCTTTTCAATACTTATGTCATCCAGAGGAGTTTCTTTCGGTAAGACATCTGCATTTATATCTCTAGAAAATAATAAAGGTGAGTTAGATTCTAGGAGTGGTTCAAACTGGAAAGCCCAAATGCAAGTAATAACAAGAGCAGCTGCAAAGAAAAGAATGAAGAAACTGCCAAAACCAGTGAGCAGCATCAACAATTCAGATAACCCAGCCAGAGTGAATAACGTCAGCATCCAATAGGCATATTGCTCGCCAACTCCAACATCAGCATATGACTCTACATAAAAGAAACTAATTCCGTACATGATTAAGCTAACCGCCTCGCAAACAAGCCCAAAGTTGTACAAACACCAGTCACCTTTCGTTTGACTAAACTTCCCATACCACTTTTGATTAAAATAGCTGTATGTAAATGAGAACTGTGTAACTCGAAGGGCAATTACAACAATTTGGATAATATTCGCAGTATTTAATAGTCTGGACCCAGCCCTGAATCCCAGCGGAGCTTTCGAATTATCCGCGATAAATTCTTGGAATCCTGCAAGAAATAGAACCCCAACAAAATACACACAAAGAACTGAAACAACGCCAGCATAATAACTCAAATCTTCAGATAAAGTGCCACCATTTCCATATAAATCGAACGTGAATAGTCCTTTGTTACCAAACACATTATAGAGGACAATTAATACCAGCAGGCTTGCACTCTGTAATAATGTTCCTGTTCTAAGAGTAATACAGGAAAAATTAGATATAAGTGGCGTGATCTCCTCACCTCTTTCATTAAGTATTTCATCATCTATTATCCCATCGTTCATTACTTGCATACCATTCGTTGCAGACATATTAAACTGGCCAGTAGAAGATTTGTTTGGGCCCCTACCTTGGTAAAGCATAGGCTCCTCTCCCGAATATTGTTGAGAGTACATTTTTTCACCTAACTGTTTAGCGTTGAATATTACTACTTAAAATCAAAATCGGATGCTTGAATAAAAACTTGCGCTAAACCTACAGAATCTAACTTGCCTCCTCTGTGCTTAATATATAGTTCTAACGAGCAATTTCTTGAAATACTTAGGTGTGTAAATATTTAACGTCTTTGTATCAAGGCTACATTATGTAGACAAATTTATACATACTGTGTGTCTATTATTACTTCTATTAGAGAAATTAATAATTATGTACTGCCTAGTTATAATGTGGCGTTTGTGCAACCAATTAACAAATATTACACAATAGTTTACGTATGCATGCCACACAAATCCGCCATGTCGTAATAACCTGATATAAATAATATTTAAACGCCAGCGACATGAAAATATGTCTCGTCGCTCGACCATAAATGAATATTGAAGATTATCGTTATCTTGTTGTGAAACTGAAATGATAATCGTCAGCATACAAATATTAAGATAACAGCTTGCGCATGCAAACTAGAACAACCTAAATTGTGCTATACTAAAATGAAGTCTTAAAATGTATAAAAATACTATGTTTTTTTCGATCTAGACATCGTGTCATAAACTATCTTTAAGATCACTCTAAAGGGAATATTCTATTGCTACTTTTATAATTTTATTAATTTCATAAACACTAAGATGTTTTGTCTATACGATCACGCTGTTCTGTATCATTATAACAAAATGGGGAAATTCCCTTGTGGAAAGGCGTACTCACGCACGGAGAACTGTACGTGCAATAAAAAATATAATTACGGAGACATACTTGGACCCTACTGTTATAATCATAAATAATACATGTACTATTCATGTATTCGGTTTTTTAATCGACGTTTAAAGAGTGAAGTGTAAATTTTAACTTTTAAAAGTCTAGATTGAAGAGGTTTAATTTAGATTAAAATGTTTTTTACATACGTGGTTCGTCCAGGAGATGCTCCTGAAGGAAGGGGACCCTCCCAACCATTATTTTTCGAAAGTTTCCTAGTGAACAACCTTAAGCTGGGATTTGGTTCCATGCTGTTGGGATTTATTGGGTTGTCGACATGTTCCTTATTTGGTGGATTTGGGTTACATATTACAAAGTTTTTGAGCCCATTCAATGAAGCAACAGGTTCCACGGGGATTGCATTATTCTTTGTAATATTTATGATTTTCGGTGCGCTATGCCTAAATATGTCAGCGATTCTTATGGATGATGATGGTAGTATCAGTCAAACACGTGGGTTTAGATCAGGATGTAAGTCATTTGGCCAAGGCTCCCTAGTCGTCTTGTTGGGACTGATACTAGTTGTGGTTACTTTGTACTCCAATGTGGGTTACTATGAAGGAAATGCTCTTACTGGATTGGATCTAAATCACGTTATTAAATGTATGTATAATGCTGGCCTTGCCATTACAAGCGTTGGGTTGGCGTTGCTAGGCTTCGCAGCATTCCTAGTTGAAGTCTATTCAAGTGATGGAACTAGGGAAATACTTGGGTTCGCAAGCCTGATATTGTGTAAAGTCTCTGGATTATTTATGTTTTTAACCATAATCTTTCCTGAATGCAAAATTATTGGTTCCCTTTCTACTTTAATTACAATTGTTGCACTTACTCATGTGACACTTTGGGCTGGAATATTTGAAAGCATCGCTCTTAAGTCTCGAATTAAAATGACCCAATCTGCTGTCAGGAATGAATACTATAAAAGTAGAAATGCTCTTGCATATTTTGGTCCGCCAGTTGTAGCTGAAGGAAATTATAACCAACAGCCAACTATGTAATCTAGAATCCACCCTCTAACTAGTAACATTAAATAGGAATAGTTAATTGTTTGTCGAACAGTTTTGCTGTGTTTTTTTTTGATGAATCTATTATGTTAATTTATAATGAAAATGTACCATTGGCTCTAAATCCCTTTTTTTTAAGCATCGTACTATTTTCCCCCCTAAAACTCACTGAGTTTTGCGCATAATTTATAATAAATGAATATTTTAACAAACTACCACTGAATATGGCAATCTAGAACAATATTATTAATATGATTGAATGGACTGTTTTATCATCCAACGTTGAATTACACTTCTCTGGAAGAAAAATCATGCAGTGTCTAAGTAGCAACGGTGCAGGATTACGCTATAGGATAAAAGAAAATGACTTGGAGTTATGTATTAAGCTTGATCGTGAGTTTTTTTATTCATTAAAAAAGGATATTTTGTCGCTTTACTGGAAGTTCCATATTTATGGGAAATTCTCCATTATTAGCAAAAAGAAAAGCCATTTTCTTTTCTCGAATGCAGTACCGAACTTTGTTTACAATTTGGCTGAAACAATCGCAAGAATTTCCCCCCAGTGCTTATACCCCAGCTTCAAATATAACAATTATTTGATATCCAATTATTTCCCCAACAATAAAACCAAACTGGATTTTAGCGGAGACCAACAAACTGAAAAAAAACAAAAAATGGCAAAATTGGAACAATTTATTGAACAAGATTGTAATCATCCATCAGAAAGCAGACATGAAGGAAAAAGGCTGAAATATACATACAAGCACAGTATTAACAAAAACAAAATTGCTTATAAAAATAACCTTGTTAGCCTACCAGATGATTTGATTTTTTATATTCTTTCTATGCTTACAACACCAATAACGCCAAATCAAGAGGATGAAGATTCCTGTCTAAAGGCCAAGTCGTTTTACAAAGACGATTTAGTCAAATCAACAAACTTGGCATTTATTAACTCAAAGCTACTATATTTTTTTAGAGCAAATGCCTGGCAAATCTCTATTAGCAACAAATTTAGTACTTTGGAAATAATGTATAATTATAAAAACATAGGAAGCCTAAACGTATCAAATAAGCACATTAAGGATTCTGATATTCAAGAGTTTACTCACTCTAAAAACTTTCCAATACTAATCAATCAACTCTGTATAACAGGCATTAATAGCATTACCGACTCTGGTTTAACACGATTGCTTCTAAGACTAAAAAAACTCGAACGTTTGGAGATTACTGACTGCAATCGAATAACTGGTGAATTCTCATTCAGAGTGATCGGAGCAAACTCTTCTATAAAATACCTAAAGTTAGGGACTATATCGAAGCAGAACCTCTCAATTAGTGATTATTCATTGGCCTGCTTGCTCAATTCCAATAATAAAACATCAAAATTAACCACCAGAAATTCCTCTAAATTAAATATTCTACATTTAGAATTACTAAACTGCATTGGTATTAATAAGATTTCGACTATTAGTGAATGTTGTTGTAATGCTGAATACTTAGATTTGAGAGGATGCAAAAATATTCAGAATTGTGAATTTGAATCTTTTTTTGGTTATTTGAAAAACCTCAAAGTGTTAATATTAGCTAACACGAATGTAGATGATCAAGTTATTGATACAATCCTCGAGCACTGCTCGGAAATAGAAGTGTTGGACATCTCTTATTGTAAAAACGTCTCCGAGGAAATGATTGCAAAGATACCATATAAATTAAAACTAATAACTGGTCTAAAGCTATCATATTGCTTAACAATCCGAACAAAAACATTAGTACATATTTTAGTTAATTGTGCACATTTGGAAGTAATAGATATATCAGGGTGTTGTCACCTAGATTTTAATCTGAACAATTACCGAACTAGCTTTGATTCTAAACTGAGAATTATCGGCGCCTACAGGATTTCGTTTGATCCCAGAAAATTGATCGATTGGATTTCTAGTAATAAAAGGCTAGATGACCGAGAAATTAAAATTTTAAATGAAAAAGAACTTCCCATCTCAGAGTTTGTAATTAAGTTCAATAAAATAAAAAAGCAATATCTTGATAGAAATAAGCCAATATGGATCAATTGATCGACTGTCCGTAGATTTAACATAGCATTCTTAATTTCTGTATTTGTACTTTACAAACATCGTACTTTATTGCTCTTCGGATTATCTTTAATGGATCAGTTACACTCCTTGTAATATTTTTCAATGTAACCATACACTCTTCTAAACCATTTGATTCTAGTATCTCCCTTCTATTTAGATCTAACAATGCAATTGAAACGTTAAATAGCATATCACTACCAAAACAAAAAATAAAGTCCAATATATCCATGACAGATTCCAGAGGTAATGATGTAACAAAGAAACAAAGGAACCACTCCAGCGCAAACCACTGGAAGTTTATTCCTGTAGTTTCCAATTTCAGTGAAACATCCGGGATGATTTTTTTGCATAAACTTTCTAATATTAATATATCACGCTTTATTCCATCCATTCCTTCACAATAATATGTCTCTAAGTCACCCCAGCTACAGTACATTAACTCCCTGTTTCTATTGTGACTTACCAACTGCACAATAGACCAAAATGCTGCCTCTTCCTTCATATTCATTAACAATATTGCTACAATGAAATTCATGCTTTGGCAATAACCAATATCCTTATCATGTGATGCAAATGCACTTAAAACCCTGTTCAAAGTGTGAATCGGGTTAAAACCCGTTGAGATTGAGTAAGACCTTAAATTTGGGAATGTTCGGTGTAAATCCAAATTTATTTGATTCTCGACATGTTTATCAATATGTCTATTCAACTCTGTGAAATAAACATTCAAATTGTTTGTTAACATTCTGTCACTTCCTAATAGATAACACCAAATCTCACCTCTAATCTCACGTGGAATTCCATTAGCACACAACTTCATTAACCTTTCCCGAGTAAAACCTCTATAATTTGCCCATTTACCAAGATCAACACCAGGTCTTAAAATAATATTGGGAAATAAACATTTGTATCTAGATAGTTGGCATTTCATAGGTTTATGAGCTCCTGTATTCAATCTGTTTTCTAAAACCCATCCCATCCCAACTATCCTTTTTGAATCCGATGTTCTAGGCAATGAAATGTTCAAATTCCTAAATTCAAGTGGCATTATGTCAATATAGAACTGGCGTTTCCAACAAAAATTCTCAAAAACAACTGTATGGTCATAATAATCCGGTGAATCACTTTTATATCCAACTGATTCTTCATTTAAGGCATGAGACACGCTTCCCACCAACTTTTCAACAATAAACTCAAGCACTGGAAGTTTAATACTCATAAGTATGCCGAATCACATGGCATTGCGAGATGGGGATATTCATACCTGCATAACCAATATAATTCATTTATCAACGTGATAGCTAATGCTACCAAAATATGGGCGGGGGAACGCGGGCAGAAAGCAAACAATTCTTGAACAAAAAGATTTGGTTAAATGTCTATCAAACAAAAAAATCAACTAAAAACCAAATAAAACTAAAGCAAATGTGTAACCACCTTGCATAAAATAAACTAAGGAATTCCAAACGTCTTCTTCAATTGGATAACTAACTTCCAGTCATCCTTAGATAGGTCATCTCTAAAATGTTGTTTCAATATATCAATGGAGTCCCTGGTAATTCGACTAACTAGCTTGTCATGATAGTCAAAATGTCTACCATATGTGATGTTAGTATCCGATGCAAAAGGCTGAATTTTGATTGCAACCTCTTGCCCCTTCTTACCTTCATTCACAGACTTTTTATTAAATTCTACGCTTAATACGCGTCCAATCATTAAGTTGTCTTTTTCTGGAATGCATAGAGGTGTGCCTGGCTTTAAAATCCCCTCTTCTACGTACACACCACAAATTATTGGGTCCCTAGCATTAAAAATATACTGAGGAATAATTCTTAATATACAAGGAAATACCACTTTCTGAGACTTCTCCTTCTTCTTCTCCTCTTGAATATCACAATAATATTTAGTAAACATATCGCAAAGATGGTAGATAATGTTTGCTTTCATTATTTTAACATTAAGTTTCTTAGCCTCTACCTCCGCTTCAGTATCAACTTTTACATCAAAAGCGAGGATTACTGCCATTTCTGGAAAGCCTCTTTCGTGCATAATAGAAGCCCTTCTAACATCAGATTTATGGACAGTACCGATGTTCAAAGCGACTACAGGAATATTGGAAGATTTTAAAAAAACTAGTAATGCCTCTAGCGAGCCAAGAGTCGACGCCATGACATATACACCATTCCCTGTTCTATCTACTGAACTGAAAATCTCGCCCATATCCTTCATGACTTCCTCCTTTAATGACTCAATTTCATCTGTCGTTGAATTTTTTGGAGGAATCAATAGTTGTGTCCCTGCAACAGCATCATCAAGCCCGTTTGCGCATATCTTTACTCCCATAGAGGCTTTTATAGAACGGTGATGAATATACTCGTTCTTAACTCGCATCTCATGCATTGGTTGTGGAGTTAATAGTGCTCTAATCGTTGTAACAATAGGGGCAGTGAGACCACACACGATTATTGTGTCACCCTCTTTTAATACTCCAGATATGAGAATCACATCAATGGTAACACCTAAGCCATCAATAGCTTTTACCTCAAGTATAGTACAGCTTAATTCACGTGTATTTAACTGAAGACAATTCAGACCCATATAGTTTTGAGTTAGCTGTGCAATCAAATATATTAAATCAGGCACACCCTCTCCTGTTATGGCACTCGTAGGTACTATAGATACATTACCTCTAAAGTCATCGTTTCTCCAATAAACATCGCAGTTCAGGCCCTCTTCGGCAAGCTCAAGAAGAACTCTATTTAGTCTAGTGTCAAATTCGTCCTTTGTGCTATCATTTTGAATAGAGATTGAATATTTAGAAGAAGACCAGCTTTTTTCAATCCAACCGTATAGTCTATCAATCTTGTTTAATGCTATTATAAATGGGCATTTTCTACTTCGAAGTAACCCAATACTCTCTTTGGTTTGTGGTTCTAATCCATGCATAATGTCGACAACAAGGACAGCGATATCACATAAAGATGAACCCCTAGATCTCAAGTTATTGAAACTTTCATGCCCAGGAGTGTCAATAAATAGCAATCCAGGTATCTTCAGACTAAAATCGACATCAACCTTCTTAACTTGTTCTAAAAGCATCTCCGGTGGAAAATAAGTTGCACCAATCTGCTGGGTTATTCCGCCTGCCTCATTATCTTGGACATTTGTTTTCCTCATTTTGTCCAATAGTTTTGTTTTCCCAGTATCAACGTGGCCAAGAATACAGCAAACGGGTGACCTAAAACCTTGATCGCAATGAAACTCATCTTTCAAATGCTCAGATTCACTCAGATCAGTTGTATTGTCCAGTTTTGTTGAGGATACGTCACATACATCACAAAAATCATCTGGATATCCTTGTTCTACTTCATTATCCACTATCCCCTCCCATGATTCCAACACAAATTCCCGTGTTACACACGAAGTCTCTATGGCTTTATCCTGCTGCAGTTCATCCGCGCATACAGACAGCATGTCTCCGATTTTATTTGCCCTAGTCATTTTCTTTTTCCTTGTCGCAAGTCCCATATTAATACTAGAGTTACAAGAATCGTCATCATTCGTGGAAACTATTCCCTTTTGCTTTAGGTACTCGACGAACTGTTCACGCCTTTGCTTTTCCATTTTTTCTTTAGTTGAAAGAAGTTTCCCTTCTGCCTTTAATTGTTCCCTGCGATCCCTTCTTTGCTTTTGTCTTTGCATTTTTTCTTCTTGAATACGCGTTGCCTCCTCCTCCTCTAACCTTCTTCTTTCCTCTTCTTTTCTTTTCTTTTCATCCTCTTTTTTCTTTATTTCTTGCTGATTTTCCTGGATCTGCCTCAATCTTTCCGCAGCTGCCTTAGCTGCTGCATTTATTGGCTTGGACCTAATATTATCTCTATTTGCCTCTATGGAACTATCCGCTGTTGAACTTTGCGACTTTGCTTGTTTCTTTTTCTGTTTCTTAAGCCTATTTTTTAAAGTCTGTGATGACACATTCTCCTCTGTTTCTATCTCATTTGAATGGTTTGGTTCCTGATCTACAACCGCATCATTAGCTGCCCCAAACTCCGCTAAGAGTGCGTCCAAATCATCAATATCCTGGTCAGACTTCTAAAAGTAAATCAGTTGTACTAGGATCCACTGAAATGTGAATGTATGACTTACCTTGTTTGCATTTTTCTTCTTACTTGACATTTATCTTGAAGCTCGCATACATTGACTTGCTTTGATAAAATAAAACAAATATGCGCGCCGTGCAATTACCCGCAGTTTAGAGACGAACAACCTGTCTCAACATACTACAAAACTGCTAAAACAAATGTCTACAGGTGGCCCAATAAAGTTACTGGATTCTGTATAATTTTAAAATTTGTACTAGCATCCAATAGGTTATTTGTTATTGTTCAGGATTTAGATTATTGGATTAAAGATGACGGCAGAGGTAAACCCCATGAAAAATATCAAAATAGAGAAACTGGTTATCAATATTAGTGTAGGCCAGTCAGGTGATCGCCTCACCCGTGCAGCAAAGGTTCTAGAACAGCTAACCGATCAGAAGCCTGTCTTTGGCCAAGCACGTTTTACTATTCGCTCCTTTTCAATTCGAAGAGCTGAGAAGATATCGTGCTATGTTACTGTCCGTGGAGACAAAGCAGAAGAGATACTCGAAAAGGGACTGAAAGTTAAAGAATATGAACTGCGCAAAAGAAACTTCTCTGCAACTGGCAATTTCGGCTTTGGGATAGATGAACATATTGACTTGGGAATAAAATACGACCCAAGTACCGGTATTTATGGTATGGACTTCTTTGTACAATTAACTAGACCAGGAAATCGCGTAGGTCTTAGAAGAAAATGCAGGTCGAAGGTCGGAAAACATGGGAGAGTTACAAAAGATGAAGCTATGCAATGGTTCCAATCTAAATACGACGGCATTCTCTTAAACTGATATGGTTGTGCGTTGATAGACAACGACTTACTAGCACCTGTCAATCTAGCGGTTCGCAGTAATAACTTATACCTTGAGAATTGAGACTCCTTAGTTTTTTCTAGTTGCCTTTTTTATTGCTCGTTCATCTGTCTCACTATCTGTGCTCGTGTCATTTTCACTATCAAAGCACTCCTCGGAGGCTATATGTTCTATCAGAGAATTTCTTAGAGGAATGTTCTCGACCCAAATACAACTCTTTGTTAGTTGGGGTATTGCAAATCTGAATAGTGAGAGCAACAAAATATCAAAAAACGATATAATTTCACATGAGGGGATCAGTTCATCTCTTAAATGCTCACAATTAGAAATGTTTACATTATGGAACTCGTTATTTCTAAGTGAAAACGTGCTATCACTTTCAGATATCTCTGTATGGTATTCAAAAAGTTCCCTAATTTTGCCAGAAACATCCCAGTGTGATAAAACAGATATCTTTATAACATTCTCAAAGTCTTCACTATCAAAGCAAAGTTCGCTACTTCCTAAAATCCCTCTCTTCACAGCTATAGAAACTCTATATTCTCCTTTGCCCTTGAGAAGTGAAAAAAAATACCTTGCACTGTTATTTTCTATACGGCTACCCACGGATATATCACTCAACTCATTTATTTCATTTAAAACAAGCTTAAAGTCGCTACCTAAAGAATGTTTATATTCCTCGGATGTCTTAATAATTAGACTCTTTATTGATTCGTACGTCATTCTTATAAATAATATCTAGGATTTTTGCCGGCGCCATCATTCGAAATTTATTTTTTGTAAACCATATTTTTCCATGAGTGAAAGGAATGTTACTGCAGAATCTCCAAAGAACCGATCAACTTGCTTTGCAAAGAGAACCATTTATATTAACAACTTGAATGATCGAATATCTCCATCGAAGCACAAAGTAACGCTCGAAAATATATTTTCAAAGTATGGAAAGATTGAATCCATTAAATTATTCAACTCGTATTTTAGGAAGGGTCAGGCATGGATAAAATTTTCTAATACTGATTCGGCAATTAAAGCTGTGAAAAACGAAAATGCAACTCAGATTTTTGAAAAGTACATCAATGTTACTTTTGCTACAAAAGAGTCAAAAAACGAAAGAGACGCAGTTTGTAACAATGGTCTCAGATTGCCAATTATACCTGAATCAATCTCTATACGCATGGATTTGTATAAGGAATATCTATTTCAGTGGCTAAGATATACAGAAAGCTGTGGCCTACTCAACACCTCAGAAGCGCAAGATGAAAGTAAAGCGACAATATTAAGTAATCAAGTATTATATGACATCAGATACGTGAGTGAGATTTATTCTGATAGAAAGAAAGGCATCCATATCACACAAAGTTCCAAACATGGCGATAATAAAAAACCATTAAAAAGAAACAGCAGACATCAGTTTGATAGCTTCATGCTCAACATACTTGATAAATACCCAAACTCTATAGACAAAACAGAAACGAATAACACAGTATTTGTACAAATTGAAACAGGCTCGTGCAAAGAAGAGGAACTACATATTTTATTTAGCCCAATGAATGGATTCGTAGAGCTAAGATTCATACCGGTGAGTTTAATTTTTTTTTATCTAGTACTATTTCACCCCAATCAGATTCATCAGGTCGCATTTGTAGATTTTTCTACTAATATACAAGCAGCAGAAGCCATCTCTAAATATGATGATTTTTTAGTTAACAATTCCACCAAAATCAAACTATCATTTGCCAAAAAGAGTTAGCCGCGTAAATTTTGTCTGTCTCACCTGGAATCGGATAATCAGAAAGCAACTAGTGTGTACAGTAATGATTATATAACTATAATCAGTATTGAAGAAAACGTTGCGAAAATATCATGGAACTATAAACAACTTATGACAATATATATCGTATTGCCTTCCCGTTTTTGTTCCTAAACTTCAGAATTGTTTACATTTGTGATGATGACTTCTTAGGACACCTACAAACATCAAATTGATGGTTGAGTACTACTGTTATCCCTGTCTGAACAAAGCACGTAAACAAATTAAACTTACGGACGATGATGGAAGCTCTGCCGCTAGATAGTAACTGATAATATCAAATGGAGATGGCTAAGCACATTTCTGAGTCTTCGACATAACCATAATCAAATTACTAGTTTATTAGGGGCTCTTTCTCATATATTAAAGGATTCACTTCCAACATCATCCTCCGTATAGAGCTTGGTGAATTTGTCCGCTGTATTTGCTCTGTACTATATTGTGTATATATTCTCACTGTTCTGATGTTCTTCATACTTAACCTTGCTTCATTTTCTAAGCGTTTATCTCCTTTTACTTCGTCGGTGTTCTTGGGGTTTGTTTTGCAGTCTTCTGAATCTACGTCCAATGCGAGTGGCTTTTCTGATGGTAGCCCCCAAGTGTGCTGACTTTCAAAATGTGGACTTAACTTCTCTGTATTAACTGCATCGTCCTTAATATGATCTAGATATGACCTTAGCTACATTTCTAATCACAAATCTATACATTGGCTCATATAAACTTACTCTTTCAATAAATTCGTAGATTGCTTCAGTCCATATGTCTCTATCAACTTCGACTATTCTGAAAAAAAGATCGTGTATTCCATATAAATCATGATATTTGATATAGATTTGGTTTCTATCGGTTTTATCTGGAATTACCACACTCATCGCAAGAAATGAATATCCACCCAATCTATTATTTCCTTTAAGATAATCTCCTTCACTTGTCCAATAAGACCACTCCCATCTAATATATTAATTAATAGTTAAATTATTCATAATTTTTTTAACTAACCTATTAACTGTAACTTCGACAGCTCTGAAATAAAGCAATCTTAACTTTTCTGGAAAAAAAACTTTTAAAATTGTTTTTAAATATTTAATAACTTACCTTTGTTTCCGTTCTCTAAATAATACAAATTTCCTTGCAATGCCTTAGAAAAGAATACTAGCTGCTCTTTTTCTGACATATTATCTAAGTCTGCATAAATCGATCTATTACCTACAAGATCTGCATCAGCCTGTAAATTTATTATTGCTTGAAATAAAACAGGGTTTGTATCTTGAACAATAATGTTTTCAGATATTCTATAAAAAGATAAGAGTAATTTTGCGACAATCTTTCTATCTTTGTGAATGTTGTACGTGACCTTCTTTGGGAACTTTGCATCAATAATATCCATAATACTAATTCTACACTCCCCGACTATAGAACTAGTAAAAGTACCATGACTAATCAACTCAATGAATAAATAACTTTCCCTTTGTCTCACAAAAATAATACATTTCTCGTTCCAAATACACTTCAAAGATTTTCTAATGCCAATTTCTTTGCTTGTTTCATCCAAACAAGTAGTTGTTGATGAATCATCAGTTTCCCTACCACACTTAACTCTCACTGAATACTTTCCTGGCTCCAATATTTCGGATCCTTCCAGAACGTCCAACAATAAATTGAAATTTTCATGCTTATGTATCCCAAATCTTAAAAATAGCCAACTAATCGGGAAAAACTCCGATGGATGAGGAATGTACTTTCTAAATATCAGCAATAAGCCACCAAATGCTGCACAACATAAAATTCCATTCGTTAAATCAATAAATCCACCCGCTCTCGTTCTTAAATTATCCAAAAACCCCCACATTATTCCTAGCTTTATATTAATTACAAATATTTTGGTGTGCACACACTACCAATCATGGGTAAATATAATCTACCGTAACTGTTTCAATTTTAATGGTCTATGATATGATCAAAGTAAATAATTTTTAGAAGTAAGCATAATCATTGTTATAATACGTAGTATTTGTAAGTGGGTAGAATAATATGAATTTCAAAGCTAGTTCATTCCACAGAGTAATCGTTTACAATCTAAACATATTTTCTAAATCTGTAACTAAATCATTAATCTCATCTTATTTTTGTCTATTAGACTATCATCTGCTGTTAGCCCAGAAATGCCGATTTCAATCCAACTTTATTGAACAATTCCACGCTAAACTATATTAATCATTGGATAATATTGTCGCAAAATAACCGAATATATGTAATGAAATGCAGAATTTATAGCAAAATGGAATCTATTTCATGTGAAAAAAACGTTTACTCTTTTTTAAGTGCATAATTTTGCTTTACGTTTCTTGATATTATTTTAATCAATCATTTTCCTAGCAAATTATCTATTTGCTGAGTAATTTTGTACTATTTGAATCATAAATAAGTCAAATAATGGAGGGTATAAACGTAAATTGTACATCTAAATTTTCTATTAAAAAATTCTTATCTACCTTATATTGAGTAAGCTGAGAATATTTTAAAGTTATCAAATATTCATAATATTTGAATAAAATTAAATAATCGTTTCTTCAGGAACCATGATCTATTGCGCGATTTTTTGAGATCCTAAAATGTTGAATTATCGCTTATTCGTACTTTTTTTATAGGATCTAAAAATAACAGACTAGCAGATAGTTAACTCTCTGTATCTGCACAAGTTTTTCAGCCGCAACCATTATGTGAAATATTTCAGATTGTCTAAATGCCTATTTCAATTTAAATCTCCCACATATTACATTCAGATGTTCAAACAAAAATATTTAATTGTCATATAGGTTCACAATAAACCCCAGTATATACTCTTATTACTTCAAAACTATTTAATTTGAACACGGATATCCTAAACTATATTTTAATGTAAAGCAACTTATCTAATCAAATTATCATATCCGTGTTATTTTGTTTAAACAATTAAAATTGTTGAATAATTTTAAACCTCAAAAACAATAATATTTTAATTTACCATTTCCATATTAAAATGTTAAAACCTAATTTAAATGTACGAATAAGGTTTGAATGCCTTAAATTTCCATTTAAACTTGCTAGATTTTAGATATGATCTAAAATAACTGCCGTTGCTATTCTCTTTATTCGTTCAATAAAAGTCGTGTATCGTTGAAAAATTCAAGTCGGATTCAAATTATATTTGCCTTATATAATACTCATATTTACCTTTATAATTCATACTTAGACTAAATGCATTTAAGGTCAATTTAAATAAAATGTCAGGCTTGTAAATAATTGTTTACAAGGAAGAGTATATTATCCTTTAATACGTTCATATACCTTCCTTATATCCATTAAATATATACCAGATAGCAGTTTAATACATTTTATTGATCATATCCTGCCATGTTTGTTCTTTGAACTCGATTGAATCCATTTTCTTTACATCCGTAATACATTCCAATATGGTGCATTTCAAAGGAAAACTGATATAATGAATGCCTAAATTCTCTCCAGTATTAGAATGAATAACACCTAATAAATCCTATTTAACAGGATAAAATACCTAAAAAAACCTAAATAGGCAAAAAATATTTCTAAAGGTTTTGATAACAAAACTTTGAACTTCAATTCGTAAAGATTAAATGAAGTTAACCGATTCAACCTTTATTCATATGGAGTTTATTTTGGTATAATCAGCTTTATGTCCAACATTGTTTTTTATTTATAACACTGTAATAACTAGTTGTAATAATATCAGTATAATCCCAATGCAGCCTCATAACTTTTTTTAGTCATATAATATTTGCCGCCTAAATAAAGGTTTCCAATTGGGCCAGCCAATGTCTTAAATGTTTTCAACTTCTAATGAGTATGAATAAGGGTAAACATGCCATAACAAATTAAAATAAAATCTGTACATGTAAATTGCCCTATTTATATCGACAGTCATACTTTTCGTGTATCAAATTTAGTTTATTTTATTTAGTTTAGAGAAACTGCCCCATGATAAATATTAATTTATTTGACAGCAAGCTTTAACTCTAAAACTATATCAAGAAATTGATCTCAGATTAATGGAATATTCTTTAGTTTTTATTGAATATAGCCAATTCGATACGACACTTTAATATCTTGATTTTTGATGATGGATCGGAACAATAATTATATGGCTATAAATCCTCCATATTTTTCTCAGATAGAAATTGTTATTACCAGTATCAACTGACTTTGAAGCTATTAAATTCTACATTCAACTTTATGTTGAATAGGGCTAATTAACACAATAAGCGTCGGCTTTCTTTATACGGCCAAATTGAATAAGGTAAGCTGAATTTGCCTACTTTAAGTCCTTAATTAACGGATAATTGGTATAATAATATTGTACCAGAAATGTCCGATTATATTTTTTTTTGTTCAAAAAAATTCCAAATCACACTGGCGATGAATACAGCTGAGAAATACGATGATCGAGTAAAAGACATTATTGATTAAAATTTGACCAAAATATCACACTATAATTCGTAAACACGATAGTTGCCTCATCTTAAAAAATTCTGGCTTGGTTTAAAAAAAAACTAAAAATATTAATTTATTCCCCCCCCCCGAGAGTTAACCAATAGTTAAATGTTTAATAAGAAATATCAAACGCTTTGATTTATGGGGAATCCTGAAATGTTAATCACTGGCATCTTTATAAATAATTAATCCTATAAATATATTCACGCCACATTAAGGTTGTCTTTCATCATATTCATAAAAAAGAATTATTTCATAATTAAAAATAAAAGGTGAACTATAGACATAATGGAACTAATACTAAAAATTTACCTATACTACTAATATATTATGTGGCAAATTTATATTAAAAATAAATAATAATCAACATTTTAATTAGTTATTTCTCTGAAATAAATTACATAATCAAAGAAACCACTAAAAATCGTTAATTCAAAAAATATAAATTTATGGAATATGAAAAATGCACAAATTTATAATTATTTTTTGGCATTGTTCTGTTGTTTACCAAATGCTGATTTCAAATAGCATATATATATCAAACTACATTATTATATATTAATAAATTAATGCCAATTACAAAAGCCTACCATATTGATATACATAAGTCTCTGTAGTATAAAGTAAACTTGAACAAATAAATTTGCTATTCATATGTGATTTAAATGAACTAAGGAAAGCTTGTAAATCCACTTTTAATTTATCAAAGAACAAATCACATCTCAGTAAAGAATGATTACTTTGGGTAAAACGTTACTCAAATCTTAAAATAATGAATATTTATGAGATATTAAAACCTAATTGTTTTTATTAAGAATTAAACATAAATCATTAGAACCCCCATTGAATTATTTAGTGTAACTACAACAGATATTATTGTATCCTATATTCGTATAAAGACATTGAACCCATCAGCTGTGATATATCTCAATCCACTCTTTGAACATATGTTCATCAATATATGGTATAAAATGTTTACTCCATTTGTATATGATAAATTTAAGGTAAACCAACAACCTAATTCTTTTCCTTGTAAGATTTTGGGATATCAACTACATAATTTTCTCTTGATTATAAATATAAAATGTTAAAATTAAAAAGTGTTTGATGTAAAACATTCAATAGTTCATAGTAACTTTGAAAATATTGCAAATGATCCCTTCATTTACATTATAATTATATTATTTTGAATAATAACATATAACCACCCAAGTAAATTAATAATATTTGATTGTTAATGTGTATCTCAAAGATAAAGCATTACATATAAAAGTAAATATTCTCTTAACCGTCCAACCAAAATGTAGAATAGCATATATACATCATATTCTGTGCCTTTAAACTTTTTGATATTTTTAACAACTTTTTTCTTGTAAATTAATCATTTAAAAGTGGTTAGGAAATGTTCCTTAAATAATAAAAGGTCACATTTAATCGGCCAATGTTTTTTTCTTTCCGCCATTGTGGTGGATCTTGCCTAGATGCAAAATCATTGCGCCAAAAATAAAACGAATCACATCAACTCAAATGAATTTAATAATAATTGATAAAAAAGATATAAATGAAGACCTTACGGTTGAACTATCTTCCAGACAATCAAACCATTGCATCTCAGTTCTGGAAATTAATATTGGTTCGAAGTTGAATGTAGGAGTTAAAAATTTTGGGAAAGGGACAGCAACGGTGACAAAAATAAAAAAAGGAATTGAAAATGATGGAATAATAAAATATGAATCAATATCAAACTGTTCAAATATTGAAAAATCATATAATCAAAAAAACAATAAATCTAGAAAATCGATTTCGGTAATTAACTACCTAAATAACTTCAACTTTAAAGTAACCATTAAGTTAGATGCCCCTATTCACACTGGGACATATGAACATGATTACCCATTAATAGACTTGTTAATTGCACTTCCAAGACCAAAGATATTTGAGAAAGTACTTCATAATGCTGTTACACTGGGAGTTGGAAGAATAATTTTTGTTTGCACGGATAAATCTGAAAAGTCGTATTTGAATTCATCCAAGATGAAAAGAGAGTCAATTGATGAAATTGTTCAACTTGGGCTTGAACAAGCATCAAAAACACTATGTCCTGATGTTTATGTTTACGCCTCCTGGAAATCCTTCATAAAACATTTAAGGTAAGAATTTTCATATAAATTTAAAAAAAAATCATTTGAGTTAGGAATCATTTTTTCAATAAAGAAAGTATGATTGGAATTGTTGCTGACATAGATGGAAGTAGTAGAATTAGCGAGATAGGGTTACAGAGACACAATGGTCCAATTATTCTTGCTATTGGACCGGAGGGCGGTTGGACAAAAGAAGAACTGGATAACTTAATTAGCGAAGGATTTGCTGTGGTAAACATGGGTGATCGAATTCTAAAGGTAGAAACCGCAGTTTTATCCCTATATTCAAAGGTGAGTCCGATTAATTTTCATCGAAATTTTTATAGTTCATTAGGCTGAGTTATTGTTAACTGACCCTGAAGTCAGAAGGGATGTATGTATCCCAAAAAGAGATAAGTATTGGCATCCTTCTAGAGATGGGCCAGGTTAGTTTGAAGTTTTTATCATTAAATCAACAAAGCTTTTTTAGGAATTACTGTCTTGCCTGTAAAAGGTAAGAAGTGGAACAACGTGTTTTGTTGTTCTCAACTGCCTGAATGGAACAACTAAATTCTACCATGTTCCCGCTGTATTTTTTGCCCACACGTTAAATATTTGTTTACAGTTTGAGTACTTTACTTTCCCCCCCTCCCTGAAACTCCAGAAGAACAAAGTAACTACTATTTAGATTAAATAATGCAATTTTAAAAAGCACACCAGATGGGATGCCAGCGTCAACTGAAGAGTCAAGCCTGCTTCTTAAGATACAAAAATTTGAAAATAAAATCCCTGACGAAAAATTAGAAAGCCCAAAGATAGAAAGAGGGAAATCTTTGGATATTTTCTTAAATGGCACTCCGATTAGAAATAGACGTGATATAGAATGCATATCTAAAAAATCCAATAGGCTTTTATCTACTCCCAAAAAATATTTTGGAGAAGACATTTTGAACAGTGTTCCAAGGAATATCGGAAGATTTAAAAACTATACAAATGGATTTTCAATTGATGGATGTATCAACACTAATACGGATGATATACTACATGGGATAATACCTAAAAAAAATGAAATAGAAGTAAAATCTTCGATACATGACAATCCTAACGACGAAAGGCTCAAATTTTTTAGCAAAAGTATTTGTTCTGCCAAATTTGATTCAAAAAACATTAAAAATTGGTATAAAGAAATTTTCTGCATAACTTATGATATTCTGATATATCATTTACCGTGTGCACTAATTGTTTATAGTTTTTCTTTATATTTACTCGGGAGCTTGTGATGTTTAGTTTATTTAATGGGGTTAATTACGTTAAATGCTTCTCTTTTGCCCAAAGGATTTGAAAGCTTATTAATTAATTCTGTGATGCCGATCTTCTCTAACTCTGAAATGTTATGTAGGTTTATCTTCTTTTCAGAAATCCACATATTTACTGCATTCGTTATTAATGCATCTGAATCATCATCAGAGAGCCAATGCTTCATTGAATCTAGGAAACAAGATAGGTGATTATTTTCTGGATATGAAACAATCAGCTCCTTTGTCGTTTGTACTAAGACTTCCATTAGTGGCATTTCAAGTGCACTAGATGCCCTGAATGCTAGAGAATATTCACTATTTAAAAAAAGTTTGACAACCGTATCTCTTCTATCCTTATAATTTGGACTCAATATTGAGGTTTGTGTGCCATCGCATATTAAGAACTTAACTATAGAGCTCTGTAGATCTATTAACTTAATTATCCTTTGTATAGACAATAATGAAAGTCCACCCCAAGGAGATATATTCATCTTAAAGATAGGTATGTCTGCAATAAATGGGATCAGTAGGTTGTTTAACTTCCCAAAATTTATTAAGCTGTGAGTTATTTGGGAATTTTCATCTGTGTTTTCAAATTTCTTATAATTTACAGAAATAGTCTGTTTACCTTTTCTGCTCATTCCTAATTTAGTTCTTCTCTTTAATATTATGCTTGCGCTATTAAAATGATATATTGCTGATTCTAAATAACCTACTTTCGAATCAAAATGTATGTGGCTTAAAAGTGAAAGATGGATTGCAATTGCACCAATTAGCGTGTGAGGGACCTCACCTGAAATAGGCAATGTTAAAAAAGATGCATATAGCATTTCAAGCGCTCCATTGAGCTCTAAATATCTTTGTACTGTGTGCTTGCACCTTTTCAATGCAATAGTCCCCCTTGGACCACCAAATTGCGCAGCATCATTGATTGCATTAATAAGTGTATTCCATTGATTTGTATAGTGAGCTTTCTTTAAAACCAAATCAAAAAACAGTGCTTCGAAATTTTGCTCATCCTCCAGATGTCCATGTTTTTTATCCATTGATAAGGATCTTGATCTAGAGGATCCAAATTCAAAACTCCATCTTAAGATGTAAACCACCGCTTCCCACCAAAGGTTTAATTTCACAAAAGTGTTTATTGCCAAAACATGATTTGGGATTTTTTGTTGAAGTAGGAAATTAATGAAATCAAATTTAAAGGTATTTTTTCTTATTGAGTCAATTTGTTCATAATATATTATTATACTATACTGTTTTACTTTAATAAATTTTACAATTCTGTTATCTCGTGAGCCACTAGTAAAAATATTATGTTTAATTAAATTTGTCATTCTCTCCAAAAAAAATGTAGTATATGATAGACTTAATTGATTATCAGAAATTGTAAAGAAATCTGAATCACTTTCAATCCCAATAGATAAATTTACACAGCTAGATAATATGTCTGGTAGAGTGTTTGTTGCAGCTCTTCTAATTTTTACATTTGAAATAAACATAAGCTCAAATAAATTTTGGTTTAAAACGTTTGATTTTAATAAGGTTATAGGAAATTCCAAAATATGATTTTTCCTCCATAGAAAGAGTTTCTGAATCTGATCCCAAGTACAATATGCTATCACTATTAATAAAATATTTAAATTTATTGTATCTGGCTTTAAAAGTATGTGGTTCTCAATTACCCCAACTGCATCAAAACTTTTGCTTTCTATCTTAACCATTTGTTCTCTACTTACTCCCCATCTGTTACAAAATATCGCCATAATCATTTCATTTTTTGACCAATTTGTATCGAGGGCTGAAATGAAATTAGAGCAATCACTTTTACTATAACAGAGCTCCATTCTAGAAAATGTGATCGAGCGTTCAACTAAGTTAAAAATGTTTGAATGTATAGGTTCAGAACCTGTCCCTAATAGTCTATCGTCTGGCTCCAGAATATGTCTACTAATGTCTCTGACTAAGTTTAGTTGATCAGATAAAATTAGAACTCGGACGATACTTTCTTTAACAAAAACAACATCATTTAGAGAAAATATGATTTCAGGAATTCTTTGCCAAATCTCAAATAAACATGATAAATTATTAGATGCGATACTAAACTCGGATTCTCTTAGAATATCTTTCCCCCATGTTAAAAGAACGGTCAAGTTCCTCAACAAAACTCTTAATTTAGATACATTTCTTGTATTTTCTCTCTGTACTTTATTGAATTTAATTTTTGATTCATTGATAAATCTATTTCTGTAAGTATTAATTTGTTGGTTATTTGTATATAATGATTTAGATCGAGCCGTTAAAAATTTAGAAAATGGATGTATATTGTCCGGAGTTATTTTTAAGGACCCTTCTTCAGATAACCATAATTGCGAATATTTGCATCCGAATTTTGGACGAATCAATGAATAATACAATATGTACTTTCTTAGTGTATTAAAAAGCTCGTTCGATATTTTTTCGGAGACTTTAAGCAAAAAAACCCCAACATGTCTTTTTTTTTGTACTATGGAAAGTATTTGGAGAGTAAAGTGTATGTCTGTGCTGTTCGATTGGATATATCGTGCATTTAAGTCTAATTCAAATTCTCTCCCAAACATAGGAAATAACTGCATGCACATATTCACATCTGCTTGCCCAAAAACAGAAGAATTCATTATTTTCTCCGTTATTAAATGCTTGTTCTCAAGTACTCCCAATGACTCTTCAATCAAACTTAATAATATATCTTCGGATTTTAAAAACATGTCAATATATCTCTCTAACACATCAATAAGCCTCGCCCTTCTAGTGATCATTGCTAACCTTAAAATTAAAAATGGTGAAAATAACCATGAAACTTGAACATCATCAAATCCTAAATCTTTTACAAACTTGAGTGAAATTAATATCGTTTTAAACGCGTTTATTTTGTTGATATTCAATAAAGAACTATTTAAATGTATATACGCATCCATTATCCTATATTTTTCGTCAACCTCCTTTTCACTTTTCAAAAGTTTGACAATATTTTCGAAATTATGACTTGTTATCAAAACCGACCCTTTATTTAATGTCTTAAAGTTATATTTTTGAAAATTGTGACAATTTTGTATGTTTAAAATGGTACAATTGATGTATGTAACTAGAGAAGAATTGCTACTATGAGCAGTACTTCTTATCTCGTCAAAAAATTTACCTCCGTGAACAATACTATTAATTGAATTTTCCGTAAATTCAATATCTCCGTTAAATTCCAATACTTTGAGTAATAATCCTTGGGATATTAACTTCGCAATTTCATATAAGTTTATTTCTAATAAAAAGCTTATTAATGACAAAACACCAGTGGTGAACATCCACTCTCTAATTAATATACACCATTTATTCCATAAATCAAAATCACTTCCAAAGTTATTAATAAATGAAATGCAGAAAATTTTTTGTATGCTTAAAATAAACATGACATTATCCTCCACAAACTCTTTAATACTACTGGACTTAGAGTCTTTGGCCCAAGTGACGTTATTTTTATTCACAACTTTGTGAATAATTTCAATAATTGATAAAGTAAAACGTGGGTCAGATACCCTTTGAAGTTCAAATATCAGTTCATAAGCATTAAAAGGATTATTTAATTTTACTATCCGCTTAAAATTTGTTAATTTCATAACACTTTCTGTTTCATTGTTTTTCAGATTTTCTTTGATTGTTTGAAAAACGACTTGATCAATTGTTTGTATACGAATATAAGGCAAAATTAATGAAAAGTAGTCGACGAGTCCAACCCTATCGTTAAATAGCTTTATAACAGTAGATAAATCATTGTGGTTTGAGAGGAAAAAAACTTCAATTATGGAGAGCCACTTGAATAAATAATTGAAATATTCCAACGAGTTTGAAAGATGGAATCCAGATAAATTTTCTAAATTCGTATCATGCAATTTGGACTTTAGCTGTCTGTGAATATCATATTTCCAGATCCGGTATCTCAATGCTGACAATGTTATTTTTTCCTTTTTCTTATTATGATCTACTTCTTTGTCAACAACAAAACTCCATGTAAAATAGTTATATTGCACATTTTTATGTGGCAAAATGTTGTAAAATACCATGGTCAGTGTTTCTCTAAATGAAAATAGTTCTTTATATAAAAATTCGATCTCGTCAAATGTATCACTTTCAGTTACTTCAAACATTGATATTGAACTATGAAGACAATTGAGAGTTTTGACTATTACAGAAATTAAATTTGTTTTCATTATTTTAGAAAGTTGCTTGCTTGCAATTAATAACTTTCTTTGAAAGAAAGAATATGATATAATTTCATTTGGTGTCAAGGCCAATATTGGAAACGCAGTATATTCATCTGAGTTAGAAAACAACTCTGAGATAATAGATTTAATATAATAAAGTACTGAACATAAATAATTCGAGTTGTTACCATTTGTAAATAAACACTGTTCTAACTTTTGATTAACATTTATCAAATGTTCACTTAGTGATTTATTTTGAGTAAACCCAGATAAGTGGTTTAACGATTGAGCTAATGCCGTGGTTAAGACTTGTCTATCATGGATACGATCTAGATGAGTTTTAATTAATGAAGTTTGCTGTGACAATGTATCTATTTCCATGATATATCTCGTTAGAGAAGTTGTTATCGAAGTTTGGTAAAAAATCGACAGTCTAATTAAAGTTGTTTCAACTATTGAAATATACGTACAATTTAAACCATTCGAATTTTCTTTTATTAAACATTTTGCCTTTTCTGTTAGCTCAGACAAATTATTGGAGTTACTATCTCCGAGAGAAATACAAAAATCCAAAATAATGAATCCCAAATATATTTTAGGAATAATGTATAATAACCACCCTATATCACTTTCACAGTGGAAATATCTGGCTCCAACATGTGAAAACAATTCATCCAATATTGAAATTAAAGACATTTCTGCATAGAAATGTTCATTAACTGATAATTGTTGATTACTAATGTTTTTTATTAAATTATAAATATGTTTAATATTTGTAGAATTTAATGTAGTTACCTTTTCAAAAAGTGAATTAAAAACAAATCCATCCAAAGCTATAAGTTTTACATTAATACTAAGATTATTGTCCAATATTATCTCTGCCGACTTTTCATAGTTTTGTATTAACAATAATTTGAGTGTAAGAATTGAAGTAGAGAGCAGAATATCTGAAAAATTGTGTCTAGTACAATTTTGGTCGTGATTTACTATACAATACGATTCAAAACTTAATGAATCCAAATTCCATGGGCTATTCCCATAAGTTTTACGAAGAACCCATCTAATATAAAACATGCTTTGAATATATTCAGAGTCTTTTTTTGAAGAGATCAATGACCTTCCAATATTAAATACTCTTGATGGGACTGAAATTACATATCGATACCACCAAGTAAAAATTAACAAATTATTGGGAAAAATTAAATTATCTGGAATATTATATGGGTGTGAAAATAAAATTAATTCGATCATTAGAACGTTCCTCTCGAATAACTTGTTAATAATAGGTAATATTTCAATTCCATAACCACTAGATAATCTATTGCTCCAAATAAATAAGTAATAAATTAAATGGGTAATATTAAAGAATCTGTGTTTTGATGGAGATAATAATTCAGAACCATTTTTCTTTAAATATAAAAACGTCCTACACAAGAAACAATACATCAATTCATTATGAAAGCAATTCGTCTGAATATTTCCAATATCCAATGAAATATTTTGTAAATTTACTCCAAAATTTGATTTCCCTTTTCCGTCTAATATTTCAAAAATCTCCCTTTGTACTAAATAAGATTTTATACAATCTCTTTCTTCAGTTAATAACGAAATATCAACACCAATAGTTAATGGAAGAGAAATCAGGTTTGAAATAAATTTTTCTAAAGATTTCCAGTTTATTTCTTTATGTTGCTTGTGTAATATGAAACTATCAAACAAATATTGTATAACTGATTTTTTTAAAGCTATTTCTTTGAAAACTAAATTCGTATTTTTTTCAGAATTGTTTTTTATCATAAATAAATCATTTGAATTCAATTCATCTGAAATAAATATAGATATCGCATGTTTTCTCGACATTTCATCCAAGAAATATACTAAAGCTTCATTTTCAATATATGTATGTTCACTACTTTGTTCTAATCTAAAAGGTATCCAAAGATTTTTGAGTAGTTCCCAATTAAATATGGGATCATTATTAATTCCAAGAAAAATGCACACTGCTCTTAAATGTGGGAAACAAAGTATAATTTTAGTTACTATCTCGAAAAAATTACTATCCAATGTATACATCTGGTTCATTAAGTTGGACATTAAAACTATAGGTAATTCCTCAAATTTATTCTTAGATAATTTCAAGTATCTTAAATACTCACACCAAAAAATGGGATTTTCATAGAATTCGTACTTCATTGAGACATCTTCACCAATAATAGGGTATAAAATGACATTATTTTTGCATCCAGAGTACTTGGGTAATGAAAAAATTCGAAAGTAATTATTTATTCCAAAGACGGTGTTAAATAAATAACTATCAAACATTATTACTAACTTCAGCATTAAATTCTGGTCTAAGTATGAATCTACAAGTGTACCAATATGATCTTTATATGTGTTATTCTCAAATAATTTAACTCTATCAAATTTTATGAAGTATAAATAAATATATTCGAAATTATTAAGCTGTTTGAAAATATTTTTTGAAAATAAATGGTTTATATCTGGCAAAACACTAGACTCCAATACACAATTGGTGCATATTTCTTCACAATTCTTTAATATTTCACCTTGATCGATCAAAAAATTAGAAAAAATCTCTTCGCTTAGACCGTATCTACAAAACAAATTTATTACGCAAAATATTGCAACTACTACTGAAATTAAATATTCCGGTTCTTTGGGCTCTGATTTATAAGAGTTTGATGAATTATTCTCATATGAAAAGTCTGATATTAAATCATTTTTTTCAAAAAGACATTCTAATTGTAGTGTTGAAATGCCCTTCGAAATCATAGTTGCTAGTGAATGCATAGACGGCTCGCCATTTTCTCTGAAAAAAATAAGATCAAGAATACAGTTTTTTAGAATGATCCAATTCAAACTTGTATTAACCATCGATAATGAACTTTTAAGTGTTGAACTAAATTCCAATGTACTGCTTTTAAATATCAACATTTTCTTAAAATCTACAGTCCATAACTTAACAATTTGAATGAAATAATTTCTAGACGCAAAGCATCCAAACATCTCATTAATTATTTTTGTTGAAAAATATTTTTCTTGGTTAACTTTATCAAAATGGTAATTTTGTAAAACTTTGTTAATATTTGTCGAAAAAGAAGGAAATCTACTTAGATACGGAGGAAGCCCAACAATCTTTGGTAAAATTTTCAATTCTGGAACATTAATATCAAAAATATTTATTAATGAACAGTAAAAACACCTGAAGTTCTTCATGGAATCAAAATTTGTATGTAAATTAAAGTTATCTGTTATCATTTGAACCATTAATAAATCAAATTCTACCCTTCTTATTATATTGTTTTCAATAATGATATCCTTCCCAAAAAATGACTCGTATTCCATTATACATGCAAGTACAAAATGTGTTGAAGTGGGAACAGTTACAGAAAGCTGCCAATTTGTTGGGGGGCCGTAATATATTATTGAACGAAGTATATCAGAAACTCTTCTCAAGTTTAATAAACTTAGTTGTAGAATGCTTGATCTTGCAAGTTCATATTGGCCTAATGAAAGATAGTTACATGTCAATGATAAAAGAATACTTTCATTATTAATAGATAGAAACTGATATCCTCCTCCCATATATTTGCTTCCTGAACTAATAGAAATATACTTTGGTTCTTCTTTACCTTCATTATCAACCCCATTAATATTCATTATATTTCTTAAAATATATATATTAAAAATCTGCTAATGGTAATTTGCGCCAAAAAGATTATCAGGATATAATTTCCTAGTGTTATTAATTCTACGAAGTATATTATAGAATTAATAATTTTATTTTAAAAAAATTAATTTATTGTTAATATTTTTATAATAATAATCTGTAGCATGTTTTTCATTGAAAAATCTCGAATTAAGCTCTAATATGAGCACTTACGAAGCTTTGTGAACGTTAAATCGTCTTTTTACGCGAATTAGTGTATCCTCGAACTGTTGTATCTCCTCAATTAACTGTCTTTGACCTATCAAACACAATTACTATTTGAATATTTGTCCTAATTTAATAGTTAGGTCAATTTTACTAAATAGTTTTTTTCTGCAATGAGATATACTTTATTATTGTTTTTTATTGTTGGTGCGTTTGCTGCGCCTCCAAATAAACCAAAAACACCTGGTGTAGCTTCTCCTTTACCACATACAAAAGGTCAGGTTCCTACATATGTTGAAACCCCATTGGAAAGTTGTCCTCCAGGGTATTTAATGGAAAATGGAGTTTGCGTTCAACGTATTCAGGTTCCTCCAATGCCTTATTGTCAGGAACCAGCGATTTATCACGAAGGTCACTGTTTAATTGTAACTGCACCATTAAAACAGTGTCCACCAGGATATGAAATTTCAGGAAAACAATGTACCGCTACTAAAACAGCCTCCCAACAACCTTCATGTCCTCCTGGCACTACCTTACATGGAACAGAGTGTATCTCAAAGCATATGATAGATACAATATGTCCGCCTGGTTTCGTAGACAACGGAAGAGACTGTGTTGCGTTTACTATGCCTGAAAAATTGTGCCCACCCGGATTTGTTTTTTCTGGAAAGCAATGTGTACAATCAGATACTGCTCCACCAAATCCAGAATGTCCTCCAGGTACAATTTTGGAGAATGGTACATGTAAATTTATTCAACAAATTGATACTGTTTGTCCTTCAGGATTTGTTGAAGAGGGAAATAGATGTGTACAATACCTTCCTGCAAATAAGATTTGCCCTCCTGGATTCAATTTATCAGGGCAGCAATGCATGGCACCAGAATCTACAGAATTGTTGTCAACATGTCCTTCTAATTCAACATTCGAAAATGGCAAATGTAAAGTCATAAAAAATATTGATACTGTTTGCCCACCAGGATATACAGATTCAGGCGATGACTGTGTACTCTATGTAGCACCTGCAAAAGAGTGTCCACTAAATTTCACATTACAAGGTCTTCAATGTATTCAAAGTAGCTCTGCTCCAACTCAACCTATGTGTCCACCAGGTACAATTTTACAAGATAATGCATGTATATCCGTTCAAGCAATTGATGCGATTTGTCCACCAGAATTTTTGGATAATGGCAAGGATTGCGTAAAATACTCTCCAGTTACTAAAGAATGCCCACCTGGATTTACATTAACTGGGAATAGATGCGTTCAAATAATTAATACTCCAATGGAATTTGAATGCCCACCTGGTACAATATTAAAAGATGATCAATGCCAATCTATAGAAAGAGTTGATACTATATGTCCACCAGGATTCATTGATAATGGAGAAGATTGTGTACAATTCTCTTCACCAGAAAAAATTTGTCCAACAGGATTTTCACTTTCTGGGAAACAATGTATTAAAACAGAGACAGCCCCTAGATTAACCGAATGTCCACCAGGAACAAAATTGGAAGGCAACAACTGTATTTCTTACGAATCAGAAGATGCTATCTGTCCGCCAGGTTATCTTGATAATGGGTTGGATTGCATCCAATTTTCTCAGCCAGAAAAAGAATGCCCTGTAGGGTTTGTGTTAATTGGAAAACAGTGTACACAAACTACTCAGACGCCACCACAACCAGAATGTCCCCCTGGAACAAATTTAGTAAATGGACAATGCCAGAAGGTAGAAAGGATAAATATGGTTTGTCCAACCGGCTTTATTGATAATGGAACAAATTGTGCATCCTTCTCAGCCCCAAATAGAGAATGTCCACCTGGATATACTCTATCTGGGTCTCAATGTGAACAAATAAAGGAAGCACCACCTGTTTCAGAATGTCCTCCAGGATATACACTTCAGAGTAATCAATGTTCCGCATTGAAAATGATCGATGCAGTTTGCCCTGATGGATTTTTACCAAATGGGGATGATTGTATTCAATTTTCCCCAGCCTCCACAATATGTCCAACTGGTTTCACACTCCAAAATCAACAATGTATTCAAACAACAACTTTACCTAAGACTCCAGAATGTCCACCAGGTTCTGCATTAGATGGAGATTCATGTACTAGACTTGTCCCAGGAGCACTTCAATATATTTGTCCTGTTGGAACTAGGGAGGGTGATGTTTGTGTTGAAAGATCTATAAGTTCCCCAGTTTTAGAATGTCCGCCAGGCTATTCACTAGAAACAGGAAAACAGTGTGTTAGAAAGAGTCAATATGACTGCTCAATGACTACATACGTTACAGAATGCAAGACTCCGGATGTTAAAGCACTTAGAAGATTAGTTGGTGCAAAAGAAACATCATCAGCTTATGAAACATTGGAAATTCAACATTCAGGACATCATCATCCTTCGCATTCCCATGGCCATGCTCATCCACAAGTTATCCCAATTCAAGCTCCAAATATACATACACAACATCATAAAGAAGCACCAAGGCCTATTTGTGAGGATGTTCCAAAAATTACTCCTAAAACTTGTACTAAAGCTGATTCTGTCCCAGCAGTACCTATTTGTGAAAATAATGCGGAACTTATAGGGAAAGAATGTGTATTAACGAACTATTATCCATTGGAAGCAATATGTCAAGATGGAACAAGATCAAAAGAATGTGCTAAGTTTGTAAAAACTCCACCAGCTTTGAAATGTCCACCAGGATCAATTGATGTGGGATCACAATGCCAAGTTAATAAATATTCACCATATGATCTTGCATGCCCACCTGGATATGCATTAGTTGGAGATAAATGTGCTACCACTAGAGAAAAAGTTTGTCCAAATGAAAGTTGCCAGAGAATTGTCACTGCACCTGTTTCTGTGACTTGTCCACCTGGTTATTATCAGATAGATGAAGTTATTAATGTTTCTACTCATTCTCATAATAGACATCTTGCTGGAGTTCATTCTAATTCTCAAAGAGGATATTCATATGGCCATAAATACACTTCTGCAATTTCACAATTGCCACAAGCTTCAACTGTAGCACCTATTCAACAAATGAAATGTATCCATGCTGATCATGCTCCATATAACCTTATTTGTCCAGTTGGTTCTAGACTTGTTGCTGATAAATGTGTAACATATTCCGATAAAATATGCCCAAATGGTAATTGTGAGCGTATTTATAATGAACCAGCAGAATTAGTTTGTCCACCAGGTTTTTCTTCATCTAAACCAATCCAAGCAATAAATAACATGAATGTTAATAACCCGATTATTTCAATTCCTATAAAATCACAGCCAGTTAACCAAATACAACAATTACATCAAACACAAACAATTCACCAATCACAAGAAATTATTACACCCTATCCGAATACAATTCATCAATCGAGTTCATTTTATCCAGGACATCATCACCATCACCATCATCATCATAGGAACTTGGCTTCTCCTGAGTGCATAAAAACTATTTCAATACCTTATATTCTGAAATGTGAATCTCCATTTATTTTGGACGGTGACAAGTGTGTTGAAAAAACGGACAAAATTTGTTTACAGGGTGACTGTAAAAAACAAGTGGTTGTTCCTCCAACTCTTTCATGTCCACAAGGTTATAGAAATTCGAATGGAATTCAGACAGCAATATCTGGAAAACATACAACAGGCCATCATTTTTCAGCTCTATCTACAGAATGTGTAAGAACTATTTTCGAAGAATATAGTCTTGTTTGTTCATCAGGATTTGTGTTATTAGGGGACAGATGCGCATTATTCACCAATAAAATATGTCCAAATGGAAATTGTGAGAGATTAATAAGTAAACCTGCAAATATGGTATGCCCACCCGGATATACTAGGCCACAGTCAAGTCACCATAATCCAGATAATTTGGCGCATGGACATGGAAATCATCTATTAAAAGAGTGTACAAAACAAATTTACACACCTTATGACCTTTCTTGTCCAGATAACTATTCAATAATTGGAGACAAGTGTGCTATTCATACTGTTAAAGTTTGTCCAGACGGAAATTGTGAACAGCTGATTCGTTCACCACCTACAATGGAATGCCCACCTGGATACTATAGGCCTCCAGCAGGTGTTGCAATTAGAGCGCACGGACACAAGGCTAGTGGGGCAGCTCAATGCATGAGGAATATTTATGAACCGTATGCACTACAGTGCCCAGATGGATTTAGATTACTGGGTGACATGTGCCAACAATCAGCAAAGAAGGTTTGCCCAAACAATAATTGTGAGAGAATCAGTTATGTACCTCCGATTCTCTCCTGCCCTCCAAACTTTGAAAGAAGTGGGCAAAGATGCATTGCAAATGAGTATGCTGATTATGAACTAGCATGTCCGCCGGGATTAATTGTAATAAGTGATAAGTGTGCAAAATATACAGATAAAGTCTGCCCAAATGGAGATTGTGAGAGGGTAAAGACATTCCCTCCAGAGCTTGTTTGCCCACCAGGATACACAATGGAAGCTGGTGTAACAGAGGGGTATCGAAGATCACTGGGAACATCTTCAAATTATCCGCATCATCATAATTCTGGGCATCATCACTCTCTTGGACATCACAACCATCAAACAATAATACCCGAAACAAGTGTTGTAAGAACTACAGTTTGTTCAAGAGAAGTTTTTGCTCCATATTCGTTAAGCTGTACTCCTGAAAGTCAACTATTAGGTGACAGATGTGCAAGATTTGCACCTAAGGTATGCCCATCTGGTGGGTGCGAAAAAATAGAATCAACACCTGTCGTCTCCAGTTGCCCATCTGGATATGTTACGGACCAAGACGGGACATGTTATATTGTTGAATATGCTCCCTTCTCATTGACATGCAATGAACCATATACTCTATTTGACAATAAGGAATGCGTTTTGGTAACTAAGCCAGATAGTAGATGTCCAGATAACACAGAAAAAACAAGTACAGGTTGTATCAAGAAAGTTATAACAACCCCTATTGTGTCATATGAAACTACATGTATAGGACCAACATGTAACGCAGCCTAAAATCTAATATTAATGAGTAATTATCGCTAAAAAAATCGATTTTCGGACAATTCCTAGAAAAAAGAGTTGTAAATAGTTCAACACTTAGAACTTTAATTTTTTTTTCGGACTAAACAGAAAAAGTGATGGGAACGGGATTCGAACCCGCGAAAACTAGCACCTCGAACTAGCGCCTTAGACCGCTCGGCCATCCCACCCACTCAGTCGGCTTCGTATTTGTCCAGTTGCTTTTTGACTTCTCTAATAGGAAATGAATTTACCAGACCCGTTTAATACTCAGAGCAAATATTATAATAATTATTATATTTTTGGAGGTTGAGAATCTAACCTAAAAATAAACACTTAAACAACATAATCCAATAGTGTATTATTTTGTTTAGATTTTGTAATATTTGAATGAGCTTTGAGGGAATGATCTAAGAAATGGAGAGAAAAGACAGAAATAGATTTGGCGGTTAGCTCCCATTTTTTAAATAAATTAGTCGTTTGAGAATATATTGTGGTCAAAATGGGGATTTCAAGATTCTACAGATGGATTTCAGAGAGGTATCCTCAGATTAATGAGGAAATAACTGATGGATTTGTTCCGCAGTTTGACAATTTATACTTGGATGTCAATGGAATTGCTCACAATAGTGTAAATTCTATCGAAATGCGCACTCCAAATAGAGGAGTTAATTTGTCTGAAAGAGGATCTCCAGAGATTTGGGCAGCTGTTTTTAGATATATTAATAAGTTGGTGTACATAGCTAGACCAAATAAATTACTTTATATCGCTGTCGATGGTGTTGCTCCCAGGGCTAAAATGAATCAACAAAGGAGCAGAAGATTTAGATCTGCAAGGGATTCCGAATTTCTTAAAACAATGGAAATACAAAACTCTATTGATACGACTAATAATAATATTTTTGATTCAAACTGTATAACACCCGGAACGACATTCATGTATGAGTTAAAAAGACAGTTGGAATTTTTTGTAAATTACCAGCTGAATAATGACCCACTATGGAAAGATTTGGAGGTTATTTTAAGTGGAGCAGATGTACCTGGAGAGGGAGAACATAAAATAATGGACTACATACGATGTATTAAGTCTCAAAAGGATTACAATAATAACACAAGACATTGCTTGTATGGTCTTGATGCTGATTTGATTATGCTTTCTCTTGCGTCCCATGAACCACATTTCTCGTTATTAAGGGAAGAAATAAAATTTTCGGGTCAAAAAAATGCTGACAATAGGAAAGTTTATACTTCAGATAAGTTTCAGTTTTTGCACATTTCTATTCTGAGAGAATATATTGTTCATGATTTAAGTCCAGTAAACTTAAATAAAGAAGAATTGAATTCATGTTTTGAATATATTGGAATTAATAATAACTTAGAGTTGAAACAAATTTGGGACAACATTACAATAGATAATGAACGCCTAATCGATGATTTTATTATTTTGGGTTTTATTGTTGGTAATGATTTTTTACCTCACATTCCATTTCATACTGTTGATCAAGGATTATCAATGATAATCCGTAGCTATAAAAGATATTTGACTCATTTTTATATATCTGAGTTGAAAACTTCTCCCTGGCTACTAGAGGATTGTGGAAGAATTAATTATATTAATCTATTAAGGTTTTTGATTTGGCATGTATTATCAGAAAAAGAAGAAGCAAATAAACGTATTTCAAATCCGGAATATTGGAAAAAGTCTATACCTGATAGGAGTAAGCATAACTCTGGTTCTATAGGTGTTCCTAGGTTTATGAAATCTAACTCAACTAAAATAGACAAATATAGGGCAAAGTGGCAGGAAACTAAACCTGATGATTTTGACATTTTGCGGTGGAGATATTATTTTGTAAAAATGGCAATTAATATCGACAAGTTTTTGTCCAAAAGACCAGATTTTCCAGATCAAGACTTGGGATCAAACACTTGCTCCGGCAATTTAACAACTAATTCAATTGAAGACATTGTTTTCTGTTATTTGGAGGGTTTGCAATGGGTCAGTTATTACTATTTTAGAGGTGTTCCTTCTTGGAGATGGTATTATCCCTATAGATATGCACCATTTGCATGTGATATAGCTATTATTTTGGGTTATTGGTTACAACATAAAAATATATCAACATTAAATAAAGACGATATAATTAAATTGAATTCTTCTAAATTAATGTATATTCCTTCTATGTATTCGGATGAGATTAATTTATATGGAATTGCATTTAGATTTATTAAAGGAAACCCATTGCAACCATTTGAACAATTAATGGGAGTACTCCCTTCTAATAGCAAGGAACTTTTGCCAAAACCATTTTGGAAATTATTTACCAACAAAAATTCGCCATTGTTAAGTTTCTATCCGAAAAACTTCGAAGTAGACATGGAAGGTGTCGTAGTTCCTTGGGGTGGTATAACATTAATACCTTTCATTGATGAATCACTTTTATTGAGTTCAATAACATATATACTTTCAAACGAAGGTTTTTATGACAATGATTTTAGTAATTTTAAGATAGATGCTGGAATCAAAGTCGATTTAGAGAGCCGATACACTTTCTTTCTAAATAAGGATGAATTATCTGAATTAATAGATTGTACTATGGATAAAAAATCATCTGTTATTAATGATTCTAGTTTTTTGAGTGTTGATGATAAAAAAAGGAATCAGGAAGGGATGCCATATATCTTTTATTTCAACAACTTTTCAATACCAACTCCTAAAAAGGAAAGTACATTGGCCTTATATTTACCTCCAATTATTGATTCGAAGGTAGTTTCAGAAACATTTTTTCATCCAGTTTTTCCAGATGGTATGTCTACATTCCCAAATTTTGTACTGGATAAAACCATTATTCCTTTATATGGGTTTCCAAACTTTTGTAGAATTCCCTTCAAAACCTATTATAATTCAGGAATAAATGTATTTGGAAGTGATAGTAGTAATGAATCAATTTTTTGTTTGATATCTTCATCACACGTTAATCATGACTTTTTAAGTAAACTTTTAATTCCTTCAATTTGTACGAAAGGTCAAAGAGTGAGAATAGTAGTTGATTATCCTAAAATGAAGGTTGCTGAACTGGTTTCAATAAAGACTTTCAAATATATTGTTAGGCCAAATTTATTGACAAAACCCATGATTGAGTTAAATAACAATCCAAACGAATTTATTCGTCTGTTATGCAATGAACACTCCTTTTTAAAGAAGAGAGGAATTACTCTAAGTCCATCAAACTATATCAACATTAATGAAACATTACTTTCAATTTCAAAACCAATAAAGAGCGAATATATGATAGATTCGAAAGATTTTTATGATTCAGAAATTGACTTAACTGATCCAATTAATTGTTTAGTTGAAGCCAGGATTTCGGATAATAGCCACATTAATGAGGATGGAGAAGTTGAATTTAATTTCTCAAAAACATCAAGGCACTATTTATTACCGTTGGTATTATTATATTCAGATATTAAAGCAGAGGAAAAAATATTTGTTGACCAGCTTAACCAATCCCAGTTAGGGAATATGTTTCTTTGTGTTAATAAACATAATCCATATTATGGCTGCATTGGTACAATTATAGATGAAACACAAGGACTAGCTGCGTTACATATACCAAGAGACAAAAGTAAAGCGGAACAACTTCAAAGGAGAGCTTTAGAATATGCATTAGAGGACTTGCTTTCATTACAGTGGTTCTCAATAGGGGATGTTTCAAAAATAGTACACAAACCCTTGTTGAACTGTTTATTGACAAAATGTGGTTTGGATGATGCAATATCTATCAAGTATATGGATAATTTGATGTTATTTCTCCACAAACTGATAATAGGGCCAATAAAAGTCAAATGCAACGACAAAACTTTACACGATATTTCTATGAACCTTTTCAAAATTGAAAGTAAACAAAAGGATACATTTTGTTTGCCACTTTACAGTAAATTAGTAAATAATCATTCGTTTATTACTTCATCAAATACAACAGTTGGGATTGGGACTCCTATAGTTAGCAACGAGACAGTAAAGTCTTTGATTGAATATTTTGAGCTATTTCCAGACTTTGTTTTAGCTATTTTTAAAAGCTTGCCAATAATTAATCAAAAGGGATTGGTAGAGCCTAGACCATCAGATTATGTTAAAGGTGAGAGTTTTAAAAATCATTCTAACTATAGTTATGCAAATGAAATTCAATATCAAATATATAATTTAAAGAAAATACATGTAAAAGATATATTTTCAGATTCAAATGATTCGAAAAATCAAGATTTCAAATTTGGTCTAATATTGAAGATATTAAAGGATAAGCTGTATAGGAATCTACCCTTTTTATCTTCTCGTACAAACTCGATGACAATGCTACCCTCGACTATATCTAGACTAGAAAAACTAATTCTACATTCTCAAGTTGAGCATACAAATGAATACTTGGATTTATCAGAATTGCTTTGTACAGATTATTATAGAACTGGAAGCAGTTTTAATTCTGGTATGAGCAAAATAGTTTCAAGATTTGGATTACCTTTGGGATCTAGGGTCATTTACATAAATTCAAATGATGGGAAATTACCTTTTGGAACTATTGGGACAGTTGTTTCAGTGCATTTTGGAGTAAGAGTTGGTAAGGATCCTTATCCTTCTACAGTGTTCGATATTTTATTGGATGAAGCACAAATCAATGCAAATAATTTGAATGGGCTTTGCTCTAAGTTAAGAGGTATTTGTATTAGATCTTCCGAGTGTATTCCATTATTGCCTTTTATTCAAAATATTAAAAACGAGGATCATATAAAAATAATTAAAGACCAACTAGAGTTTTTTGACAAAAAAACCGAAAAAATAAGGAAAAAAAGTGAATGTGATAATTACTGGCTAAATAATCGAAATAACTTTAATGTGCTTGAAAAAAATAAATTGGCAATAAATAATGAAAATCACATAAAAAAGGATGACCATAAAGTAGATTTGAAAAATGTAACAAACGTGACCGAGTTTAGAAGTAATTACAGTTCAACTGACCATATTGCCACCAATTTGAACGCAGTGCTGTCTATAGAAAGTAGTCATAAGGATAAATATAGACTAAAGAATTCAGAACTGCATAGTATGGAGAGCAGTACACACAGGAAAAATGTCCCCAAGGAGTCAGAATGTGAGGAAAATAGAATTCATTCAATAGAGTTCAAACTTAAGAAAATTTTAAAGATTACTTGATTTAATGTGAATTCAATGATCGCTGCCAATAAGATTTTTTCACACATACAAATACTTAGATATTCCTTTCATTCTCCGTAGAGTTGCCCAAATGTATAGAAACAGTTAGCCTTAATATATTGTAGTTCTTTGACTGCTATTTATGCCTTTAACACCGATAAAATATGATTTTCTATCTTTCTTGAGACTGAACAGTTATTACTCTTGGTTAGATCTTTAATTGTAACTCATTGAATCACTGATAAACTCGACCAAAGAGGTATGTATACAGGTGTGATACATCTGACGAGCTTTGCACAAAAAACACTACAATTAAGCGTAAACATTAAAATAAAGCATATTAACACAAATAATAAGATACTTGAGCAGAAATGAAATCCTATTCAATATTCCTTGATTCGTTGTATAAATATTTCTTACCCGCAATTGATACTTGTAATTCTGGCCCTCGCAGGCTAATATAGTGTGAACATAATTAAATAAATGCCGATATTAACATAGTATTTTAACTGATTAGTAACATGAAGCTTGTAGAATATGAAGTTTCAAAACTAAAATCTGTATTGATGAATGCAAGTGATAACTCTAAAAGAGATGGTCAGTTAACCTTGAAGGACAAAGAGAAGATTATTTGGAGGCTAGCATACATATGTTCGATGGGTTTCGGCGTTGACTTCGGATGGCTTGAAATATTAGAATTGATTAGTTCAGATATTTTTGAATTCAAGCAGTGTGGATATGTGGCAGCTTCCATTATTTACAGAAACCATATAGATCTACTTCGATTGTTAGTCAATACAGTAAAAAATGATTTATGTAGATGTTATGATGTACTAATGGGGAAAGTACAGGATCCAGATAGATCAAGAAATGCTCGTTCAATTTCTCCAGAAATAGGGAAAACTTATTCAAGTAAAGTTTTTTCGAATAGTATTAGAAAAGATATTATCAAGAAATGTTTACTAGCACTAAATTTCATTGGCAATATTCCTACATTGGACTTTGCAGATAATCTTTTTATTTATATTAAAAAGCTTGCAGAGATACCATCTGGGAAACAATTTAACGATACGCATATAATTAGATCGAAGGCAATTTGTTGTTTAACCAAACTATTCCTTTGCTGCCCTGACAGACTTAGGGTTTACGAATGGGGAGAAAAGCTTGTAACATATTTTCAATTCGAAAGGAACGCTGATTGTCTAATTTCTCAGTGTACTTTTGTTAGGAATAGTTTAAAATACTATTTCACCACTGACTACTCAGATCATACTGAAGAAACAGAAAACCAAAATAATCAAGAAAACATTTCTAAATTGAATGATGGTGAAGCTATTGATAGTAGTTTGAGCGTTGAGTTAGCCAATAACTGGAAATTTATAACTCCAATAATGATATTTACATTGTCAAGAATTAGGAAGTATAACAAAATTGGTGATTGGACATTTCATAAAGTTCCAATGTTTTGGCTTCAAACTAAAATAATGGATTTATTGAAATTACTTCCTCATATTGACAACGATAGTTACGTAGTTGACAAAATGAATAATATAATAGAGACAGTGTTTTTCAATGCTATACATGCTATAAAATCAACTAACGAGTCTTTTCCAAGTATAATGGATAGTGATGATGTTGAAATTCAATGCACGATAGGAATTGCGGTAGAAGCGACAAAATATGTCAATAAGATTTATAATCCAGATTTTCCTGATAATATTTGTCACTTAATGGCTAAATTTATCGAGGAATTACTTTATACTGAGAATAAGGACTACATTTCAATTTCAATTTCTTTAATAATGGAATCTAAGACAATTAAAGCAATTAAAGAACTGATTAAAAAAAACCTAGTTGCGCTACTTCGATTTACATGCACTATTGACGAGGATACAACTTTAAATTTGCTCCATATTTTTTCATATATTTGTGACGAAAATAGTTGGGTTTTTATTATGAAGGAGATTCTAAATGGAGTAGTTTACAAATATATATTAAGTTCTAGTCAATTTATAAATATCCCAAGCATACAAAGAGGTTCTAGCGACTATTTCTATCCAGGAAAGGCAACAACTTTATTGGAGGAGATCATATTGTCCGTTTGTTATACATTAAGAAGATTTTCAAATACAAGGGAGGTTTCATTCAAGATAATTAATGTGTTGTTTCAGCTGATTGAGAAATCAATATGTGACCCAAGTCCATGCTTAGAAGGAATTACAGAGAATACTCTTTTTCATACAATCGACATTTTATTTGACTCTGGACAGAAAAATGAATGCATGGATGAACGTGAACAAAGTGAAGAGTTGTTTGGGGGGTTAGAAAATATTCAAAAGATAGCGGTCTTAAAATCATACAAATTGTTGCAAAAACTGAGTAAATTCAGAAATAATTTAAACTTGAAGTCAGGAATTAGATGGTTGTGCTTTCTTCTGGGTGAATATGGGCACTCAATATCGAATAAAATATCTATTATTAGACAGGTTGGTGCATTATTTAGTGTTCACGATTTATTGACAATTTATTCTGATGATGAGCAAATTCCATTGATAAAAAGTACGATTTTAATTTCTTTTACAAAATTGTACACGAATTCTGATCACGATATTCAGAATAAGATATATGAAATGCTAAAAGTTGGGGCTTTCAATAATTCGATTGATACAACAAAATTATTGGATGCAATTATAGTAAATGAGCAATATAGTTTAACTCCAATAAATGAGGTTGTAACCTCAATTGAGAGATTAGCGCAAAATTCATCTGTAATGTACCGGAACAAGTTACTAGATTGTGTGTTGATTCAAAGGAAAAATAAATATTTTGTAAACAATATCAACTACAACGAAGATGGCCATTGTAATAGAAATAACTGGCTTTCTTTATGTCTTTCAGATATGGGGAGTTTGTATCAGTTCAATTTTTTATCTATTTTCTTTTCAAACGGAAGCTTCAAATATTCTTCTGGGGAGACAACGATTATCATTAAACTAAGGAAGAATGAAAAAAAGAATAGAAGGATTAAGGTTGAACGTATTTCTACGTTGTGTGGTGACACGAACAGAGACACTGAAAGTTCAAACTCCTTCTCAAACACATATGACTCTACATCCAAACATCTTCGTGTGGAAATCCCTGCAGAGGTGATTTGCAATGGATTTGATCATGAAGGAAAGTTTGAACAGAGGGTTAATTTACTTTGTGATGGCCCATATCTAAATCCCCCAATGATTTCATTGCTATTGAGGGTTGTCTCAAACTCGAAAGATGATGTTTCAGAAACAAATGAAAACACAGAAGAAATTAATGCGGATTGTAGTTATTCAAAACTTGTATGTATAAATTTTAGGCTTCCTGTTATACTCTCAAATTTTATGGCACCGACAAAAAAAATGGGTAAGAATGAGTTTGAGCATTTTTGGGGAAGACTCTCTCAATCTTCAAATAAAGGTATACTCGCAATTTCTCCACTTGAAATTCCAATTTACCTACAACTATTAAATTTTTGTGTGTACAGCACAACCGATGACACAGAACAATCTAGCATTCCAAACTCCATGATTTATAGTGGAACATCAACATTGTATTTATCCAACCGAAAAAGAATTCCTTGTATGCTTAAGATCATACCTTGTGATAATGACCTAAACAACTCATCTAGCATGGGGCAGGCACATGAGAGTGAAGAAAATGAAATATCTGTAGATATCTGTGTAAGGTCCAGTTCAATACTTGCAGCAAAGATCATACGACAAATAATATCGACATATATAATGATTAGCTCTAATTAGATAACCTTAAAGTAACCATGAAACTTCCTATGCAGGGTTTATGGAACTAATTTCATTAGGAGTTTGACCCAAACATGTTTGAGCAACAGATTGGAAAAGTTTCTCCACTTCTGGGGCCATGTGCACAAACGAACAATTCCAGAACGAGTACTTTGGATTCTTAATTAACTCAATAAAAGTAATTAAGAGACCCCATGGGTGTGGCCTGTGTACTATAAGTCTTTCTAGAAGTATTCTTGTGATTTGCTCTTGGATAACAGAGTCATTGCTCTTATAAAATAGCCAAAGAATTAGCGAACTAAAGTAGTATGTATAAGAGTTTGGATATCCAAGGAAATTTGCCATGGAGGATAGAAGGGCAAAACGTCCTTCCATGTCCAGGTTGCCACAAAGAAATAATATGATTGAAAGGGATGGATCTTCTACATTGTCACCAGAAATATCCTTTGTTTCGATTATCTGTTCTTCAGGTCCTTGTGTAGGTTCTGTATTTACATTATTAGATTGCTCTAAGCCAAATACACCGTTTATCTCATTGTTCGAACTATCAATATTTGAATTAGAGTCGTTTCCATTTTGTAGGTATATTCCAATATATAGCAATAAGCCGGTAATGATTGGGAGAGAATATTTTGTGCCACACTGAAGCGCTTCGTTTTTAGGAAGTTTTAAAATTTCGGTGATATGGGGAAGAATTGATGAATCTCTGGATATCCAAAATTGATCAACAATTGTCTTAAGACCTTTATATAAAATATATTCCCCGTAGTTCGCAACCATTCTAGGAATTATTCTCATCTCTGGAAGAGTTTCAATTCTCAACGTGGGTAAGAAAGGGTCTGGAAGTTTTATGCTTCTTGGGAATGCAGATAATATTAGATTTCTAATTTGTATGCAGTTCACTGGTAAAACGTCACAGAAGCTATAGCTGTAATCGCAAAGAAACTCTGGGAAGTCATGTAGTAATACAAGCAAAATTCTCAGTAGCGCTCCGTAAATTGCCTTAATGCTATTTGATAGTTTCACACTTCTCAAATATGGAGAAATAAAATTAAAAAGCTGTAGTAATAGAGCTTGATATGGTTGCCATCCTTTTATATGCCTTAGAAGATATGGGAATAAGCGATTACTAGAAATAATTTGTACCCACGAATACGTGAACCCGGGAACACGATTGGGATTAAGATATTGAAGATGATTAACCAAGCTTAGTATACAAGTAAAATGAATCATATCATTATTGAAACCAATATTTTCATACTCCTGCAATATGGAGTAGAATATTCTGTAATATGGTCGTTGATTAAATTTGGGTGATTCTGAATCTTTGTGAATAACTCTAGTCAGAATAGATAAAAATTTATGTGTGATTACAACTGCTGCCATTTGTTGTGGTTCTACGTATCTAGCCATAGTTGAAATCAATCTAACCAAGGAATCTACTGGGAATGGGTCCATACTGGAGTTGTCTGAATTAACTTCGGAGCTGGATTCGTTTGAAGGATTCCATTCATTTTCGTGACTCAAACTCAAGCATACTGCTCTTTCTATGCATATTGTGAATAGTTTTTCAGTAGTTTCATCCATTCTTAATAATCCTTGCCTGGAAAGCCTTTGTAAAAACAAATTTCTATAAGGATTATTGCGTTCCATTCCCCCAACTCCGCTAAACATGGTTATTCTTAATAGCAAAACCCATTCATCAAAAATCATATTTATTCCACTTTCAATATCTGGTGGTGTAGCTGCGGGTATGGGTAGTGATATATATCTGGGATTTAGCGCAGTGTCTATGTTACTCTGAATTATAGTATTAAAATTCAAAATATCAGGGCAATTATCTCCAATCCATTTCTCATGAAAGACGATTGATTTGTTAGAATCAAGTTCTGACAAGATGCTGTCCACTCTACTTTTAATGTCTCCCAGATTGGTTGTGTATGTGTATGGCTTATAATAGAGACCAGGGAGTATAATTGGTATGGATGATAGATTATTTTGGAAATAATCGTTGTTTGATATATTATTCAAATTCTGTGCAGTAGTAGGGAGTTTCAAATGTATCGGGTAGTGCCAATCTTCAATGCTTCTGAAAAATAATTTATATACAAATTCAATGATTCGAATACATTTGCTGTTACTGCTTACGGTCGAGTTTGCGTCATTAAAAGTTGAGTTTACTGTGTCCAAGATATTTGACAAAGAAATGTCAAACTCATCAGGTTGTATTATATCATATCTAAGTGCACCAATAACAATATCAACAGAATACTTCGGATCTTCAACTGTGTAGACAAACCAACCAACTGCTTCTTTCTTAAGCTTCTCCCAGAAAGCAGAGCTGTAAAACGTGATTTGATAACAAAGTGCCAAGAATACCTCAATGTGCAACAATGCAGCATCGAATCCAAGAGAAGATGCAATACATCTACTTGATGGAAGTATCCCAGTTGTACTTTGCTGAAATGCTGCTCCGGCATCAAATAGAGTTTTGAACAATTTCTGTGATATTCCAACCAATACATCCTCTCTGTGAGAAGAGGACGTTCCAATAGAATGCAGAACCCTACACAAGTAGAATAATACGTGATCTGATTGGAGTGCGTGTAGAACCGAAAGAACAGGATGCGCCGTAGATTTGGGAATGTGTGTAGATACATTGGAACCCAATGGTTTTGAGCAAAGTGTGTCTTGATTAATATAAATCTCGCCAATATTACTGACTGGTGGTAATTGTTGTTTCCAGAAAATTGGTGGATATAATGCTACCTCTCTAATTACATCCTTTATTTGGCCGAGGCACTCATCAACACGCATCATTAGAGGTAGATAGGCAAGCTCAAAAACAAGAGGTACTCTGACAGGCTCTGGTGGTTGTAAAAAGACCGAATGAATGAAGTTAAAATGGGGTTGATTGGCAATAAACATTTGAGAGCCAACGAAGTCGTTTCTAATAAAACCTTGAATGTTATCTGGGTGGAATGGATATTGATTTATATATGGGGAATTCCAAATAATTGTACCGTTGAATTGATCATTATTCATATGCTGGTAAAAAGGGATAATTGGATGGTTGGGCTGAAAGTTATTCTGAAAATCATATGGAATAACAGAATCCCTCCTTTCTACATTTCTCAAACTGAATTGTAAAAAGTCTTTATATAGTTGTAAATGCCTCATAGAATTTTGTTTATATTTTAGATTATCTGGGAGTGATGACCAGTATGAAAATGCACCCTGGGTAATTGGTCCGCCATAAAAATCTGTGTCAATAAATGGGAATCCTGACTCTCTTGAATTTACTCTTGCAATAATTCCTGGGGAAATCATACCATCCAATTCTTCAACAGCCTTTTCAACCACAACTTGCTCAATGATTTGGCAACCCAGGTCAATGTTGTCACTACAAATCACCTGCACAATTTGTTCAATTAATATATGATCCTCGCCATCTCTTGGTGGTGTTGGGAGCAAAACTTGTCTTAACTGAGCAGCAAATGCAATTCTGAGAGGTTCACGACATGCAGCAATTGCCATAGAACCTGAAAGGGCAGAAACCATTAGATGAGCTGCTCTTTTGTAAATATTTTCATCTGCCTCAAAAGCAAACTCTTTACCAACGATCTCCTTTGTTGTTATGGCTGCAATTCGGACAGATCTAGGGATCACAACTTGAAGTATTTCTTTTATAGATCTATCAAGAGCCAATGGAACTAATGGTCTAAGAGATGGTTGTATCTGAAACAAGACAATAGATGGCGAAATTAATACTTTATTTGCCCAAAACTGTATATCAGACGATGGTACTTGTAGTAGATTTGGTTGATACATCATCTGTGATGGATAATCCGGTGGCATGAAAGTTGAAGCAAGTTGGGCATCACTCATATTAACATTCATTGGATATAAATTATAAGATGAATTAATATCTCCGTTATAAGTGTTTAAATCATATTGACGTTCAAAAGAACCCCCCATATTTGTATGGAAGTTCTGTTCATTTGGGTTTCTGAAATAAGCATGTTCTCTTTGTTTATCATATAATGCATTATATTGTTCACCATAGTTGATTTGGATGTTTAACCCAAGATAATTCGTCCTACCGATGTAGTCATCCAAGTTTAGCTCAAGTTGCTTAAACAAAAGCTCCACCTCAAACATATGAGAATTAGTATTGTGAGAGAGGGAGTGAATCTCTGCAAGAGTAAACAAAATACTGTCAGTCCAAGGGTTAGGTGGATGGTAATGATTTCCTTTTGCATTTTCTATTATTTTGCAAATGAAGGGCAATATGGATGCGACATGGCCTTTTGAGTAACTTTCAACAAGTATTTGTCTAGGATTAAGGTATTTATGAATGATTGGACGATTGTTAGCAATTGTAATTTGTCCCAACCAACCTCCTAAATGGCGTAGCACATTCACAAATGATGAAACTTCATTTAAAATACCTGTATAGCGTAGCAAAGCCTTAATACAGTCATAACTAATGAGAGTGGTGATTGTTACAATATCCATTCCATTATCTTCCCCAAATAATGTGTGAGTCAGGGGTATCTCAGATTCAGTACTTTCTTCTTGATGTACTACATCTGGTAATTTAGGGATTATGCCATCTAATTTAAAAAGGAAATTAATGTAAGTAGTATGATTGTTTTTTTCCTTAGATGCCCTATTTTTTACAAGATAGAATGCAAACCAATGGCAATATTCAGGATTTTTGTTTAAAATTTCGGCCATTTCATTCGCCTTTGAATCTATATTAGTACTCGCTAGTGTATTACAAATCGTGAAAATATGTTCTATTACATTTCCTGGTGGGGTAATAAACCTGTTAAATATTTCAGGATCATTCATTAATTTTTCTAAAGAGCCTAGGCCAAATCCCTGAAGTTGGTCAATTGTAGTTCCATTTGGGAGTGATTTGCCTTCAGATAGATCTAAATTGATCAAGTTTCCAAGCCTATTATCAGAAGCTTTTGTTTTATCAACATCGTAATCTGACTCTCCATACTCAAAGTTAATAATTTCTGGGTATGTTTTGGATATTAGAATTTCGGGCACTGGTGGAAGGTCAATACCTGATGACTGAATGATATTCTTTTCAATAAACAATTTATTTCTTAAGTTTTCTGGTAGAGCTGCAATACAAGACTCACAATAAACCACATAGGACTCAACTACAGGTCTCAAGTGTTGGGAAATATCAATGATTGCTGAAAGAAATTGAGGGAATGAGATAAATCTTTCAATAAATTGCTCCATTGCAAATATTCCAAAACAGAACATCTTGGTCCAATGATCTTTTTTTAGTCCATCAATAATACATCTTAGCACAAAAACTAGTGCATTTCCAAATGCAATAAGTAGATCTTCTTTAACTAAAACTCCCAGGATTTCTGCAGTTATCTTAAGTTCTAGATTTGGGTATTTTGGATAAGATCTACATTCATCGAATAATGTTTGAAGAAAGACATTAAATACCTTGGAATCACTATCTGGATTATTAGAGAGAGAATGCATTTTCTTCAGTTCGATGGTCAATTCGAATATGCTAATTTCTCCAGAGTAGCACTTAGTGAGGCATTCATTAACCTGAAGGATTTCCAATCCTTTTTTCCCTTTCTCAGTATCGGTCGATCCAAAATTGTAACTAATATTTTGGTATTCCATATCTTTAGGGGTAAATATAGACTGTGAAATATGGTTGTTAAACTCTTGGTCATTACCGCTAAATGTGGAATTTAAAAGAGCTTCGGATCTAGCATTTCTAACCGTGGAAATCATTACATTTATGTCACCTGGGTGATTTAAATCTTTGATTTTCTCAAACTCCAGCAGAGAATCATGAAGTTCAGATATTGAAGTATTATCGTATCCCTTTATGTTAACTCCCAATTCCAAAATAGCATTTTGTATTGCAAGGATTGAAGAGGAGCTAATACGCCAACACGAAAATGCAAAGGATGGAATTTCGAATGAAGAAATCCAACATTCTCTGGGAAGACTTAGCTGGGGGTAACCTAAGGATAGATTCCTTCGAACAATCCTGGCAGCAAACGTCTTGAAGCTTGCGGCTTTGTCAAGTGTGATTGAGGGGAATGATGCCTTTCTATTAACAATAATCGTTTGTAATTCTGCGGATACGTGAGTCATATACACCAACCTGGCACGGATGTAGTCCATAATAGCAATAATAAACAATGGAGTTTCAAAACTTTCGGTTTTCAATTCTTCTTTGAATAGCGCTAGTAGGACACTGCTAGCGTGACAACTAATTTCGTTGCACGCTTCAAATGAAAGCCCCAATTCAGGATTTTGGGTTATGCTGACACCAGAGAAAATAATATCTATACAAAGAAACCACCAATGATAGTAATCGATGGAGTCGTGAGAGTTTATAGAACTCTCACATACATTGAACTGTTCTTTGGGTGTAATACATGGTAAGCTGTCAGAAACGTTCATTTTATTAAAATTTGGGAGGGTTTTCCACTCAGAATCCATGAATTTCCATAAGTAGTTATGTGAAAGTGAACTCAGTCTAGAAATCAGGAGGATAGACGATATTCTATAACAAAGTGCGATTTGACTAATGAAATCACGCATAAACTGGGATTGAACGTGGTCAGGTGTGTTTTCTGATGAAGCAAAGATAATTTGGATAATGGTTCCAAAACGAGGGCCAATACCATATTCCTTTTCATGGGGTGCGGCTATTATTTTTGAAATTGGGGCCAAAATAAAATCTTGTGCACTGGAAATAGCCATTTTAAGGAGTGAAACTTTTGTAATTTCATTGTTTGAAATTTCGACATCAAACGAATCACTTATTTTACAAACTAGTTCATTTGATATTGAAAAAGTCGACGGGAATTCATCATAAATTGATCCAAGAGAATAGAGCAGTCCAATAGGTGAATATCTTGGGAGTTCGTAAAAAATAAGATTCTTAATCGCTTCGAGTAGTTTCTGGTCACTAATTCGATTATATAAATCAATAATTGTCTTTAGCAAATGGTGACATAGGAATAATCCACATGATCCCCTACTACTGAATATACCAATCCTTGGTTGTTTGGATTCGGATAAATAGTCGCAGGGGATTCCAAGTAAGCCATCTTGTACTAGCTCTATGAGGGACTCATCTGTATCAAACATAGAAATGATGGATTTGTGAATCATCGAGCTTGCATCTAATATAATTAAGTGGCTGTTAATGTCATGAGATGAATCAAAACTTAAATGATTTTCAATCAATGTATCTTCTAAAATATCATTGGGGTGATTTTTTTGTTGTAAGTTATAGCTTCTATTGTTTATCTCATAACTCATTTTACATATTTTCATGAGAAAAAGAGTCTGAATATTGGGATTCTTCCATTCCTTTAAAAATGGATCTAGGCTATAATAGAGCTCGTTTTCTCTTGGAGTATATTTTGTATTCTTACTCCTCCTGTAGGTCTCACCAAGAAGAGAGCAAAAGAATTCAAAGCTTCCATCATTGTCAGATAAATCTAACATGTCACTATTGTCGATTATTTCATTGACAATATCACTCCATTGAACATTAAAGGATTTGTTTCTAGAATTCTTAAACTTCATTATTTTATTAATTCCTTCAACAAATACAGATGAATCCCAACCTGACTTAGCACTTTCTCCAAATCTGACCAATAGGTTTTGGTCGTTTTTATTGTTACTTAACTCATTCCATCTAGCTCTTAGGACCTCTGAAAAGTCATTGTTTTCTTTTACTACCGGATCCTTATTACATTTTGATGTGTCGTTCAACATGTGAATGATTGCAGTGGCAATTTCATTCGTGAAGTTACTTGAAGTATTAGCCCATTCAAAAAGTACCTGGTCAAGATTCTCTTGGCTGGATGTACAACTTGGGCCAATTTCCTTAATGATCTCAGCAAGTCGGCGAATAGAAACATTATCTCCACGATGGGGACTTCTTTCCACCATTGTACATTAATTCCTAAAAATTAAAATAAATATTAGGAATCGAAAAAATAATACGATTAATATAATAATTTGAATTCCCCTTAATATTTCAGTGTTAACGAAAATACAGCCGCTTTCTCGTCTCTCAAAGAGGCGCTGGGAATTTATTAAATAAATTACAACATGTTAAATAATATCAGTGTACTTATAAAACTGTTGGGGCAAATATTTCAAAAATTCATGTCGATAAATCCTTAATTTTTGAATTTTACTCTGCATGTTAATATCCAGTATAGTTCTTTGACTGGGAAGTTTACTAATGTGTGCCTATAGAGTCCCGGAAATTAAGCCTGCTATCTAAAAATTGTGGCAAAGGCCTCAACCGTTATTAACAATCTGTCGGAGATGTAGGGATCATAGTGATACTCATCGTTTTCTAACAATGGGAAGCTTTTAGAACCGTGACTAACACTTCGTCCGTTTCTTTTGCAAATTGAAATCGGCCAAAATTCATCGGTAGTTCTAAATGTTGAATAAAGAATAGTGGTAAACTTTTGTATGCATTGATTTTTATGTATGTATCTTTCTTTTGGCCAGCGTTTTGTGACACAAAATGTTGCAACCTGTTGGCCAAAAATTTCTTGAATGAGTGAGTCATAGTAAATATGATTAGTTATACAATGGTATGGAATGTGGATACCGTTTCCCATTTCCAGTGGGCATCTACTTTTACCCAATAGAATTGGTAGCGCTGGGGCATCTGCAGGAAACTCAGTAGGAAGTTTCTGGTGGAAGTTTTGTGTTTCATGCTGTAATTTGTCACATATTGCAGAGTAGTGTGGCGCTTTATACCTCTTTAAGTCTAAATAATTACTAGCATATCCTTTACAGTTAAATTTAATCGGATAATCTGGAGAACATCTCCATTCCCCATCAACAATAAATTTATAAAAGTGGATATCTCTAGTAAGTTCTATCGCAATAATGTGGTCATAACCACTTTTATACAATTTATACTCCTCTTGCTTCTTCCAAGAGTTAAAACTACCGGATATAAATATTTCATCTCCTCCGAAAGACCATCTTATTACACACTGAACCTTTATAGATTCATTGTCAATAAGGTGGTAGTACGGTTCCTGTATAATTAAGTTATAAATAGAGTCAATTCTAGCCAATTTAGAAGATTCACTACCCATTTTAATAATTTATTATGCGCCAATCAATTACCTGACAAAAGGCACACAACCTTAGGAGACATATTTCAGAACTCTACATAAGGGGGAGTTTTTGAATTAAATATTGAATTGCAAAACTTAATTTGTAAATTATATCTGAATGTTCTAAGTTTAACATGAAAGAAAAGTGCCATGAAGAACTTGAGAATGACTACGGAGAGAAATCATTATTTGAGTCAGTTGGAAGAATTTCTCCCGTACTGTTATTCCTTTCCGTTGTTTTGATAATGGGGCTTTGTATCTTTGTGAGACTATTTGCTGTCGTACGGTATGAGGCTATTATACATGAGTTTGATCCTCATTTTAACTACAGAACTTCAAAGTTTCTTTCAAAGCATGGTTTTTATGCTTTTTGGAACTGGTTCGACAGTAGGAGTTGGTATCCTCTCGGCAGGATTATTGGACAAACTTTATTCCCTGGTCTTATGCTAACGGCTGCGTTAATGCGATATATAGCTCATCAGATGGGATTGCTTGTAAGCATTTTGCACATATGTGTTTTCACAGGACCGATAATATCAAGTCTGACAGCACTAGCCTCTTATTTACTTACATACCAAATAACTAAAAGAAATGAAACTGGGATAATGGCAGCTCTGTTTACAGGCATTTCACCTACATATTTAAGTAGGAGCGTTGCAGGGAGCTATGATAATGAGGCAGTTGCAATTTTTGCTCTTGTATTCAGTTTTGCATTATATTTGAGAGCAGTAAATGATGGCCGAATACTTAGCTCATTCTTTGCAGCTCTCGCTTATAATTATATGACAATGAGTTGGGGTGGATATGTTTTTGTTATAAATACGATTGCGATATATACATTGGCTCTCGTGTTATTAAACAGATTTACATACAAGCATTTTGTTGTGTATATCGTATTTTACGTGATCGGTACTATTTTAAACCTAAATATACCATTTGTAAATGTTGGTGCCATAAAATCATCGGAACACCTTTCATCACATTGTATGGCATTTCTGATCATTTGCGTTATAATAATAAATTCTTCCAAGTATTTATTGAGTAATTATTCTAGCCAGATACTTCTAAAAGCTATATGGGGCTCTTGTTTTCTTTGTTCCAGTTCGGCCTTCTTAATATTGACATTGTCAGGGAAAACTCGATGGGCAGCGAGGAGCATGACTCTTTTGGACCCTACATATGCTTCTAAGCATGTTCCAATAATTGCATCTGTATCTGAGCATCAAGCAACTACTTGGTCACAGTATATTTTTGACCTTCATATTACTGCAGTGTTTTTCCCTTTGGGGATACTTGTTTGTGCATATTCGGTTTACATTTCCCAAAAGAAATCACCAAAAAATTTGCCTTTTCAAACGTCTCATAGCACATGTATCCCTGATACAGCAATATTTTTGATGGTTTATGGAGTTCTTGCTGTATACTTCTCTTCCGTTATGATCAGACTAATGCTAGTTTTTGGTCCAGCTGCATGCTGCCTCTCTGCATTGGGGTTTTCTTTTGTTTTGTCAAGTTTAATTGGCAGAAGCAAAGTTCCCAACAACAAATTATCTACGGGAAAAAGTGGTTATGGTATTCTCAGAATTTTATTTGTAATAATTATGTTTCTATTGTGTGTGAGCTATGTCGTTCACAGTGTTTGGAGTTCTGCTGTGGCATATTCACACCCATCAGTAATAACTTCGAACAGACTGAGAGATGGAACAAGGCTGATTCAGGATGATTTCAGAGAGGCATATTACTGGCTTCGAAAGAATACCCCTTACAATGCAAGAATAATGTCTTGGTGGGATTATGGGTATCAGTGTACCGAGCTTGGTGATAGAACTGTAATAGTGGACAATAATACATGGAATAATACTCATATTGCTACGGTTGGCCTTGCCTTGGCTTCTCCCGAAGGAGAGGCTTATAAAATAATGGAAAAATTAGACGTGGACTACGTATTTGTTGTTTTTGGAGGATTTGCTAAGTATTCTTCAGATGACATCAATAAATTTTTATGGATGGTTAGAATAGCATCCGGGATTTATCCACACATACAACAAAATGACTATTTATCGGAAAGTGGGCATTATACGGTGGGAAGAGACGCATCTAGCGCTATGCTAAATTCTCTTATTTATAAACTATCATATTATAGGTTCTCAGATCTCCAGAAAGATGGATTCGATTTAGTCAGAAACTACCATATAGGTAAGACTCAATTCTCACTAACACATTTCGAGGAGGCATATACAACTGATAATTGGGTTGTGAGAATATATAAGGTAAAGAAGCAAAGTAATCGCCTTTAGAATTCATTATATGTTCAAATATGCGAATTTATTAATCTATTTTCATATTAGCTATTAAGTTATCTATTTTAATTTATGATTTCTTTTTTTCTATACATGATCTCCTGAGCTTTCAATTTCTTCTTCATTCACAACCTATGAGACAATGAGTTTTGATTACGTTAGATGTCGATTAACTAACCAGATGAAGAAAGAGTAGAGGCAGTAGCAAGAAAGCGGACGATATCCAAATGAGAAGTCCAAGGTTTGAGAAGTTGAATGCAGTAATTCCAAGTGAGTATTCTAGCCCTGATGAGATAACTTTTGAGACACCAATTCCAAGACTTCTTATTGACATCATAACCGCATAAACAGACCCTTCAAGGCCTTTTGGGCACAATTTTGTAGTCATTATTAATAGCGGCAATAATTGGATCTCTGCAATTGCTTCTATTAGAAATCCACCAGATAGTGCAAACATTCGATTTGAAATTCCCAATTCCAAGTTTAACCCTGTAACCAATACTAATGGTAAAATATAAATTGGGATGGATAACAGGGTCGTCCATAGTAAAATTTCACGGAATGGCGTTTTTTTAAGAATAATTCTATATAAAGCAATTCCAATTATTCCTGCAATACCATATGTTAGCCTTAAACTTCCCATAAATGTTGGTGAGAAGCCAAGCCTATTTGTAAAGAAGAAAAACATAGCATCATCGTAGTCTGGCCCCGCTGTATAAGTAAAAATGTATATTGCTGGCCCCCAAATAACCGGTCTCCTTAAGAATTCCTTTAATAGGAAAAGCTGATTACTTGCAGTTAGTTCTTCTGTTTGTTTTCTGTCTTCCATAATCAGGCTGGCAATGAATACGAATAGTGGAAATACTGAGGTTGTAAGAAATATTCCTTTTTTACTGTATGTATCTAGCAGCGATCCGGAAAAATAAGCTGTTGTTAACGCACCCAGGGCTTTTGAACCAAAATAATCAGAAACGGTTTCTGAGTCGCCATTTATTCCAGACGTCTCGACAACTAGTGCCTGTTTTTTTTAATATGATAGGAGCGTATTAAGTTCATGACTTACCTCGGCAATACTGCTACAAAAAGCTGCACTTAATGATATTATTAATAGGCTGGTAGCAGCCTTGAAAACGCTATCGGACTACAAACGTCAAATTTATCATTTTTTTTACTGGAGATAAACTTACATTTGTGGCAAGTAGTAGGAACCCAATAAATTGTAGTATTGAAAAAAAAATCAAATAAGGTTTCCTTCTCATTCCTTTAACAACAGAATGTGCTCATATAGATTTGTCTATATAGAACTTACCTGCAATCGGTACTGAATCACTACAAAATGCTACTCGAAAATGGTCAATATGTCAAACAATAGGTATAAACTTACCAAACAAGGGCTTTAAAAACCAAGGTATTGCAGGTATTGCATATATTGCAGATACTCCTGGAGGGGAGAGATGCAAATCATCCTTTAGCAAGTAATAGATTGCCAATGTTGCAAGATGAGTCAGTCCATCAGAAAAACCAACCAAAAATATTACAAATTTGGTTATTGTAATAGATCCAAGTAGCGATGAAAATTGCAGAGCGCTCGATATTGCTCTTTTATCGTCTAACAAAGAAATAATTTCATTCTGATGAAGCTTTGTTTCCATTTTCTAATAAAACAAGTAATTTTGAACAGTTGCTGTCGAGCCAAAATTTTTCTTTTTTAAATAAAACATGGACACTTAATTACATGCATTATAACAATCGCATGCATACACATGCAAGAATTAGATCAGCAATTAGTATAAATTATACCAAATGTTTATGTCTAGGTATTGTTTCTTAAAAATTTCAGTATTGAACTTCTTTCTTCCTTTTCGAAAAAGCTCCATGCTATAACCCATTTATCACGCTTACCTTGTTTAAGTGTCATGCATCTAAGCGATTTCAACTCGTTGCTAGAGATTTCTTTTCCTAAGGTATCTCTCAGAAATTTCAAATTTTTTAGCTTTGAAACTTGAGATGTGTACCAAATTACCCTCTTCTGGAAATATTTGCTTTGGGAGTACATGTTAAGAATAAACTGGGACTCCCCTCCATGCGTTATAATTTCATGCTTTCTACATGTTCTATGACGATTTGGGTGAATACTAGTTTTGGAATCTTCTGCTGAATCATAGTAAGGAGGGTTGCAAATAGCAAATGAGAAATTTAAAGTTTGGATATCAGGTCTGTTCAGTATTCCCAAAAGTATGTTTTGTGGATTTTCCTGAAGTAGAAGGATTATATGATCAGAAAGACTGTTATTTTTAATTATAGAGTCAGAGACTTTTAAGCTATCATTCGAAATATCAGTACCAACCATATTCCAGAAATATATTTTGTTGCAAAGAAGTGAGAGGACACAATTTGCTCCGATTCCAATATCTAGGCCTATTACATTCTTTCCTTTTGGAATCAACTCAGCCGGACAAGGACGTTGATGTTTATCAAGCTTGAACGTTATTCTTTTGTCATTTGACCCAATTTCAGCAAAAGTTTCCGTATTGTAAAAGTGCTCTGGCGTTAAAAGATCTGCAATAAAGTGTACATAATTGGCTCTTGAAGGTATTGTTGGTATCAGGAAGTTATCCGGAATATCCCAAATGATATTGTATCTATAATGTAATAGTGTTTTAGAAATGTAATATAACGCGGTGGGGTTATTGTAGTTAATACGTACATTGCCATTATATGTTTTAATGCACTTTTTAAGCTCTGGGTATTTTTCGGTAAGAAGTGAGAAATCATCATAAATGTGAATATTCCTGTGATGAAGTTCGTTGAATTGCTTCTTTTGAATAGTTTTATTTTTGTTAGTCAGGGTCATTTAAAAATAATCTTAACATAAAGATTGTAATAATCGTTGTTAAAAGGAATATCACTATGTAAATAAACAAAAGAAATACATTTTCTTTAAAAACACGTTGCACAATGAGCAATATTTGATTATTTGTGCTGAAGGTGTCAAAAGGTAAATAATTTATCATCCGTTAATTAAATCACAGCGAATTAGATGCCGCACTAACATTAAATATTTGGTGGGGGCGTACAAATTACGAAAAATAATAGGAAATTTTTTGTTTATGAAACTTAGAATATTTGGAGATGATTCTAAGTATAGAACAAGTTATTGGGTATTTTGATTCCAACAGTGATATTGATATACGCTCTGTAGTTGACGATGATAAAAAAGACGTAGGCAATATTAATTTTTCCCATGAAAAGTTTTATGGTAATGAAATAAAATTATTCAATGACCTACATATAGCTTCAATAATCAATAATAACAAAATATTTATTTATAACATTTCAAAGGCATTATTTCCTTGGAGATGCGTGGATGAACAAATCAGATCTTCAATTAAATCCATATTTAATTTAAGTTTGCCTTTTACTCCTACTTGCAACTGTGGCCTATTTTTTGATAAAGACACATCTATTCTCACCATATCAGTTTCTTCTAACAAAGGAATTCTGCATTTTATTTCCATATTAGTATCTGGGAAGTATGAGTATTCTCTTTCTATAAAATCTACGAGAACTTTAAATACTGATTTGCCAGATTTGAAATTTATTACTCCATTAACAAACACCACGTTATTTATAAACAGTGAGTCCGGATTTTTCGGTGCAATATTGTGTAATAAAACAACCACTGGCGATTTTTCTCCCTTGTTTTCAATAGAAGATTTATCTTCGAAGACTCTCGATGTGTCTGCATTTTTAATCGTGAAAAGAGTAGTGATCAATAAAGATACAGAACATATTTATTTAATAACATTTTCTCAAAAAAACAAAGATTTATCCCTATTGTTGGTGGCAATAAATCTTTCAAGAAAAAACGTTTGCATAACTTTTATTGACAGGGTCTCCGAATTTCCAACTATGGACGGTTTTGTGGAAAACCCTATACTTTCTCTAGTGAATGACACTGATTTATTCCTAATACTCATAAACAATACCATTTATTTATATAGAATAGTGAATTTGGAGGACTTCAGCTCAAAGAAAGAAATGAATTTAAATTATGTGAGATATTTTGATCTCAGCTTTGTGCAAAATAAACAAGACATATCAGTATTTTCTACCCAAATATTCTGCAGTAAATCTGATATTTACGTTGCAAGGGCAGTTATTCCTGACAATGCTTGCTCATATGACGTATATCTTCCGGTTTACGAAGTTCAAAAAATTTGTTTAGAGGGCAGTATCTCGAATACTACAATGAATACAGATAACATGGATGACCCCAAAACTATTTGGAGTCAAGGAGCTCAGATAGTTTATTACGATGGAATTGATTATGATAAGTTGAAATTCCGCATGGGATTAGGCAATGTAGAGTTTTCAGATGTTGACGGCATAACTAGCTCCCTTTTTAGTATAATATTTAAAGAATGCCCATCGAAGATTGTATTGGATATGGCTTTCTTAAGATATTTAAAACTCCTTAAAAATATTATTTTACTGAACTTCAAAGCGGATCCTCAGAAGAGATTACTAGACGCCTTGAATTCAACAACTAGGATTGAAGGATTGGCCGTTTTAATTAGAGAGATTTATTTAAATTTCGAAGACCAATTAATAAAGTCTAGTTTTGAAGGGCATTGTGAAAACAAGTTGGATCATGAGAAAATATTCTGCTTGGTTGCACCATTTATTCTGTTCATAAATTATTTCAAAGTGATTGGTAGCTGTTGCATACGAATTTTTTCAAATAAAGATGAGATATTCATATTATCACCCATATCAATTTCAACCATTAGTAATCTATCAGAATGGGGGTTTAATAGCATATCTTCACTAAATTCATATAAGAAATATTCATCTTTTTATTTACCCTTTGACATAATTGGGCATTATTTGGAGTTTAAATATATTCTATGGATGTTTATTTGTAAAGTAAAAAATGGTTCTGTTAGAAGACACATTCTTGATTTATTTGATTTATATTCCAAAAGGGGGGTTGAGTGTAAAGCGATTATTCTTTCTATAATTATGGAGCTTTCAGAGCTATTATCAAACAAAATAAAATTTTTAAATCAAATAAATTGTATTTATCCACAAAAATCCGATTTTTTATACGATATAAGCCTGATGCACTATGACGCATGGATGCAGCAATTCACACCTGATCAATTTAATGACATTATCCAAGGTATTAATGAGTCAATTATTTATATTTCATTAAGGCATGGGAATTTCATGCTAAGTTTTGCTGAAAAAACATTAAAGGAAAACCTATCTAGTGATTTTCATCAATTGTCAGATCGTGATTTTTGGTATAAAAGGGACATGGAGAAATTAAATCTAGAATTCACTGAACTAATTAAGATAAAAAATGTTATTTTTGTTTTAGATATTTATTTAAAAACAGCAAAAGGTGTTTTAAAATATTTTATCTGGAAACAAATTACTCAAAGCGCAAATTCTGGTCGAGGCTGTGGATTTGAGTTCACCTCAAAATTGTTCTATGAAGGAGTTTCTTTTTTAAATGTAGGAAAATATATGACATCATGTAAGCCTAGTTTAATTTATTATAATGGGATGTTGGAAAATAACTTTCTAAGTGTTGATTGCGAGAGAGGAACTCCAAATCACATTTTATTAATTGATCAAATATACAAGATTTATATGTATTACAGCTCAATTTATAAGTTCTTTTCCTCTGATTTTTTTTTTGACTCCACTGCAAAATTGCTTTCCAATTACATACGCTCAAGTTGTATTTTCTGGGAATCATTTCTGGATGAATTTTGTTATAAATTTGCCAAATACGAAGAAAATATTCAACAAGTTGATTTAATTTATGATTACATTGAAGATCACATATATAATGGGTGCCTAAGCCACAATTTGGCACGTTATATTTTCCACTTAATTAAACTGATTCCATACAAGAAGAATATCTCACATTTAACACATTTAATATTAAACAAATTTTTGAGTGATATTAATTTGGTTGATGAAGTTATTGAATTAATAAAGCCTGAGGTTAGTGAAAACCAATTATTTATGATAAAAGGATTATCATCAAGAGACAATAAAATTATCTATTTTGTTTCATTAGTATTTAAATTATTTGATCAATCAATAAATAAAGTGTACTACAATTCAATATATATAAACTTATTGGAGATCTCAATTAATATATTATGCACACCTATTATTTATTGCTCTCCTAATCAGAAAATGTTAATAAATCATATGCATAGAAAATATTTAATACAATATATTTATTTAGAAGACAACATTTCATATGAAAAAATGGCTAATTTGATTAATAAATCTTTGGTTTGTTGCGATTCAAAATATGAAAAAATGCTGTTTTTGACTACTTTGTGGGTGAAGCATTATTTGTCAATTAAAACCCGTTATGATCGAGAAGGCTTTCATGCAACTTCATCTGCAATATCTGGATTTGAGATCGATGAATTCTATTCCTTATTAATTAAGATATTTTGGAAGAAGTTAAAACAATTCAGAAAGATTAATATTGCAACTTCTTCAGAGCTACCGCAGACTGTTATTTTTATCACTCAGGCAATTTACAATTTTTTCTTGAAAAATTGGAAAAAAGAGAAGAGACACCAAGAAATTTTTACTTTGGCCTATATAAATTCACTAGCTAGATACCATGAATTAATATCATCGGTCGATATAATGGAAATTGTGTTCCCATATAATTGGTATGAATTTATCTGTAGGTATGAAAGTCAAGAGATGGATTCACTATACATTTTTGGCGAAGTCTTCGATAGCTTGAGCGGTTTGTTTAATTATATGAATTTTAATCATCAGATCACAAATGTGTCTGAGTCTTTAAATGTAATTATTTCTTCACTAAATACATACACTATTTATTCTGAAATCCACATTTCAAAAGGATCTTCAAATCAACGACATGTTGGAAACTCCATATGTATACCTAATTTTTTTTTCGATATAGAACTTCCAATCATTGATTTTAAGGAAAAGTGTACGCTTGAAACAAACCAAACAGTTGCATATTTACCCTCTCCTGCGTATATTTCTTATTTGAAATGGTATTTTATTGGTGTGAGAAAACTATTTATCCAAAGTTCACTTGGAATTGAACTATATCAATACTTCAATCACTATGGTAAATACCTAGACAAATACAAATTCTATTTAGAACAAAATGGGGTCTATTTTAAGTCTGTATTTAATTTACAGTTGCCCGGCTCGGAGACACCAGCTAATTTTTCAAGTATATCTATGAATGAAGTAATTTACTACTTGATACTTAATGGTCACTTTGAAACATCATACAGACTGATTGATGTTGCAAGCCAATTTCTAGAAGCATATGACCAGGTTTTGCCATTAAAAGGTGGATTAGTGGCTCTTTCGAATCCTCTATTAAAAGCTAGATTGGAAAGTATGTATAAAACGATTGGATTTTGGCTATTTACATTTTGTCTCTATCTATCAAACAGCACTAATTATTTGAACTCTCTAATTGATGGTGACGGTTTCCTACTAAAAACCAAGGGAAGCATGAAAAAACATTCATTCGATTCATCTGGTTTAAAAATTACAACACTGGATAATATTGTTCTAAAGAGTATTATGCATAGAAATTCGAGCATATCGAATGGAGTGGATTATTCATCTTTTAATGCAAATGTAAATTTTTGGAATTTATTGCTGGACCGTTTGGGTGATTCCCCCTATTTTCTACGTGGTGTTTTCATTTCACTTTTGATTAGTCAAACATTTTACTCTACGGATGGTTCAATGGGGAGTTCTTTTATTTCATCCCTGCCAAATGAGCTACTAAGAATTTATAGTGATCCAGAGTACTTAGTGAATGTTGTTAGAGGTTATCCAATTTCAAACAGCAGTAAATTAAATGTTTTTATGGAAATTGTAGAGGATCTAATTAACTTTAACTTAATTGAAGATACATTAATGTTGATTACAGTCTTGAACAACCAGGTTGAATTGCCGATGTATTTTATAGCAAAGATAAGATATATGATTAGATTATTTGATAGAATGAATGAAAGCAACTTTTCCAAGAAACTGGAATCTATTGTGCTTCAATGACTTAATTAGGAAACTTAGCTTGATATCTAAATATTTAATTATTTTGTATCTCTGTTAATTTATTCGGCGCCGATGCAATCCTGCAATTTATAGGCATGTATAAGGTAGTACATTTAAGCACTAACACGCGACATATGGACTTTATTACTTTATTGCCAAAAGTCGTATTCATATTCTTCATCCCATGGTTAGCTCAAATAATCCAAATCAATTCTTTACCATGGATTGCTGAGCATGAGCTTGGTGACCAATCAAAAATATCTCAGATAATGCGAAAAAGCAACATTCAAAGTGCATTTGAGAAACGAATTCCAAATAGTTATGAAATTAGGTTCAATGAAACATATGGAAGATTACGTAGTTTAATCAATCAGAATGATGAAAAATTATATATGAACAAAATAAACATAATGTACGATTTATTGGCTGAGCAAATCAGGAAAATTGGTTTTAGTTGTCCGACTGATTCAGCCATAAAGGATCAATATTGCAGTGAAAAATATTTTAGTGGGTTTGAAAATGATAAACAAAGAAGTTATTGTGAAAAAGATGTTGAATCCTCGCAAATAGTTTATTCATATGAATCTAACGAGTATTCATTTTCTGACACAGGTGAAATATTTTTGAATTATGAAAATGGAGACTTGATTCTTGATGATCCAAACTGTGTCTCTGTCGTTGTAGATGGGGATGTTTTGATATGTGGAGACCTTACTATTGCAAATGGACAGCTTAATACACTTACTTCATTTGATGCCTTTGAAGCTCAAGGTTTATCTATTGGTGGAACACAATCTATGCACGCAAAGAAAAGATGTATCATTAGAAAGGGTATAACTGTCAGAGGATCTATGATTCTTCCATTCTCTAACTTAATTGTTATTGGGAAGCTGATTGTTGGAAAAAATGTTTATGCTGCGGATATACAAATTGACTTATCTTCAAATATGTTTATCGGAGTTTTGTACTTATTTTCAGATATAATACAAAGCTCGAATATTACTGGAGCTTTTGATCCCTTTTCTCTAACAAGAATTAAACTTTTTCATCTTTCAAATACCTGTTTAAGCAACTTTCAAAACTATAAAGAAACTGATGGAAAAAAAATAATTAACAAGAGACTAGGCTCTCTGTGGTCTGGAAGAAAAATATATGTTGGAAACAGTGGGAAATTATGGGTAAGGGGGGACATTTATGGTGGAGAGGTTGTTATTACAGATGCAGGAATAATTTTTGGTGTATGCGGTGATTTGAAGACTAACACCACCCATGGCTTGGGGATACATATAATGGATTCCGGTTACCTTCACATGATTAATTCATCTGTATATGCAAGTAGACTGTCAGTAATCAGGTCATCTACTTTAACAGTAACAAAGGGAGAGCTAAATATTAATAATATTTTGCTATTACATTCTGCCTCTAAGATTAAAGTTGGTGGAGGTTTGTTGCTTTATATAGCATCTATAAGAGAATCGTCTTCATTGTTTGCGGAATCTCTTAAAGTACTAAATCATGGCATAATACATATAGATAGCTCAAGTGATAACCAAATAATTTCTAATATATTTGATATCGATTATAATAAGTTCGAGGGGAGTAGTGAAGCCAATAAATTCAATGGTTATTTCCAAGTTATTATGGCATCTGATGTAACGATATATGGCGAAGTAATGGTTAGGGGCTCCATTGAAATAAATGATGGGTCTGAATTTGTCTCCATGGGTAGAATGGTTGTCTCCGAAAATCTAGTAATCAACGATGGGTCCATAATTTCAATATTGGGTGACTTAAATTACTCTCATCACAATTTGAATGTTGCTTGTGATGGATATTCACATTGTATCAACGGTTCTATACTTATTTCAAACTCCAGCAATGTGTTTATTGGCAATGGAAGTCTGAGTGTAGGTGGATATCTGGATTTAATTGGATCCGATTTTATTTTAGGAGAAAACTTGGTAATAGGCAAGTCTGTTGTTTCAACCAGAAAATCAAATTTTTTTATAAAAGAGGGAGATCTAATCATTCAGGGTGTTGGTATGACAAAAGAAAAAAAACTTGAACATAAAAGTTTTTTGATTTCTAATAGTGTTTTTTTAATCAATGGAAAGTTAATTGTATGGAATGGGGATGCTGCTATAATTATGAAGAGTTACCTTGAAGCTAAACAGGCTTATATAGAGGGGAGTTTAGGCATGTCTACAAAGTCTTTATTGATTATTTATGGAGATAAAATGAATAGCATAATAGATTTAACTTTTAAAGGAATACATCAAATTAACCTTTTAGTATATGGAAATATGACGGCTGATACATTTTCTGAAGTGTTAATTTTCGAAGGGAGCATATCTATCGAGGCTATAATTCTAGCCTCCGGGTCAAAGATAAGTGTGAAGAATAAAGTTAAAAGTAAAATAGATCCTTATAGAGTAATAGTAGACAGAGTTGTTGTACTACAAGGGAATTCATTAATTGATATTCCGGAGGGGTATATAGTGAATGTTAATAGTGGCATATTGGTTGATGAGTTCTCAATAATGACTTGCAATAAGCTGAGGACAAATGGTGACTTGTTTACTGATGATGGTGGCTCTTTTTTTGCGAATACTGTAGAGATATTTTACCCATCAACATTGGTTTCACAAGATTCATCGAAAATAAATATTGAGCATCTGCAGATTCTTTATTCTAAAGACGAGAGCACTTTAGTAGATAAGTCAGAGTTTTCGGATATTCCACTATTTATTTCCGAAAATGGTGGTTCCATTCATATTCATAGATGTGAATATAGTTGTGAGGAGTTAAAGTGCATTTTGTCGCATTTCGGTATTCGGACTGTAGAGTCCATTATTTCAATAAAAAATAGCAGCCCTGGATTCATTCCAATTAGATCCTCCGTGCAATTTTTTGAGTTGAATTCAACAAAACACAAAGAATTGTATGAGGTAATCGACCCTATTGCATTTATTATTAGGAAAAATCCAGAAGAAAGAAGACAGATTAAGAATAAATCCAAAATAACATTTTCAAAAGGAGAGCAAGTGAGAAGGGGAAGAACTTGGGATATTGATGATAATAAAATAAACATTAATAACGAATCTCATTCAATACAATGGCAATAGTCATTAATCTTAATCATGGATAAAACTATTTTTTTTATTTACCTTCATAGCATGTTTAATACTTCTTTTTAGATGGTTTATTGCAAAATAAAACGAGAATGTAACCACAAGTAGTGCGCATATAAAATATATGTAGCCGTAAAAACCATTCAAGTATATAAAAGGTCCCCTTGAAATATGTTTACCAGAGTTATTTGCGTTTCGAGACAAAATATTCTCCAGAATTTTTAGTTGGTTTTGTGAAAATTTTAGTGGGGTAGTTTCATTCGTAGTAAACATTTTTAATATTGCATCCTTTTGGACTTTCCCAGAAATCACTGAGTCAATATCTTGCATATTTAAATTGAAGTAGCAAGTAATGAGATTTTGGTGGAAAAGAGCTCTAAGTGCATCATTGGAGGTTAACAATTCTTTATCTTTTATAGTGTTTGCCATATTTTGATAAATGTCACGCTTTTCTATGAATTCTTTCTGAGTTAGTTCGAAACAAATTGCCATTTTTTTTTCTTTCTCACTCATAGAAAGATCATTATCTAAAAGATCCAGCTGAGCATCATTTTCATTTGGGCTAACAGCTGAAAAGCAGAATGACATAAAAAGATTGAATAACATTATTATGTATTTTATAGACGCCATTTTAAATTGCAGAATAAAACTTTCAAACAAAGAATTTTATCAAGTGACAATATTCCCCAATTTGCGTGCGCCCACTAAAAAAATGTGGTTACTGAGGAAGAGGATATTAAATAGTTATGCGGCTAATAGTCTTTTTTATAACTACTATATTACTAAAATAGCATGTTAGACCACTGGAGGTGGTAAAAAGTAATTCAGAACAATCCATACAGGATATTTGTTTAAAACTTTTTTTTATCACAAATTTATTAATAAATATGATGCGGGCATAGCCATTATTAACAAGTATTTGCTCCAATGAATATTGAAAATTTATGTAATTATGATTTATTGCAATTTTTTGAGGTGGAATCAAACAAGCTTTGGGGAATATTCAAAGACAATCATTGCAGAGATGCTACAAGGCTGAAAACATGTAGGCGAGTCGCAACGATAGGAGTTGAAATCATTGACAGATATTTCAAAATATTTAATTCGATACCTTGCCCCAAAGAAACAATCTTCGATGAATCTTTTAACGGGAGAATTACGAACGTTTTAAAAATATCTAGATTTTGTCTAGAGTATGTCATTTGGAAATACGAAGATGATGTAGAGTTCAACGGAGCGGGGAAAATGGCCTTATTAGGATTACTATTAAAGACATTATTTTATCAAGGGGACTTCATGGAATGCAGCATCATTCTGGAGCGAATATTAGATGGTAAACTATGCCAAAAAGTTCAGACTAAATATAGATATTTATTTGAATTGTTCGATTACTGGGATTTATTAGAAGCCAAAAAAATCTTCTCTCCAAACATAGTTCATAACCATTTAATTGGAAATCTTTTACTCAGGGAGCTGAAAATACGAAATTTATTTTCTATTACAACTGGCAATGAACTTGAAAGTATAGATGTAACAAATTATAGTGGAGTGGTGGAGGGGGTACAACATTCAATGTTTAGGGCATATGTGGAAACAAACATTAAAGTTATTCCCAAAATAAATTTTAAACAAAATTTGGTTTCACTTTTTGAGCGTATATATTTAAGGTTGGAATTATCTCATACATTTAAAATTAAAGGCTTTGAGAATATTCATAACACGATAGCGAATTATTACAAGTGTTTAAAACAAAGCAAAGTAGATAAAGTTGAATATTCTTTCGAAAAAAAACGAGATAATACAAATACTGACATTTTTACATACTTGGAATATATTATGCAACTAAATATAGCAGATAACATTGATAAAAATCTATTTAGCCCATCTCAGTATCTAGAAAATTACTTGAAAGGTCTAAACGAAGAGTTATATTCAAAAGATTTTAGAAATGAGGCTAGGGTAATTACGGAAAGAAGGACAAGAAGTAGAAATAGCAATAATAGTGGATCTACTCCTTTAAGCTTAAATAAAGAAACTGAATATTATTTAGGGCATGATTTAGAAAGCCCATTGAAGCATTTAATCTATGATATTCTAGGTAACACTATCATGCCTCCGAATTGCAATGATAAACAATTTAAGATTTTGTTCCAAACAATACCATATAGCTGCTACAATCTTATACAAAGCATACTAGGAAAGGAGGAGCTTCAATGCGGCGATGTATTTAATTTAAATTTCAACAGTAATTTTCTAAATATTGAACAATTTGATGAAATGATAAACAAAGAAGCAGCCAAAATAACAAAGGAGTTAATAGGGGTGACAGAAAAAAGTGTTAATTATCAAGACTTAATTATATTGTTAAGTGAATTAAAAAGTGATCACTGTATTAATCTGAATAAAAGTATAACCGTGAAAAATGAAAAAATAAAATTCGTGTTTACCAATGTAATGCCATTAATAAATAATTATTTACTGTCCGCAGAAATCTTATTATCATCAATATTGAAGTTCATATATTTAAAATCAGCTAAAACATCACACATGTTAATTGAGAAACTAAGTATTATATTTTTTAATATAGTGGAGCAATTGTTCAATAATTATGTTGAATTAGTCAAATATACGATTGGCTTAATTGAATTTCCTATAAGCAATGTGTTGACAGCCCATTTAAATTGCACATACTCGTTGAATTTACAAGATAGAAAATATACTTTGATTCCAACAATAGACAGATTATATGACTTATTATTTAGGGTAGCAGAAACATCAAGAAAAGAGATTTTAGTATTACTTCGCAATGTTATGAAGAATTTAATAGTGTTCATGTTTATCACAAAAAGTATTATTTATAATTATAAAAATGACAGAATTATGAAGTTTTTTGATCAAATAAAATCAAACTTCTTGTTTTTAATTGATATTATTACTCTTGCCAAGGAGAGGGACTGTAATATTATTCTTTCTAATATTGATATATTTACCAGAAAATTGTTCATAATATTTAACATTCTCGAAATACCCATGGTAAAGATTTGTTTAGATAGTGAGCTAATGCTTGTATTGAATGACGATATAGTAAATATGAAGGAGTATTATAATAAAATGTATTTGATATTGGATTTGTCATCTAACTTTGACTATAAAGAAGCTGATGATGGTTCGGCAGGTTACAGCTCCATACTTTTTTCAAATAAAAATATTAATATAATAAAAAATAGATTCTTGAATTGGAAACATATTCTGGATTCTAAGTATAACTCGGAGCTATCTCTAGATTCTGTGAAGTCCTATGCAATATTTTTAAACAATAACTACCTTGATTATCTGTTTTTAAAAAAAACAATTACTGGAATTAAAATTGAAACGGCCAATGAACATTTTCTTGTAAACCTATACAATTCAATTATTGATATAAGTTTACATTTCTGTAAAAATGAAGTATTTGAATCAATTTTAAATGGGATACTAATTCCCCTAATGAAAAGTCTGATATTAATTATGAGTAGTGATCTTCAATACTTGAATTTTAATTATTTAATAATAAATAAAATAATATTGAGCACAACAAATTTATTGCTAAATATAACAGAGTTATACGAATCAAAATCGATGTCCAGTGAATTCAGTATGGAAAAATCGTTTTGTGATCTAATTTCAAAAAGTATAATAATAAATATCTCTTGCATACACAAAGTTTTTATGAATCTCTTCTCAATCAATATATTAAATTTACAATTCTTGAAAAATTTAATGAATTTATTGATCGCGTTGTTCGATTTTTATAAATGCTTTGGCTCTATGGTATTAATATCTTCCAACTCTATATTAAATCTAATGAAATATTTAATATACTTGGAGTTTTTAGTGGAGTCAGTTAGAGATAAAAACATAGAAATAAAGGATATTAAGAACTACTCAAAGACGATTGAATTTGATTTGCATAAAAGGCATATATTCAATAATTATTGTATATTAACTTCATTTATTGAAAATTCAATTAAAAGCTGTGAATCCCCAGATCTAACTTCAAATAAATTTATTCCGAATAGAGAGTTCGACTTTTTGTATTCGATTAAAAATACCAAAATCTTATTGTTATCCAAGGCTATAAAATTTGGTTTATTCTTAAACTTCACAAATGTTGAAACTTGGTTCAGAGAAATCTATGTCTTTGTTCAAAAATACAAAATAAATAAGCACTTTATTCATTGGAATTCAGTTTTCTTACAGTGTCAGCAATTTGTAGAAAAGTACTTGAATATATATAAATTCTTTAATGTTAAAGTTTTACAAAATAAAAAATCAAACCTTTATACTTCTCTACCAGAGCACGAAACGGAATTTTTAGAATTGCTTGGAATCTTACTTCAACTACTTTATGGTATACCTGTTTGCCCATTACCATCGCCTCCTTTCAATAAAATGCCTATATTTAATCAAGCGTCTATCTATGATGATTTATTCGCTATTAATAAAACCATTCTCAGTCCTACAAACTTGAAAGATATATTTAACGATTGGCTAATAAGTAAAATTATAGAGAATAGAGACCATCAGAAAGGCGAGATTTTTGAATATCTTTCACCATACTCTCCATTACTAGCACTCTGTTGTAATATATTCCAAATGTTAATAAACTGTACTTCCTTAACAGAAAAACAGTACTCTGATAGCAATGTAAAATTCTATACATCAATTATTGGACTAATTGAGAAGTTATTTTTTAATGGAAAGAGTTTTAATGATTTAGATGACTCTATTTGGAATTTCATCGGATCACCACTATTTTATCCATCGTTTATGAATGATTTAGATATTGATAATAAAAAAAAGATTTACTTTGATATTTATACTCGAAATACAACAAGTGATGGACTGTCTTCATTGCTATATAACTCTAAAGTTTCGGATCAAATCTTAAATTATTATGATAACATTATGGTGGTTTCACCCTCAACCTATTATTATGAAATTAATAACTCTGAAAAAACATGTTCAAATATTAATGAAGAACTATTAGATATTATTTCTGTTTATCATGGAACCAACAATCTAGCAATTGTCTCAATAGAACCATATCTATATTGTAAGTTTTATTATGCAAATCTTTTGGATGAGTTTATGAAGTCTAATATGGATATTAAGCTTTTAGATAATAGTTTGGATCAACCACTATTTCAATTAAAAAGCAATAATGAATTTATTTCTTTTTCTGAAGATAAAATGTTCATACAATTTAATCGGAAAGATCATCTAAAAAAGCATATTCCTTTCAATTTTTTGAATGACTGCTTTATCTCATGTATTCCAGCTTCATATAAAGATAGATCATCAAATTTATGGAGCCCAATCAAATTTGGAATAACAGGAAGTAACATGCAATTAACTCTTAACACATTATTTATGTATTTGAAATGGCTAAATATGAATCTATTTTTGGTAGGAAATTGTGATTTGAAATTAATTACATGCGGTATTAGTGTGTTGAAGCAGATAATTTGTGAACTTGATGACTATGACGCATTAGAGAACATTATGGAAAATAAATATCCAATTGTACTAAGCAGAATAGTTGCTCAGGCGATTTATTTATTAGAATGTGAAATTAAACTTTACAAAAAATTAACTGTATTACAAATGAAAGCACATCTACGTGTTAAAAATATTCTCTCAGCTTCTTTTGACCAAATAATAACAAGGTTTATCCATATCAAAGGCGTTTATAAAAAAGTCAATACTAAATATCTCTTAATGTATTTAAATGAAGGTATTAGTCTATCAAAGCTTGAGAATGGATACAGAATAATACCTAGAGATTTAGATGAAGGCCTTTTATTAAATGCAATTGAAATATCCTCAGAGATAAGAACACTAATTTTCACAGAACTAGCACCCACCTTATTTTCTGAAAATAAAGATTGGTGCTCTATATATTCAAATTCATTCCAGAGCCACTGTTGCATCTGGCTTCCTTCATTCATTGAATCAAAGACTCGATTCAAACTAGCGAAATTACTCATTTCTTCGTTCATTAAAGATTTTAGTGACAACTATTTAATCAATGCAACTTTTCAATTGAAAAATGCGTATTATCTCTCAGTTGAATCATTAGTTATTTGCTATTTGATTGTAACTGGAAATACTGAAGATATAAATTTATTATCCGAAATATACAAAAATAAAACATCTAAAGATAAAGAATTGATGAAGTATTTTAAATCTAAAATATTGGATATTTATGGAGTTATTTTTAATACTTATTTAAATAAACTTCCAGAGGGCAGCCCACTAAATAGCAAGTTAAAATGCACAAAAACTCCAGTGAACATATCTTACTCCAACTTTAGTCCTAATATCGCATGCATCTTATTTTATTTTTATAAATCATTCTCAAACCTTCAGTCAATTAAACAATTCATAATAATCCTAATTAAAAACAGCTATATCGGTTTGAGTAAAAATGAAGTATTCGAACTAAAGAGTCTAGTTATGATCAACTCTGATTCACTTGATCATTGTGGTATTAAGGAGATGATTAATGAATTAATTTTTGATGAATTAGATTCAAGTCAAACGGCATTAAAAAAAAATAGATTAACACAGTCCTTACTTACGCCAGTAATAAACCATTCTTTCTCACACTTCTCATTAATAAACTTTATACTTTTGAAGGAGAGTACAAAACTCCTAATGAATTACTATCAAAAGTACTTTTTAGCTAATAAGAAGATTTTAGGCTTTTGTGGATTTGAGCATAATAAAATGATTGTAGACCACTATACAGGTTTATATCTTAGAAGAAACAGAAAATGTATACTATATAAATATAAATTTATGTTTGCATCCTCCTTAATGGTAATGGTAATTAGAAATGACATTGTTCCAAATATTAATGATATAATTTTACTATGCGCTAGCTCTAATGTAGCTCAACACGCATATTACAACTTAAATGGTCATCTAAATCATTGTAGTTCGTTTATTTTTTTCTCAGTGTACAGTACACTAATTGGTAAAGAAAATAATTATTGTAATATTGGTGAAATTACCTATTATTATTTGGATAGTCTTAACCAAATATTGGATAATTTGATTGATTTACTCATCAGCGAATTTAAGACGATTAGACAGCTGCCTGCGATCGAAAGCTTTGAACACACCATAAATGATCAGATTAAAAATGGTGGAAAGAAAGGTGTTAATATTAATTTGATTGATTTTGGAATTGTTAACTGGAGTGATGTTTCTGAATCTGGGTGTTATAATATATCATTGAGTATTATTGAGAAGGCTTTAAACGAAATAATCGATATACTCGAATTTGTTGATAATATTTCCCTACCAATTGATGGTAGGCTACTTTCAAATTTGTTTGGCTTAGTTATTTTATTTCACAAACATGAAGTAATGCACCACAATGATAATGATTCACAAATCAACAAATTTACTCAGTACATTCCACTAAATGTAATAAAACAACTTGAAAGAGTATTAGGGAACTTTGTCTCTATAAATATTCCGTTCTCAATTCAGAGCAAAATTGGGAAATTTAAATTATCATTGGAGACCGCTTTTATTAATATAATTAATAAATCATTTACATTCTCTATTGACTACAGAATTGACTTAAGCAAAAGCTATCTCTTTGAAGTTATTTATTTACTCATACAATTTTTTGGAATTTCTTTCAACGGAGTAAACAGCTCAAATAGAATCTGTACAGGGTTTAGAGGGGCCGAAAATATCTTATTAGATGAAATGCAGTCCGCGTCCAAAAGATTAAGGCGTGATGTTTCACTATTTGATTAAATATAACATAATAGTGGTACTGAACACAGGTTTATCTAATTCTCGCAAATCTATATTGTTTATTTATTAATAATGAATGTGCAAGCAAATTTATTAAGTCAGGCAGATTCTAAAGAACTAGACAACGAATTATTAAGCAAGGATTTTGGATATAAATTGGATCAGTTAGTGGAAATTGCTGGATTTAATTGTTCATCTTGCATACTACATTGTATTAATCATCGCCTTCTAAATAATTGTGCTATTAATTCTATCAGCGATTCATCCAGCAGTAGGCCCATTATAGTTTTCTGTGGTCCTGGGAATAATGGCGGTGATGGACTTGTGATAGCAAGGTACCTTAAGTTATTCGGTGGATTTCCAATAGTAATATGTCCAAAAGTGGGCAAACATCACTTTTTTAATAATTTAGTGTTACTATTAAAGAGTTTTGACGTTCCAATTTATGAAAAAATTGAGGATGCAAGGAGCATTAGCAACTCCGTCTTATTTATTGATGCATTATTTGGATTTGGTTATAATAACAATAAAATGGATCCTTGTTTTAGTGAAATTCTGGGATTAATGATAAGCGCTGCCAAACTTAATATTCCCATAATTTCTATTGATGTTCCTTCAGGATGGGAAGTAGATATGAAAGAAAACAATAATGAATACAGAATAAAGCCACAAATTTTAATCTCACTAACCGCCCCTAAACTATGTTCCAAATATTTTGATGGCACTCATTTTATTGCATCTTTATTTGCGACACGCGAAATCATGTGCAAATATAAAGTAGAGTACGTCTATGACTTATTTCTAAGAAAAAATGCAACCCAATTTATTCTACTTCATCAAAAAGATTATTTGTCCACAGTTTTTTGAATGAATATTCGTCGGAGATATCTTCAATGCTACAATTACTGTAATATACTGTACTTTCTTTATAGCTACCTAAAGTGGCGTTAGAATATAGACAGTAACTATCACTATCAATTCCCTTGTCGGTTGGAACTTTAAATTGTTCTGCTCCCCCTGTTATATTTGATCTGTGCTCACTTCCTTCCCAGCTAACCACTCTGCCACTTTCTAAATTGTATTCCTTCCACGCCCAGAATTGATTATAATTTCTTGCTCTCATTACAAGATTCCAATCACACTCAAACAGAATAGGGAGTTCTAGTTTATTATTGAATTCAATGTTGCCATTTTTTAAATACATGGTATCTTTGGCTTCTATTTTATCGATTAAACTAACATAATTTGCTTTATCTAGACATTTTCTTGATTTGTAGTTATAAAGCATTCGGTTTCCAAGAATGAATGCCCACTTTTGTGTTTCATCCAGATGATTGCATGTGTCCAATGCTAAGATCTCGTAATCTATCGTTCTCTTAATGTTATAACTCGAAACATCGTTCGGAACTACAGTCATTGGAATTTCAAAGTAATTTTTGTTTTTAGTAAGATCAGCCACTTTACTTCTTATTGACAAGCAAAGTCTGCTTTTTAAGTGCTGGATATGGTGAAAACTGTAATATAACTCACGCTGCCTTTCAAACGCTGGTCTAAATTTTTCAACGTACCACTCAAATGGTTTACACTTCAATGTATGTTTTATGGAAAGTCTCTCAGTAAGCCCTTTTGTAAAACTAGCAGGCAAATAACCTATTACGTGATAATTCTTGAAATATGTTTCATAAAATTGCTCACTAAGCCATACAAATGCTGCCCTTTGATGATTACTGTTCATATTGTCTATTAGCATTTTTTTGTATTCAAAGTCATTATATCTTTTGTTCAGATTACTCCTATCAAAGATGTGCCCAACTAATGAATTCCTTACAACATGTATTTCCCCTCCGCAAAGCCAAACCCTGAAACTTTGTTCAATATTCTCCCCACCCCAAAAAAGCATCCCCGGGTCGTATTTACCACTTTCTTCCCACCACTTTTTCGTTATCATTAATATTCCTCCAGAAGTTATTGGGATTTCTGGCAAACCATCATCATACCAATGGAATGCAAAGTTCCACTCAATCATCATTTTTGCCCCAGCGGTCCCAATATCACTCCAGTCAGAATTTGAAATGCTTTGAACGATTGGGCATACGATTCTCTTATAATTTTCCCTAATCGAATATACAAGTGCCTCAGACCATCCTTTTTTGGGCTTACAGTGTCCATCCAAAAAAAATATATTGGGGCCAACTGCAGCATCTGCTCCAATAATTTTTGATCTAATCAATCCTTCGCATTTCTTTAGCCTTATTATTTTTATAAGCCTCTTATAGCTATCAGGAAGCTCTTTTTCAAGTATATCATAAACAGGGTTCTCACTATAGTCGTCAACAATAATTATCTCTCTTAGTAATTCCCTTGGAGTCGCTTCAATTGTATATATAATAGTTTTGCTTATGAATTTGTCTTCATTGTGGGCTGGAATTACAATGCTAATTCTATCGCTTTCCCTAAAATGAGTTGGCTGATAGGCGGAACTGGAAATATTCATTAAATTAAACGGGGGAACACTAACAGTTGTATTCAAATATTTATCGCTGAAGGATCCTTCATTTCTCAAATTAATAAATGTATCAAATTCGGACTCTAAATACTCGATTCCATATGCGTTTAAGTTCCCTGAATTATCAGAATTTGAAGTTGTTTTATTTGAAATAGACCTATAAGCCCAACTATCAAGCAGCCAGTTTGAAAAGTCAGTTATAGATAAATTAATAGGTGGGCTATAAATAAAAACCGTGTTGAAATACCTTCTTTCTTTTGTATAACGATTTATTAAAAATATCTTTTCAACTGAGCCATTCTCATTCATTACACCATAAACCCAGTTATCATAGAATGATGTAAATATTAAAATTAATGTAGCAATAATTGTCAACAACCAACCATATCCTTTATTCTTTTTCTTCACAAGCTTCCTGGACCTATTGCTATTTGTAGATTTCTTGGCAACACTCTGTTTAGTAGTGTAAACAGAACCATTGGAATAAAGCTTCTTTAGTTCAATATTAACATCTTCCACGTAAAGCGAAGTAATTGAAACCCTCGAATCACTGGTTGCTCTCTTACGACTTGGGAACCTGGAAAAAAAAAAGTCTATCAGAACTAGTTCGGTAATCAAAATTAGATCAACTACCAACCTCCGTTTAAAAAAAAAAATTAGAAAAAATAGAACAGCAATTAGAAAAGCCCTACAGAAAACTCGGTTCTTGCCAAGTTTAATGGTTTTAGCTATTATTGCTTTGGGCTTCATCTCAGAGGAATAATGTTTAATAATTATTAGACTTGGCGGCGAAGGTGTGTGCATTATGTGGAAGGCTAATAAATTGCAGTTGTCTAACCCAACTGCGGTCAAAAAGCAGATTAAGTCAAGGCACTTAGAAAACGAGTTAAATATTCAGGATATTTTAACCAGAGCACATCATACATTCCTCACCATCGTTTAGATTTGACGGTCTTAGTGGGCAAGCAATGATTTTTTTATCATCGGACTCCAGCGCCTTGCGTTTATTCTCCAATGTATCTCTTTCTTTGTCAGATTTTAGAAGTTGTTGATCCACAGTGAACTGTATTGGGCGTGTTGCGCTTTGAGTCCTCAAATAATAGATACCGGTTTTCAGACCCTTTTTCCAACCATAGAAATGCATGGACGACAGTTTTGCAAAATTGGCATTCTCCATGTGAATATTCAAGGACTGAGATTGACAAACATAAGGGCCTCTATCTGCTGCCATATCAATCACAGTTTTCTGTTTAATCTCCCAAACGGTTTTATAGAGCTCACGAATATGTTCTGGAATCGATGGAATGTTTTGGATGCTACCATTATTGGCGATAATATTTTGTTTAAGTTTATCATCCCATAGCCCAAGTTCAAGTAAATCATTAAGTAAATGAGGGTTAACAATAAAAAACTCGCCAGACAATACCCTCCTGTGATATATATTCGACGTAAAAGGCTCAAAGCTCTCATTATTACCCAATATTTGCGATGTTGTCGCAGTTGGCATTGGTGATATCAGGAGAGAGTTCCGAAGCCCATGTTTTGAAATTTTTTCCTTAAGTGAATCCCAATCACAAAGCCCAGAATCAGGCTTAACTCCCCACATATCAAACTGTAAAATACCTTTGCTTGCAGGTGATCCTGAAAATGTCTCATATGGCCCATCTTTCTCTGCAAGCTCACAACTTGCTTCAAGTGCTGCGTAGTACATTGTTTCAAAAATGTCCTTGTTTAGCCTTCTGGCCTCTTCAGACTCATATGGCATGCGAAGCATCATAAAACAGTCGGCAAGACCTTGGACACCAATCCCAAGTGGCCTATGTCTCAAATTGGAAGTTCTGCATTCTGGAACAGAATAATATCCGAAATCAATAATTTTATTTAAATTCCTGGTAATTACCTTTGTAACATCCCTTAACTTATCGAAGTCAAACGTTTTTTTTTCTTTATCAACGTACTTTGGGAGTCCAATTGATGCTAAATTACAAACTGCAACTTCGTCCGCTGCAGTATACTCCATTACCTCTGTACACAAATTACTAGAAACAATTGTTCCCAAGTTCTTTTGATTGCTTTTACTATTAGCAGCATCTTTATAACAAATATATGGAGTCCCTGTCTCGATCTGGGCCTGTAATATTAAAAACCAAAGTTTTTGTGCTTTCATAGTTTTTCTTCCGCGCCCCTGCCTCTCATACTCCTCGTACAACCTTTTAAAATCGTCCCCCCAGACATCCTGCAACCCTCTGCATTCGTCAGGGCACATTAGGGTCCAGTCTTGATCCTTTTCAACCCTCTCCATGAATAAATCAGGAACCCAAAGTGCAGGAAACAGGTCACGGCATCTCATCTCCTCCTTTCCATGATTCTTTCTTATCTCAATAAACTCAACAACATCCAAATGCCATGGCTCTAAATAAATTGCAATTGCGCCTTTGCGTTTACCCCCACCTTGATCAATATATCTAGCTGTATCATTATAAACACGCAGCATTGGTATTAATCCATTGGATCTTCCATTAGTACCACGGATATAAGATCCTGTCGCTCTAATATTGCTCACTGCCACACCAAGTCCACCGGCAGTTTTACTAATATTTGCACATTTTGTTAATGTATCAAATATACCACTTATGGAGTCCTCCGGAATTCTTAACAAAAAGCAGGAGGACATCTGTGGTCTAGGAGTGCCGGAATTGAATAAGGTTGGTGTTGCGTGTGTAAAATATTTTTGTGATAATAATTCATATGTCTCGAGTGCAGAATCAATATCCCCACAATGTATACCACATGAAACTCTCATCAAAAGATGTTGAGGCCTTTCTACAATTTTGTTATTAACTCTAAGTAGATAAGACCTTTCTAATGTCTTAAATGCAAAGTAATCATACTCGAAATCCCTAGAGAAGTCCATCTTCGAATTAATTTTTTCTCTGTTCTCCATAATGAAGTCGTAAACATGCTTTGAAATAAGAGGAGCAGATTTACCTTGGATGTCTTTAAAATTAAACAGTTGCGATACAACATCACCAATATCAGAAGATGTGTTTTTGTGCAGATTGGATGTGGAAATTCGAGCAGCAAGCTTAGAAAAGTCATTATGGGTTGCTGCCATGTATGCACATGTTTGCGATGCTAGTTCGTCCAGTTCAGATGTTTTAATTCCACTATACATACCATTTATCACAGCCTGTGCAACTCTTGCAGGGTCAACTAGTGGATGTAATCCATAGGATAATTTACTTATTCGACTAAGAATCTGGTCAAATGATACGGGCTCCACTTCGCCCTTTCTGTTAACGACATACATTATTCTCGATTATTTTCGGAGCACAAGTCAAAATTTTCGAATTTGCACCGTTAGATTTATTAACCTCGAAACCCAAGAAAGGTATGGTAAAACAAATTCCCAATTTCCTTTAAACAGTGGGGCATTTCGAGCACATTTCCACTGTTTAAGTGGGGAAAGAAATATAGCATATATTGTGGGGTGCCGCCAGGTTTCCTGTAAGGGCTGTTGGTTATTGTACATTTAGCTTGCTTAAAACAGTCTGAATATTGTTGCTTTGGTATTAAATTGCCTCCACCGCGTAATATAACTCATTAACGAGTTCTAGTTTCCGCTTTATGAAGAACAATCATTTTAAGTTGTTACATATTTATCCCCTTCCAAGCACTAGTCTAACTATAAACGTGGCAGATGCAATATGAAACTGTCCAAAAAAAAATGAAACTCTAATAATGTAATGTTGCCCGTAATCCTACACTTAAAACTTACCAGAATGTAATCGCCTAATCCCAGAACAATGTTGAATCTTTGAATAAAATTGTCGTATCCCTTTGCTCCGATTTTTGATAAAATGAACATTGACGTAGTTATTATAGATAGGATATATATGAGAATGCCTAGGAGAATGTTATGGGAAAAAATGTAATGCAAAATTAAAAATTACCTGAAAATCCTTTAATCCCCAAAACCCCAGCAATAATCCCAAAAACAACTATCCCAATTAATCTACATTGTTTCAATACACCGTTATTGTTCTCTATTGACTGGTTGGATTTTATTATGGATTTTACTTTGTATTTCATTTCTATATTATGAGAAATTTGATATTGAAATGTTTAGCGCATAACGTTGGAAAGTAGCAGATACGTTATTCCTGATTCAATAACTTCTATATAAATTATTAAAAGCTTTCACAAAAACTATTTCTTACATTTTTAAGGTAGCAAAACTTTTATTTAAATTTTCTCAATGGAACATTCCAACTGACATTTATTTAAAATGTATGACAAGCCGTTCTATATCTCAACAATCCAAGGGTGGGGAAAAAACAAATTTCCAGATTCTACTATATCAGATTACAGGGACACTATCACCCTTTTTGGGGCTGTGAGACCAAATGTTTTCAACGATAATGACAATAGTTCAACATTTAATCAGGCCTGGAATTTTTTTATTTCCAAATTTCTTAAGGGCCTTCAACTTGAAATGAGTAATGGGCTTAATAAAATACTTGAGAACATTGCTTCTTTAATTTACCAGGATATCGACTACGAGCTGCCCATTATAGAAGCACTTTCAGGATCAAGTAATACAGATCATTTTATTGTATTCAACACTTTAGAAAAGTTTCTCCATAGTCACGGCCACAAATATATAGTGTTTTTGGATCACGAAAAAATAGGCCTAGAGGGTTTGACCATTTCAAAAATATTGGATAATGTATGGTTTAGTATAGAGCACGGATTTTTAAATCTGCTTATTGAAGAAATTAACAATGTTTTTTCTGATGAATTGAACTTTGAAAATGATACACCCACCAGAATTTCAATAAACACAAGTACTTTAAGCAAACGAAAAGATAGAAAAATAATAGATAGAGTCGATCTAGTTACAGAGAAATGTTGTGGATACAAATTTAGAGCAAATTCTGCTCCATTCGAAATTGATAGTCATGAATTTTACATTCAGAGCTCAGATAGACTGTTAAATTTGAAAGTAGAATTATCACATGATAAAACTCCAAGACCTCATTTATCCAAAAACAATAATACTCAGAGGAGCCTAAATATTACTAAAGGCTTCAAGCTGTTGGGTTCTATTTTTAAAACTGCTAAAAAATACCACTTGAATTTTAATCCAATAATTATCTTATTCCCAAGTGTTGAGTGCCTTGCACCAGGGCAATTAGGGCAATTTCTTGAAATTATGTCTCAACTAAAAGAAACATATAAAGTTCCTTTCGTAATAATACTGGGTATTTCATCCAATATATTATATACACAGCAAGTTATCGGCCAGTCAAATTGGAATAAACTGAAGTTTGTGTCTGTAAATTTAATTGACTCTAAGAAGGTTTTCTTTAGATCTATAATTAACTCGCTCCTATGTTTGGACGACTATACTTCAAATTTTCTATTAAAAGGGGGCTTTAAAACGCTTGAAGATATGAGCCTCCCAGAAACGTTAGAATTAAATGGTTCTTCAGATGATATAGAAAATTCTGAGTCAGACGTTTTTCCATTCAAGATATTATCTACAGAGTGCGTTATACAGCTAAAAGACCACTTCTTTCAGTATGACTGTTGTTTGACATTTTCGCTCAAGACGATTTTTGTGATGTTCCAATTATACTTAAAAAACAGTTCTCTTGACATTTTTTTTCGTACCTCAAAATATATAAATCCAGAAAACTTGGTTAAAAATAAATATCTATTTGATCAACTGAAGCTTAAGTACCAAATAAATAAAAAAAAATCGCAAGATTTATACGATGGATTGAAGGAGGGAGCGTTGGCTGAGTTGGACGAACTCAGATCCAATATAAATATCATAAATTTAGGGTTATGTATTCTAAACATTACATTTTTAGAACTATTAAATATGTTCGATCTAAATGAACGATATAACTTGATTTTTGAATGGGTGGAAGCCATTGAAAAAAATGACATGCATCAATTGAAAAAAAAAATAAGCAGCTTAGCACTTACTATTAAAAATATAAAGCCTAACACATCTATTTTTTCAAAAATGAATAATATTACTGAGATATTTTTTATCCGAAATATGAAGTCATTTAAAGAAAAAAGTCAAATACTTGGCATGAAATTTGTGTGGAATATTAACACTTTCGAGAGCAATATTTATAGACTCTTCGTATCACGATTTGACTCTCCAACATCCCCTGGGTATATTTTAGACAATATTTTTCATTCCTTCAATAACACACGCATTAGTGCAATACGCAAACAATTGGACTATCTTTTAGATGAAATGCTGATGCCAAATTTTATTCAAAATACAATTGATTGTAATATAAATAATGAATACAGTATCTCTGATGATTTCTCTTTGATCTACAAAATATACTGTGCGAACAAAGGAAGTAAAATCAACTTGTTCAAGTTTTTTGCAACATTTTGTAGCAAAGTGATAGAAAGTTTTAATCAAAATAGCGCAATTCCTACAGATAGTAAGAAACATGAAGAAATAGATGATAAAATACTACTCAATTTTTTGCCAGAACCGTACGATAATCTGTTTTGTAGATTTGTTCGAGTCATTAATACTTTCCAGTTAATTGGACTACTCTACCTGCCACAAAGAAACACAAAAAATGAACAAGAGAACATTTTTCGAATGAATTCCAATCGTTCTAAAGGTCACAGTATGGAAAATGAATACTCCATAAAATACGCAGATCATCATTTAAAACTATTGCTTAACAATATATATGCACATAAATTATATTGGGGAAACAGTATGGAAACATCTGAAATGTTTTGTAATACACGCGAAGTTACCCCCGAAAGTCATATGTTCAACATAGAAAACATGGAGTTATCAAAATCAAGTACAAATACAAATATTACAAGTAATAATAAACGTAGAAACATTGCGCCTTGTGTTAAAGCTGATAATTTAAATAATATTGGGAAAGCCAAAAAAACTAAGCTTGAAATTCTTAAATTACGTGCTGCGGAGTTTAACCAAAAAAAAATTGCCACATTTAAAAGCGTCCGAGCACAAAAGGCAGTAAGCTCTACAGATAAAATTAGGAATTTGAGACGTCCAAATATGTAAATTAAATAGTCTCATTTTTATTTAAACGCACATCCCATTTCTTTTCAAGTTTCTTGTGAACCTTTCTTAAATGGGGCGATAATGTGTTCACTATGCATCGGCCCTTCTTGGTTCCCAAACAAATTATTTTCAGTTATTGTGGGTACAACTCTTACCACTCTGGATCCCCAATCAATCACTTTTCTAGGGAAATAACCATTTTTTTTTCTATAGGTTTGACAGCTTACAGGGGTTTGTATGTAGCTTTCGAGGAAATCTGGTATTGCCCCGATTATCGCCGGGACTTTGTACGCCACCCCACTCTCAGTTTCGCATGAGTCTTTTATTTCACTGCTATCTTTTCTATATATTGTATTTGATTTCGGTCTAGAGGTATGGTCTGTTATTCTATGTCCAATCATGTTTGGATCCAAGCTAATTCTAGGAGTACATCTATGTATTTCTTGGTCATTGTAAACATCTATTTGTTTAAATTCCAACAATTGGCTCTCTTCATTAGGCCTATTTGTTTCAGTTATTAATTGCCGGTTCTCTTCAAGTAGTATTTCATGCATTTCTTTCAATTCGTTAAAATTGTATAGCAAGCTTTCATATTTCTTCTCTAGAGATCTGTTTTCTTCTTTATAACGAATCAGATCACTAGACAATCTGTTTCTTTGTAAAATAAACTGCTCAGTCTCTTTTTCAGATTTATTATTTTGAAAAATAGAATTTTGTACATCAAATTTGTATTCTTCGGACTCCTTAATTAAAGATTTTAATTGTTTTCTTAAATTCCTATTTTCCAACTTTATTTGCTCAGAAATATACCTTTCTTTGTTCAGAATGTCGATTTGACTATACAAGTAATCCTCTAACTCAGTTATCATGTGAGAGATTTTTCTGATGGCGTTTTCATCCCTTTTCAAAAAAAAACTATTTTTCTCTTTATAGGAACTCATAATGACTCTCTCCTGTATATATTGGAGAGAAATTTGTAATTCTCTAAAGTTAGAGAACATAGTTTGGCCTTTCCAAGGTAGTCTTTCAGATGAGTCGATATATGTCTCACCATTATCGGAGTTTCCAATAATAGAGTTGCTGTTAATATTGCAGTCCGCGTATTTATCAACCACATTTGTTTTATAACTAGAGATTGCTTTTACTGAGCTGTTATCTGTGCCACCCCTAGCGCTAATAATATTTGTAGTTAAATAGTTATTAGTGCAAATCGTTGTGTTAACACGGCTATCCAAATATTCCCTTAGCCACTGCAGTATCGAATTACTAATGTCTACAAGCTCCAAAAACATAATCGAGTTCTCATCTTGTGGTATTTGGTTCAATACATCCTGCCAGTAGGTAGATGACTCATTACAAATATCTTTAGAAATTATTTCAAGAATAATCGAATGAATCTGTTCAACGGTTAAGCCAACACTCCTAGCCCCTAATTGATCAATTTTATAACTATTATCCAAACGACTAAGTTTATTTTGTTCAGTTGTCTCGTCAATTATTCTGTCTCTAAGGTATATCATTCCATATAATATCCCATCACAGTCCTGTACAAAATTAATTAAACAGTAATGTCTTAACAGCTCTTCATATAATCTCCAAAATTCAATGAAACAGATACCGATTGGGTTAACCCAAGAACTGTTTGATTTAGACAGAAATAAATCTATTTCTATTTCCATTTTAGCAGATAAAAATTGTATTGCTGCTTTACATGGAACAAAATCTGTGTAATCATTATTTAAACTCCTCAAAAGTTCCGCAAAATATTCAATAGAATGTATCGCGATATCGCTTATGGTCATAGAAGCATTTGGCATGTCAAAAATATATATGCGAGAAAACTGTTCCAACAGGGCCTTAATGCTTACTCCATATTGACAAAAAATTCCCCACATGCATGCTTATAAGCGGCATATTCAAACATTTTCTTTTTTAATACTTCAATTTTTAAAACCTTCATAGATTCTAACAAAACTTTGTTTGAATATGCTATTTCATGTTTAATATAGACACCAGTATAGCAAATATTTTGTTTAGCCATGTAAAGCTAGGAAATACTGCTAGAATATGAAAAGGGATTCGCTAATGTTATTCAAAGATACAGAGATGGAACTTCGAAAAAATTGTCCTAAGCAGTCTGAAGGTGAACTAACATCTCATGACTGCTCAGGCAGTAACTTTTATGCTAACAATAGTCAACAAAATGTGGCCGCACACTCCAAGTCATCATTTAGCGTTGCAATAAGGTTTAGGCCAGCAATATATCATGAAAATATGGGAATTGATAACCATCCTATATGGGAGCTCTCAAACAAATCCGTTTTCGACATTTCAAAAAAAACTAACAATTATTTCGACCACGTATTTGACGAAAACTCAACAAATCAAATGATTTACGATCAGATAGTTAAAAGTGCTGTAAGGACATGCTTTAGTGGTATAAATGTAACCATATGTGCTTATGGCCAAACATCATCTGGAAAGACTCATACTATGTTTGGAGATAATCAAGGAAGTTATGATGGAATTATACCATTAAGTATTAATGAAATATTCAATCTCTCATATTCCAAATATCAACCAGTTAAAGGTAAAAATAAAATTACCGTATCGTACTTGGAGGTATACAACGAGAAGCTATTTGATTTGCTTGTACCACAAACAAATTTTAATTCAAATGAAAGCAATTATAGGGAAATTAAGATAATTGATGGTGTAGATGGTGCTGTGGAATTTGTTAACTTGACCACAAAAAGTGTGTCTTCTCCTGAGGATGTACATTCTATTATTAAAACTGGATTGAAGTTAAGGAGAGTGGCTGAAACAGCTATGAATGAGAGATCATCTAGAAGCCATACTATACTTAGGATCAAAATAGAGTCTAAGCTGGATTCAAATGATACCTGTGTTGGAATATTGAATTTTGTTGATTTGGCAGGAAGTGAAAGTATTAAAAGAACTCAACTTGAAGGGGATCGGAGGAAGGAGGGATTGAGTATCAACAGAAGCTTACTCGCGCTTTCACAGGTTATCTCACAACTAAGTGAAAATTCATTAACTGAAACATCAACTAACAGTTTCTCAAGTAATATTCCAACTTCAGATTACCTTTCGCAGCCTAAAAACAAATATATAAACTATAGGGACTCGAAAATTACCAGAATTTTGTCAGATTCACTTGGCGGTAATTCTAGAACTATCATTATTTGCAATTGCTCTCCCGATAGAGTCAATTATTATGAGACCTTATCAACTATTGATTTTGCGAAAAGAGCAAAAAAGATTCAAAATAAAGTCAAGGTAAATATCTTGAAACCTAGCGAGGAAAAATATGAGATATTAAAACTTAAACAGAAATTAAGTAAACATGTTGAAAGTACTGCACTTCTCAATAAAGAGATTGAGATTCTTAAAAACGAGAGAGACCAGCTAGCAAAAAGGCTTAGTATCAGTAAAAATGAGCTAAGTGAGAGCCACTATAAATCAAATAATCCCAATATCAAACTAAATAATTGTATTCACCCAGAATGTAAAGATGAGCTTAACCACATTCTTTTGGAGTACGCAGAGATAATCGATTTAAAGAGTCAAAATATTACATATTTAGATAAAGAGATCAATACTATGCAATTAAAATCTCACAGCATAGACAAGTTATTAATAGAGAATAATGAAATGAAGGCCGAAATCAACAGAAAAAATTCACAGATCGTTCAACAAGAATCTAAAATTGACCACTTATCTAACTTATTTTCAGAAATGAGTAATAAACTAACCGCTCTAGAAGCAAATTTGGATTGTAAGAATGTAGTTATAGAAAAATTACTATTAAAGAATGAGAAAACATCAATTTCATGTGTTGAACTAAAGAAAAGGTTAGATATTTTACTATTTGAAAGACTTAGATATATAAATTGGTACATCTGCCAATTCAATGATAAAGGAAGTAAAAGTACAGAGAATTCTGGAATGGGATTTTTTGATGAAAATTTAGAGTTATTACTCTCTGCAATGAATAACTACCTCGATTTTACTAAATTATATAATTGTATTCCAATGCATAACACGATTGACCATTCCGAACTTTTAAATCTCGAGAATGAAATTGCACAGTTGGAAACTGAAATAAATCACTATGAAATTGAAAAGATTAAAATAGATTCTGAAATATTTGGTTATCAGTTACAAACGGCAAATAATCTAAACTCAGCTATTACATTTTTAATTGAACTACTTTGCACCTTACTAACCAATCGAAGAAATCTTTCATTGGATGGGTTACTCCAGGTGTTATCTGTCCCTGACTCATATGAGATAAAAAGAAAAATGAGAAACTCCGAAAAAACGGTAAAAGTACTGGAATCAGAATTAAACGAAAAAAAAAATATTGAGCTGAGGCTAAAGATTTTTCAGTTGGAAGCTGAAAGAATTAAGAAAGAAAATATAAAGTTGTACGAGTCTTTAGACATACTACGGCAAGAAAATAAAGAGCTAAAAATCTCTGTGGAAAAACTGAGACATGAGTTGGAATTAAAGTCAATTTCTGTCGACAATTTCCAAAATATTAACAATGAAATATGCAACATTTTAGATAGTGGTGTAAATGCGCTTGCCCCTTCAAAAATTTGCTGGTCTATTGCCGAAAAATCAATTACTCCAACGAGTACAGACTATCAAGAAAAAAAAATTGAACAAATTTGTGATTTAAAAGAAAACGATACTAATGAAAATGTCATTGACTCTACCTTGAATTATTTAAATGAGTGCCCAAAAGACTCAATCTCTAGTGGTGAGGAACATCACATCACAGAGTGTAATACGCAATAAAGCTTGTGAATCTTTTTACCGCTTGGATTTTAAAAGATCAATAAAAATCATTTCGGAAACATGAATAAAGTGATTTTTACATTTTTGTTTTTCTTAATTAATATTATGCTTGACACTTCACGTGCTAGTGTCACAAACGAAGACAATCTAAAGTCGGATATTAGCTTAGATTATCGTAATTCAAATCAGGTAACGATACATGTTGGAGACGTAAGCAATACCAAATCAATTCGATATTCAATTACAGTTAAAGTTGGAACAGATGTAACATTTTATGTCAAAGGAAACCCTACAACAGGATATAGTCAGAGGGTGACTACTCGTCCTGAAAGTTCTATTGTAAAAGTAGCGGATACTGAACCAAACTATATTCCAGACAAACATAGTGAAATGATAGTAGGATATGGTGGGGTATACGTCTTCAAGTTCCTTGCGGTTGGAATAGGCACAACAACTTCAATTATAGAATACGCTAGGTACTTTGAGAATCCACCCAAATCCACATTCAAGACAGAAATCCGGTTTACAGTTGTTGATAGACTAGACGGCCAAGGGCTTTTTATGTCATAGATTTTGAGAGCGCTATTCAATAAAAATAAATTAGGCCATTATAGAGCATGTTTTTTAAAATTCATTTGCACTCCATCTTAATCGATTTAAGGAACGATTTGCAGTAGTCACCTGTTCTCTATGAAACTTTCTTGGTCTGAGATCTCGTGATTGGCCGGTTAATTTTCCTTACTTCAATCGGATTTCCAGTGATATGACGTAATTCATGCTCATTCTGCTTCGATTCCTTTTCATTAATGTACTCTGAATTAACATCCATTTGAATTGGTTCATTTTCTTGCTGGGAATCGGAGTGTTGGAATCCACCATTATAAGATGAATTCTCGGTACATGCTTTAATTTCAGGATTAACTCGATTCCCCTCATGAAAAGAGCAACCAATATAATCTTTCGCACATTTTCCATTCTCGCCCTCGTTTTTAGGAGAATATCTATTCAGTGTATGTTCACTAACAGAAGAAGTATTTTTTACAATGGAGCTGATAATTTCACCACCTCCAGTTATAGTACATTGCTTTGTTTTATTAATACATCCAGTAATACTAAGAGGTAAGTTTTTGTGAGAGTGGATGGGTTCGATAAATTTTGTTTTCTTATGGTTGCCAGCCTTTAGTGGTATCTTCCCTTTTATCATTTGTGCAACTCGACTCTCGACATTTTCGTAAGAATTCCTATATCTTAAAAGCTCACTATCCACAGCCTTTACTACCTTACCCCCTCCCGCTGTTGATGACAATGTCCCAAACTTTAGGCCCAAATTCTTGCCACATAAGGTCTTGTTTAATTGGTGATTAATGCCATTTGGAGTTTTTAATACAACATTGTTTATTTCTGTCGAATTCTTCTTTGAACCCACTCCTGCAACTGTGGATGTTATTCCAACGTACTTTCTCAGTGAATTGTTTCCGTAACTCGGAGTATTTAGAGTAGCATATGTCTGCTGAAAATGCGTTATAGATGGAGATACCGTACAAATCATGATACATCTCAGGCAATATGGAGAATAAGGTGGGCCACCACCCCCACCTAAATACTCTTGTAATAACCTAGTAAGTTTACTTTCTCTATATGGGATGCAACTTTGAGTTGACTGCGTACCTGCATTCTTCTTCAATGCATTAATTACTTTGCTCAAAGATAATAATGAGGAGTTTATGAAAGTACTCTCCGCCATTCTTTTACCTGTATTGTTTGTAATTTTATTATTCTCAAATCCAGATAAATCAATTATATTAACAATAGTACGCGGATAATTTAAATTTATTTTTGGTTTCACGTGAAATGAAATACTTCCACGTCTTCTCCTATTTTCAATTGTGTCTTCATCTTCTATCTCTGTAGCCTGAGAAATACTAGATGTTGCCGGGATATAATTTATTTGAATGCATGCATGGCTTCTGCTACTATTCAAATTTACTGCTGTTCGACCTGAAGTGCGCCTCTTTAATGCAGAGATATAAACCCCACTAAACTCGTCCCAAGTCTTAAATTCTATGTTATTGACCCCAACAACTTTAATCCTACCACAAATATCTGTTCTAATTGAAACATCAGATTTTGTCGTTTTTTTTTGTTTACTAAATGCCCCCATGTTCTCTACATCAGATAACAAATCCCGTATTTTTTCACAATACACTTCAAAAAATGAAAAGGAAAACTTTCCTGGTTCTATTTGTTGATCGTTTATTTCGATCAGTTGCTTAATTGTCAGCCCAACCACTCCAATTTCATTATTAAAGTTGCCGTGCATGGTGAATGTCTTACCTGTTCCAGAACTACCAAAGGCAAAAATATTAATACATGAGCACTCTGATAGTAACGGATCGACGTACTCCTTAATTTCTTTTAAATAAATATCCTCAGTTGAGCTTCCTGTATCGTATACGTCATCAAATTCATATTTCTTAGGCAAACCACGGTGACGTGGATCTTCTAAAACGATTTGTTTTTTCTCCGCCTTATCTTCAATGATTTTTATGCAACTCGAACTAGATTCATTATCGCCTTGAATTGGTCTGACTCTTACAATAACTCGGACATTCTCTTTATTCAAATGTATTCTATTTGAATTTTGAGTCTTATCAATGTCACTACTAACCCGGTTAATTTTATTGGAGCTAATATCAATCCTATTTGGGACCTTGTTAAATAAGGAGAGTTCCCCTTTTGACGAACCATGTTGATTTTTTGTATTAAAACTAGAATTCAAATGGATATTTTGGTTTTCCATTGAATAAATTGTTGTTTTGACACTTCTTAGTTCGTTTCTATCCAACTATATCAAGAAGAACGAGAAATAAATACCCAAGACCAACTAATTGTAAACAAGTTAGTTAAATACGCGGCCAAATAAATATTGCATATTAGGGTTAATTTCAAAAAGTGGGGTAATAATGGAATTGAAGAAGGGGGGAGAGGGTGGGATTTTTTTATACAAAACTTTAAAGTATGTACTGCAAGAATTTGCGAACTAATCGTGTGAAATTGTGTTGTGAAATTTAATGGGCTATATTATACCCCGGCCTGCTGTTTCTCAGGAAAAACTGTTAAAAAACGAAATAAGCCGCAAACTTACCAGAATATGTGGACCATAGAACCACATCTACTCAAAGTATTAGAAACAGCAAGTACAGTCGAATGGACAATCAGGCGTACCACCTCCGCTACCTTTTTGGAAGTTATTGGTCCAGAACTATGCAAATATACTTACCTAGATCTATGTCTTCTAATCTATATACCGGCAACCCATCATCCAAGTACCTCACTGGCTTAGCGTTTCTACATTTCTTGACTACAAGGCCATTTGCAGCATTCCTCAACTTTCTCTTTTTAACTGATACTTTTCTCTGCTTTTTTTTTTCTGAGTTCAGTGGAGATTTTCTTTTAATGATTGTGCCAAATATTTTGCCCATCTCTTTTGAGGCTTGAGTAATAGTGTTTTCAGTATTGTTTGTGTTATTATGAAAAGCGTTCTTTGTTTTACTTTTAGATTTCATTTGTAGATTTGATTGTCCAATATGTTGAACAACCATTTAATGTAAATATTCCTAAATTGAATAGATTAATTCAACACCTAATATGAGGGCGAATATGGAACAATTGTTCTTTGAACTCCCTTGAAGATATATTAAACTAATGACCGACTAACTCTTATAATGCAACAGTGATAGTATCGTACCCAATTTAAAACTGAATAAATGCGCGGCCTTTTTAAGTCTCTATTGACTCGATAATTAATATACATTATTAGATAAAGTTTGTTTATTACTGTCTAGATTTTGTCTGGTTTGAGTATATATTGAATTTTTGATGAGTTCAAAAAGAAAAACAGCACTCAATGATGAATCATGTGAATGTACTCCTAAATTAGAGTCGATTGATGACGAAATTTTTTTTTCAATTCCAGAAAAACCTACACTTGAAAAAAAAACGAAGAGAATTGAATCCGAATCCAGTGATGAAGGATCTACATTTGATGGAGAATTTGAGTTTAATGATCCAAACGAAAATGACTACCACAGCATTAAAAATATATTGTTGATGTCTCAATATCCTCAGATTAAGGGTATTCGGTTTCATGAATTTGTCGATCTCATCTGTAATCAAGGGAATATTGGAACAACTGTTTCCATTTCAGATCATGTTATTGCATTCTCTACCATTTTAAATTTTCGCCAGTACAAACATATTTTGAGCAAAATAGTGGAGTATTTGTCTGGAGTTATTTCTAGGAATAAAAATAAAGAGTTTGAAACCCTTTTCAATTCTGTAGTTTATAAGAAAAATGTAGGTTTAATGATTAATGAGCGGCTTTCAAACACCCCTCTTGAAATAGTGCCAATACTGTGCAGCTGCCTTAAGGATGATATAAAATGGACGGTAGATCATTTATATAGCGATGTCCCAAGTGATGAAAGGGAGTATTACCAATGGGACTACATTGTTCTGCTCACAACTAGGTACATTTCACCAGACGGCTCTACAATTATATACAAAAAATATGAAGAGGAGAAGTTAGTGCTAAATTCCTTACACACTGTTATTTGGCAAGGAAATAAAAAACAGCAATGTGGAACAGGTTTGAAGTGTGAAACTGAACTAATGAGCCAAGAGTTTTTGTTTTCAATAATAGAATATAATCAATTTCTAAATCATTACAATTAAAAGCTATTTAATTTTATCGATTTTAATAACTATATGACTAATTTAAGATTGTTCCCGTATTCACATAATAGTATTGTTGTATCTACTAGTAAAATTTCTTGACTTATTTTTTTTTAGAATTGCCTTTCGTGTCGATAGAGTGTGTATTCTCATCTCCGGGTATTACAGAGTGAACTACATCGGTAGTCCCATTGTTATCTACATCTAGTATCTCATCACTGTCAGTCCTAACACATTTTAAGTGATTATGGTCTTTTGTAGATGATGTTTTTTGTCTGCCTTTTAATTCGAGTATTACACTACCAATTTGATTAGTAAGTGCCTTCTTTGTTAATACATTATCATTAAATGCTCTCCCACTGCCATCAAATAGTTTAAATCTAACTCTCCCAAGAGATTGGTAGTCCTTTGGATGTTTTTTCCCCTCAACTTTACATGGTATACCTAATTGGATGCACGCCTCAGCTATCTCTGCAACTGTTGGGCATTCTACACAGTTAATTGAGGAAGCCAATCTACCGCTAGACTTTGTACGGCTACTGTTTAAATATAGAGGATAAATGACTTTCCATTCGGAAAAATCCTGATCATTTGGTAATAATTCTTTCATATTTTCATTTATTTGTACTAAATTTGATGTTATGCGCGTCCAACGACATTTGAATATTTTATTACTTTGCCAGTTCGTTTTTTACATATATTTCTTTAAATTTTCTTCAAATGTATATTTAAAACATGAGTACTTTGAATAATATCTTAGGGTGTATATACATAATACAATCCCATAAAAAACCATTCCATATTCGTATGCGTCCCATATTAATACCATAATCCATGATATTGAATACAATATTATTTTTAATCCGATCTCCATATACTTTATGAGTGAACTTTGCCCATTATACATATTGATACTTTCTTCTTTATGACATTGGCGTCTGACATACTTGAAATGTGCAAATAAACATTGGAACATTTTGTTAACTAATTCCGAATATATAGGTCAAACACATAATAATATCAACTATAAAAAAACTGAATATTCTTGATAAAACGTTATATCTCCAATAACCTCTAAATCTACTGATGTGGAAGATTATATGGCTAGGTTACGTGTACATTACGAAGTTATTTTTTTTTTTTTATACTAAAGGTAGCATACGTTATACAAATTATCTTAAAAACTGATACATCTTTGTATCAATTGTAGTTCCCATTTTTACTGGTTGTGAAATTGGAATCCTGAAAACAATCATTGTCCCTGCTAATTTATTTTAAACCTACTTTGCCATAGCATCACAGCTAACTTCTCTCGGACCCCAAACTCTTATTTGTCTACATAAAATGTAATCACAAAACTCACAGGGCAATGAATTGTTAAAATTACCTCACATGTGTGTCTCTTCCAGTTTGATGGTTTGCAATTATTGCTACCTGAATCGAATAAGTAGAGTAAATCATGGAGAAAATGCCTTACCTGAATACAAAATGCGGATATATAATTCTGAGAATCACATAGCGTTTTAATTTGTATTGGCCTACTTGTGTATTAATATTTTTTTTTGTTGTCGTATAATAACTTACATTGCGTCTTTAAAAAAATTATCTGCAATCTCTCTAGGAGAAAGAGGAATTCTTACCCACCCATCTGGTTCTGTCAGCTGCATCTCTTTTATTTCTTCTAAATCGCTTTCTTGATTACCTGATCTTATTGATATTATTTGAGGAGTGTAACTTTCGTCAATTTTATATGCGAGATAAAGATCAATTACAGAAATCTTTGTCTTTCGTGGAAATCTCAATGTTATTGTGTGTGGGCTTTGTCCATCGCTCTGCCAAAATGTGCTAGAGTTGTTATCTCTTAATTGTTGTATTCCATTCCCTGGCTAAAGAGTGGCTAACAGCTAAAACGAACTGCAGCTAAACTTACTTTTGCAGATGAAAGAGACCAAGAGGCTAAATCGCCTATCTCAATTAAGCTTGATATAAACTCATCGCGTCCTTGGCCAGGAAGGCACGGCATTACTGTGTTTGATTCTAATAATGTGAAATCCATTCGAAATATATTAATACAGTTTACTAAATTTAATACAAGGCGCCTTGAATGTTTTATAAAGCAGATGCCATGAAAAAACCGGAATAAATTATATTAACTGAAGAATAATTCTGTAACTAGAGTTAAAGATAATAGACATATATTGGAACTTAAGCCCACACAAGTATAGTTTGCATTTAATTTGGATGGTAAGACGTTTCAAATTAAGTCATATATTCTCATCAGCTGTATTAATTTACCAATTCATTGATCTGACCATTTTGGGGTTAATTGATCATTGTACTGTGTGTTATGCGCTGGAAGTTAGAAAACTAGCCGACAATGAATTAGCATCTGAAACAGTTAATGGTAAATATAAGGGAGATTCTATCGAGTTCTACTTTTGTATTATATTTAGCATATTGTTGATTTTTTTTGGAGGCATTGTATCTGGATTGACAACAGGGTTAATGTCCTTGGACAATGTCCAATTGCGTGTATTGATTGAAGCAGGGAATGAGAATGAGAAAAAGTGGGCGAGTACTGCTCTAGGCCTTATAAAGAGACACCATTTGCTATTAGTCACATTATTACTCGCAAACTCGATTTGTATGGAAGCATTACCATTGTTTCTTGACAGAATAATTCCAAGCTGGGTTGCAATAATTTCTTCAGTAACAGCAATACTCATTTTTGGTGAGATTCTACCTCAAGCCATATGTACAGGTAAACATCAGCTGAGAATTGCTGCGAGCTGTGCAACCTTTGTTAGGTGTCTCATTATTTGTTTATTTATATTCTCATGGCCTCTTAGTAAAGTTTTGGACTATTTCATTGGAGAAAATGGAAAGACAAGTAACTTTTATGCAAGAGGGCAGTTAAAAGCATTGATAGCGTTACATAGGAAAAGTGGAGATTTCAGTGCTACTCCAATTTCTGTACTTTCAGTTCTACCAAAAATAGTGGATGGACAGGCTGAACATAAAATCTACATTAATGATTTACAAGTCAAAGGTTCCGAAGAAAGACTGAATTCTAGTGTAAAAGAGAAAATTCAGAGTTTTTATGGAATGTATTTTAATACTTCTCTTTTCCAAACTTTATTACGTGATAACGAAGGATTTTATATTGGATCACAACAAATAACTAGTAAAACAATATCAAATTCCAAGGCAATTGAAAGCTGTGGCCTAGCAAATGACGAAGTAACAATCATTCAAGGTGTATTGGATATGGCAAATAAAAGTCTCCTTGAGCTTTCAGTGCCTTTAGAAAAAGTTTATATGTTACACATCGATTCAAAGCTAGACCACCTACTTTTAGAGGATATTTTAAGGGTCGGGCATTCAAGAATCCCTATTTATTCTGAAAATAGACATAATATTAAGGGACTACTTCTAGTTAAATCATTAATTACTATCGACCCAGATGATTCCATAACAATAAAATCATTATTTAATTCTAATGCAAGCAATAGATATATTATAGAACCGATTTTCACATCTCCAGACACAAACCCATACGATGCCTTAAATATATTTCAGCAAGGGCGATGCCACATTGCAATCCTTACAAATTATGTTGAAGAATATACTTATTCAACAAAAACAAACACACCATTGCCTGATAATTGTGAAATTATTGGGATTGCAACACTGGAAGATATAATAGAAGAAATAATACAAGAAGAAATCATCGATGAATTCGATAAAAACCAGCCAAACACAAACATAAAGAACAATCATATAAATGAAAAATATTCAATTCGGAAAAGCTCATCCTTTTTTAGGTTCGATAGGTCCTTAGGAGATTACCTAAATGGCCGATTCAATTATTCTAAACATGGCTACAATTTCTACAGAGATAACTTTGTTTCTGCGCCAGAGTTGTGGAACCCCATATATTATGGAAGGCCAATCTGAGCCAGAATTGGTTTATAACAGATATTATTTGCGATCCATCCACTCCAAGTCATCAATCACATCTAGATTATACAAATCTGAATTTGATATTGATAGAAGTTCTTCCGGAACAAAGCCTTTAAGGGTATTAATACCAATCATGTTTCTTGCTGATTCGCTTTCGACTGTTCTTAAGTTATCTGAATTAGGATCTTCCGCTCTAAGGAAATTTATTTTAAGATCAGATATATTAAATAATAAATGAGATGATTTTAGCAATGGCTGGATATCAGTGATCAATACAGTTTTGTTGTTCTTGTAGTCAGAAATGTATACATCAAATGTAACAAACATAGTATTGAAGATATCAAATATTTCAAACATCAATTCTGTATTGGAATAAAAAAACTGTTCAATGCACGATTGAATCTGAGCTCTCAATTCAGAATTATCAGATAAGTCTTTGTAATAACAAGATGTATGCTTTTGACTAATACCCAGAATTTTATATTCAGAGTATGAAATGAATCCTCCAACAAATACCCTAAACTCAAACATTTCATTTAGAGTGGGGATGTACTCCCTTAGAAGTAGCGTGTTCCCAATTCTTTCCTTAACTGATCTTTCAATGTCACTAGAAACCTTTGTAGATGCTTTTAATAAAGTAAAAATATCTTCTAACGTTCTACAACAAATGCTACGATTTGGACGGATCCAAATTGCATCTGTTGGAGTGGACCATGTAAACTTTGGGACTAATCCTTTATTAAACAGTGAAGAGTTTTCATGAATATACGCTTCAATGTCTTCTAAACATTTTTTTGAATTGTTGGATAAAAACTCATAGTTTATTTCCATAATGTCTGAATCGAAGTATTCATGTATTAACGAATCTGGGATATTAAATAACAAACCATCGATTGTGACTCTAGTACTATGGCTAGATAGCTTTTTAAACCATGTAGATACACCTACATCGTAAAAATCGTCTTTCCCCCAAAATTCCTCATCTACTCCCCAGATTAAACTCATGAAATTGATCAAGGAGTTTAGCATTGGAATAATAGCATTTCTAAATTGCTTACTCGGATTTTTAAAATTGGCAGCATTTTGCTCCATGATAGAAATTGTATCAATAATCTCAATATTATTTTCGTCAATCAATTCTCCAATCAAAGAACATTCACTTGATTCCTTAGGATTGTATTTTACTTCTATTGGGAATAGTTGGATAGCATTGTTTCCGAAGTCCATCTTTAACTTTAACAATAACACCAAATGATTGCTCAATGTAAATATTGTATAATAAACTGTCGGATTTTCGCAATCTATAATATTACTCCCGCAGTTTACTAATCCATGTAATTCTCTCTTCATGTATTTACTATCCAGTCTATAAGTGTCGTTTAAAAAAAAATCAAGTTTGAAACGGTTGGCTATGACAAAGGTAAGAAATAGCCTAGTCCTATCAATGAGGAACTTGTTAATATTTTTATTCATATCAAAGACATTCATTATCAATTATTAATAAAGTTAGCTTGAATATTGCAAATTTTGTAAAAAAGGTAGAAACAAATTTGAATTATCTATTCAACTGACAGGTAGGCGCGCAATTGCTTCATAGTCTAATGATACCTTTAATTGAAAAAATTAGTTTTTAAAATGAACGACCCGGAATTAATATGGAATAGCGTGAACAATAACTTTTGCTCATTTAAAGTAAAGTAAGTTATAGTACATCAAAATGACATTTTAACTCCGCTTTTTTTATAGATGTGATAAAACTACTTTTTGTAGAAATGAATATAATGTTACAGGGTTGTGCAATCGAACGTCATGCCCTCTTTCAAACTTATTATATGCAACCGTTATTGAACGTGATGGAGATTGCTATTTATTTATGAAAACAGCAGAGAGAGCGCATACTCCCAGATTTCTTTGGGAAAAGATTAAACTAAGCAACAATTTTTTGGTAGCGATTTCTCAAATAAATGACAACCTCCAGAATGTTTATCCTGAACACCAAATACTGAAATGTAAGCACAGATTAACTAGAATTCGTCAAACACTAATTCGTGCAAGAAAGATGGCACTGGCGGTTGGGCCTAAACTTGTTCCAATTAAGAAAAAGACAGAAAGAAGAGAGGCGTCTAGGGAATCCAAGGCTCTAAATGCAGCAAAAATTGAAAATGAAGTTGAAAATGAATTGTTACTTAGACTTGGGGAGGGCCTATACGATGGATTATACAACTATCCGATTAATAGATCAGAAATAACTCAACAAAATATGTTAGATTCCAATAAACTGGAAGATGACGATGAATTTTCTGAAAAAGATTTTGTTGAGTATATAGAGGATTTAGGTGATGATTCAGAAGACGAACTTGATACTGTTCATAAACATGAGTTAAAGAAAATTCTTTCGAAGAAGAAGAAGATTAATATAGAATACGAAGTAGAAGAGAGCAAGGCAACGATGTAGCTTAGTAATAACTCGTTTGTATTCATTTTATTCATATATTATTATCTAATATTTTTATTCTGGATTTGATGAATATACAGATGTGTTGTAAACCCATGATTTTGGGCAGCTCATTAGAATATCCTCCAAGTCTAGAGGTGACATAGGGAATGACCCTGTGTATGTATACATGCTTCCATCAATCACATCTTTAATTTGAATATAGCATGGAGAAAGTATTACAATTCCAGATACTATATTAGAACCAATGTGACCTTCTCTAAACCATACTTCAGTTAAATGTCTTCCCTGTACAATTCCTGTAACTTGACTCTTAAATGCCCTTTCAACTGCAATCCGCAGGTTTTGAACAGGGAATAGAACATCCCAATTGGTATATCCATCAGTTAAATCGGTTATGTACTCCTCTAAAGTTTTTTTTTGACTTGAATTCAACCAATTTGAAGCTCGGGAAACGGTCAGAAATGCTAACAGATCGTAGTCGATTTGTCTTGATGCAACTGGATTTTTTTTCCACATACGGTATATTCGCTTTATTGTATCATAGAAACCAAGCACATCAATAACATCACTTATTGTATCTAATGAAACTTTGCTATTATTAATAATAAATTTAGTAAGTTCTATTAAGTCAGGAGTACAATATGAGTATTCAGATAGATTCTTCAGCTTAAGCTGTTTACAAGTCTCACATGTTTCAAGATAAGGCTTCGCCATAAACTTTAACCAACCAATCCTTTAAAAAATGAAATAGGCATTTAAATTAGCGCGGCTTCGAAATAAATATTTCAGATATGTGACATTGCTAACCAGTATTTAATGATAAAATGATATACGGCTCAGATGTTGGCGACGTTTTGTCGAGGCAAAAACCACATTTTGTAGTGTAAAATCTAATCGCATCAATATTTTTTCTTAAAACTGTACACATGATTTTGCTCACCTGGAGTTGTTGACAAATGAAACGTAATATGTCGAGGAGAAGCTTTCCATAACCCTTTCCCTTAATGGTTGATTGTAGTTCATACATGTATCCAACTGTTATCCTGTTAAATGAATCAATACTATCTTCTAACTCAAAGCGAAAGCTCAAAAACGACAAAACGTTTATGTCTGAGCTCAGTCCACCATGGAATCCAATGTCAGACATATGATCATCAATATTGACAATGTTAGTATCGTTAATTTCTTTTTCATAAATAATTATGTAGTTGCACATTTCATGGCTAAGCTCACCCATTTTCAAGTTATCGTCCCATCCTTGACTCCAAATATCACCCCATGGATTTGTATCATAAAGAGTCTTCATATTATCTCTGGTAATATTTAATATTTTTTCCATGTGTTTTTCAGTCAAATCAATGCTCCTTGCAATATGTAGGATTGAGTTTTTCGATATTTTTAATAGTTCTGTTTTGAAGCGACTTGCATTATAGGTATTGAATAGATTTAGGAAAAAGTCTTTGGAGTATAAAATTTGTTTTATTAGATCAATGTACTCCTTCCTAGATGCATGAGATGTTTTTTTTCTTAAGGCTTTGCGATTCTTTATAACTTTAACCATAACTAAATTATTTGCCGCAGGAAGAAAAGTTATTTTTTTCTGCATGATAGAATTTTAGTTTGCCGTGAAGTTTAACATTTTTAAGTGGATGATTACAAATAAAAAAAATGGTTTTAAAAGAAGGAGAGGCACTAAGAGTGATTCACTTGGGCTTTCATTGTATTTCAATGAATCTTTTTCTGGAAAGCAAATACATAAAATTTGTAGAGGGATTTTACGAAAAATCCCCAAAATAACCCGTAAAACTGGGGGTATTAGTACAGAAAAGAAAAGATTATGGCTTAGAACATTTGACAGAATCTTTCTTACTTTGATACAGTTAACACAAAGATGTAAACGCTCTATTGAATTCACGGATGAGCTTAGCCAGTCAGTTGCATTGGAAAATGTGGTAAAGTTACTTCAAAGTATGACAAATTTGCTTTCCATAGATATACCAGAAATTTTGACTAATATTGTAAATTCCATTCCGTTATTAATTAGCATTTTAATGAAGCTCGAAAACAAACATAATAACAAACGGAAAAGGAAGAAAAGACGTCTTGGGTGTTCAGAATCGACTAGTGTTACTAAAAGCTCCATAAAAAAAGCAATTCAAATACTAAGTTTCATGAGCATGTCAACATATACTATGGTTAGGGTTGCATGCATATACAGCACAACATTATTAACTAAATTAGATAAGTTTGAAATGCCTATTTTGGAGGATGCATTTTCGACACAAATTTCTCCAGAGGACTACATAGACTTTAGTACCGTGGAAAGTTTTTTGTCACAAGAAGATGCTCTCAACTCGGTGCTATTTTCTAATTTCCAACCGGAGATATACAGAACAAATTCAAGAAAGTTATTTGCTCACACCTTTTCTATTTTTAATTTTGACCAAATTCATATGATCAATGGCTCTAGCAATCTTTTATTGGACAAAGGATGGTTATCTAAAATGCTAGATGATGAGTCACCCGCTGTAAGATTTGAAATTTTTATGTTAATTTACGAATTGTTGAAAATGGGTAAAATATACCAATATTATGAATTTTTAGAATCAATTAATGAAATGGTATACGATTGTTTTACGGATGAAAATGCTGCGATTCAATCTTTAATTTCAGAATTGATTGGTATTCTATCAAAGAATTTCCCAGTATCTATGGATGACATAGATAAAATATTGCCTTCAATGAACGACAGCAATTTTTTTACACAATACAATATATTGAAGGTCACTTCTATTTCCTATTTTGGTGATTCAGAAGCACTTCTTAAAGCATTATCTACTATACTAGAGTCACCATTGGTGGATATCGACAAAAGACTGCTCTTTAATGCATTTTCATCTGCAGCAGCAAACAATTCAAAATTAGCATCCTGTATCATACCGACCTTATTTAAAAAGTATTATAAAAAGGGGAAGGAAGTTTACAATGCCTCTGTCACCATTTTTTTATTTTGGGCTATTTGGAAAACCCCTTCGATAATTAAAGTTATGAACTTCAACTTGCTTTTGTTGTACCCAGTGGCGAAATTAAATTTGTCAATAAACATGCCAAATATCAGAATTAGAGCATTTTGCAAAAAAAGAGGATCATATAGTTTTGAGGTTGGACCTCATTTTTATAACCCAATTAAGTTGAATCATTCCTTCGGACTTTATCCCTTCAGATATATGAAAGTGAAAACATATACCAAAAAATGTTTACCTAAGAAAGGACTATTTATATCTATCGGGAAATACCTTTCATACAAGTTTTCAAGTAGGAGAACGATCATTCAAATGTGTATTTATGGGAATTCTCCAATAGACAGTATATTTTGGTCTTCTATAAATAGGTTTACATCCTACAGAAATATCTCAATTAACAAAATGGTTTTTTTTTGCCTACTAAAAATCTTGATTTCATACTTAAAAGTTATTGCGATGAATTCACGTGTAGATATTTTGCACAGCATTTTATCTCTTCAATTTCAATTAGAAGAAAATGCTGATTTACAAACAGATCTAATTTCATGGAGTGTTAAAAACATGTGTTCATGTGTTGGCAACAGTGAATTCAACATTTTAGATACACAGGCTCAATACTCTCCATGGCCAAAATATAGCAAGTTTAACATCGAATTATGCAAAATATTGAATAACAAAACAGTATTCTGTTCATGTTTTATAATTTCAAGCCCAGAAACTCATAGATCAATACCAGTTTCGTATTTTACAGAAAACTACTGTATCAAAAAAAACTATAGAAATAAAAGGAGATGCCTTTTATATGGTGACTTAAGTGATCAGCTTATTGAATTTAAAAGCTTATTTTGCCTGTGCACTGTATGTAGATTTAATACATATTATCAGAAGAGCAACCCTGAATATTTTGATGGTTCATCCAAAGTTATTTTTTCAAGAATTAGGGAAATTATTCTGAATGGAGTTGAGGAAAATTTTTATATATTTCCATGCGGAGCTACACAAAGCATTCCTTTAGGCATAAGTTTTAATGTTTTTTCTCAGGTCAATAGTAATGCGTCAATTAATCAAACAGTAGATATGATTATTCAAACACCCCAAATCCTATCGTTTGAAAATCTAGATACAGAACAAAGTAAAGAGAGCCCATTTCCAATCGAAGGCTCACAAGACATTTTGAATGAAATGGATACATTAAATTTTGAAGATTGTAATATTGTGGAATTATATCTCGGTATGAAAGAACCACACCCATTCAACACGATTAATTCCAGAGATTGTGGCCCTGTGTCAATGAAAATATTTCCATTTAAAGCAGAAAGCAGACAAGTATACGTATTTCCGATCGCAAAAGACACATTAAGGATCTCCGTTAACCATTTGATTAGTGCTTACTTTGAGCATCCTATCAGTTCCCCAGTAGTTATGAATACATTTCTGGTAAGTTATAAGGGAAGTTTAGTAACTCCTATCTCGAATATATATTCAATATCTATTCATCCTACTGTGATGGAATCCGATTACGATCCCGAATAAACTTTGGCGCATTTTTTTAATTTTAAAAATGTCATCACGATATTGTAATGTTGAGCTATCTGATGATATTACTATTAAAGCAAATCATAGTTTAAGGTTCACGGACTTCCATCTTCACGAAAGTTTGGTGGATTCATTATTCGATAATGGTTTTATTTTTCCATCCCCTGTGCAGTACCATATTTTGAGTCAGGGCGTCATTAAGGAGAATTTAGTGGTTCAAGCAAAGTCTGGAACCGGAAAAACCATAGCATTTGTAATATTGATTTTAAATGAAGTATTTAATATTATTGATTGTGGTTTTCAAAAGTCCAATCTGCGATTTGAACTGTTATCTCTAATTATAGCTCCAACAAGAGAAATTTGCATTCAAACAAGCAGGACCATATCAATGTTTGTTGATTCAGTTAAAAGTGTTTATCAAATTGATAACATTTGTTGTATAGGTGGGAATCCAATTTCTGATGATCTAGAAAAAATTCGTTTAAACATTCCAACCATTATGACATCTACACCGGGGAGATTTATACAGATAATTAATTCTAAACTCTATAATTTCTTTCCTATAGACTCTGCATGGGAGTCATTACTTTTTCTGGTTTTTGATGAGGCTGACCGCCTTCTTGAGGATTGTTTTGTTGAACAGTCCACATTTTTATTGGATTGTTGTTTGAGCTCATCCAATGCACAATTTGTTGCATTTTCTGCAACTTTCCCCTTATATAAACTGCAACAGCTTAAAGGAATACTATATGATGTTAATTCACATAGAAATGAAGAAAAGCTATTTCAATTGAGGCTAATTCAGTTATGTTCATCATTTGGAGCAAAACATACAAATCCAGGGCAACTAAATGTGCTAAATTGTGTTCAGGATATTAGATGTTCTAATAGATCGAGACCCATTTTAATAACGCCATGTAATACTCTGGAGACCCCTGTTTTAAAGAATTTGAAATTTTTTCTTTATGATATTTTTTTAAACGGTTTACTCGAATTTAGTCGATTTAATGAGAATAATTATCACCAATGGGCATATGTCATAAATTCGGTAGTTGATATCTTGATTCGAGTTCCATATAAACAAGCTTTTATTTTTACAAATAATGGCCCAGTTGGATATAAAATCATGTCAGTTTTAAAATCTATAAATATTCCAGCTTTATATACAAGTGGGAAAAGGTCACAGAGTGAGAGAGAGGATATTATCAATTGTCTGCAAGAAGGTAAATGTAGGGTTATTGTTTGCTCGGATTTGCTTGCGCGTGGGATTGATGTTAGGATGGCTGATCTTGTAATTAGTGTTGATGCACCAATTGATAAGGAAACTTTTTTACATCGTGCAGGAAGATCTGGTAGGTTTGGCCGGAGTGGTGTTGTGATATGTATTCCTTCTCACAAACAAGACTACGAATCTTTTCTATATTTTTTTGATCAGTTAGGGATTCCCTATTCAAGTTTTTGTGAGTACTATGCTTTAGAAAAAAACGACGCGCCATATCTTGTATTTAATAGTACCAATTTTGAGATGAGTATAGTTACAACCGCAACACATGCTTTGGGTTTGTCAGATAAAGACATATGCACACATTTAAATTGTCCTAAATACATGAACTACACTGACAATATAGATAACACATGCCGTTTATCAGGTAAGATTTCACTAGATATTAATCTTTTTGATCTGCATGCCACCGACATAAATGATTACATAATGAGGATTTGGAGAGCATACGGAGATAACTACCCTTTGTAGTGACATACAAACTCCAGGATCCTAAAGCAAACAATAAATATGAGTACTAACAAACACTTAAGGCACGCAAAACAAACTAAATTTGCAATCTCAAACAATAACACTAAGATGACAGAACCACAATCCATTATGCACACTCCTTTGTAAAATAGGCCAAATGGCAAAACTGGAGAGAACACTTACAGGTCATCATATCTGATGGTCGCTCGAATATCATTTTGTGTATTTGGAGCGGGCTGCTGTCTCGGTATGCCCCCGTCTCTAGATTGTCTATTTTTTTCGTATGGATTGGAACGCCCGCGTCTATTGTGTCTCATTCGGTTGGCTCGATATGAATTGCCATGGTAAAAATTGCCATGATAAAAATTGCCATGATATGAATTGCCATGATATGAATTGCCATGATATGAATTGCCATGATATGAATTGCCATGGTATGAATTGCCATGGTATGAATTGCCATGGTATGAATTGCCATGATTATGATACCTTCTTCTGTTAAAGCGGTTTATATTGGATTCTTCAGCATTTACCGGATACACTAAGTATGGATATTTTCCCGCAGATGGCTTGATAATCCTTTCAAATGTTATATCTTCCCTAATTGCTTCCAGACAATCTCTATGTTTTTTTGAAAGATGCCTATGTACAAACTCCTCATTTATAAATTGTTTCGAACACTTGCAGCATTGCCATCTGTCCACTTTTTTCTCCAATGTATTTTGCTCATTGAATTTATTCCAGGAATAAGTTAGATGGCTGTCATCGTCTCTGATCAGCTGGGGAATTAAGTCTGATACGGATGGAAGTTTCAGTAGAATATCTACGTTTTCTTCAAGTCTATTGATTATGGATATGTTCTTGGGATCATTCAAATTCCCTCTATGAGATGGTCTAAATGACTGTTCGTCCATGTTATACAAATTTTTGAATTTATGTTTGAATAATAGATCAGTATATCCCCTAGATAAAAATTGGAAGTTACTGTACATTTCAAACAACTGTTCATTGAATCTAATCGAAGCTTGAATCCTTTTTTGAACGAGTTGTTCATCACATGCAATTGATCCATCGGAATTGATTGGATTCATAGACTGTTCCAAGTGTTGAATTTCTGAAGGATTGAATGTGATTTTTTGTATTGGGGATGATATAGATAAGGAATAATAATCAATACCATGTACAAATCTTAGATATAAATACATAACGTCAGTAATAGCTTTAGCACTTAATGTTCTATTCCCGATTAAGTCATCAAGCGTTTGAATGAACGCTGAATCCATATTTTGCTTCTTTTCAATCACTTCAATAATTTTTTTCATGTTGTCTCTATCTGCTACAAGCCTCTCATCATTAAATAAAATTTTAGAGATTTGCCCAACTCTTGCAGGATAATTCTCATTAAAGCTCTTGGCTTGAATAATATATACTGAATATTTCGGACCAGAAGAAATTGATTGATCATCCGAATCTGTATCTTCCATTTGATCATCGATCTCATAGTACATTTGTTTAATTGTATCAGTTGTTACTGTTGATCTGATTGTTTTGCCTTTTATTAAACGAATCGCAGTGTCTCTATTACTCATATTATCAAATAGGATATAGCACTGCCTATACAAAATTCCACGAGAGAATTTTGGTGGAGAAAAAAAGATATCCAGGTAGCCATCACATTTTCCAATCCCACCATCAGGTAAAGGAAAATTTTCGTTAAGGAACTTTGTTATATCTAAGTAAGATATGTAGCCGGGAATATCAGTTAGTACCAACATATGAGATTTTAGATCAGTTTCAAAATATGGACCATCCCCAAATACTGTAATAGAGTCCCTTTCACAAAATGGATTAACATAATAAGTAATAAATCTATTATTTCTTCCAGTATAATTAATGTTTATTGGATTGAAATAGCCTTTTTTTAGTTTTGATGAAAAAATCTCAGCACGCGTTATAGCCATGCCCCTCTTTTCATCCAAAATCTTTCGAATCCATAGCGGATGAAATTTTTCCAAAATAATTGGTGATGTTTTATTGTTTTCTAAAAACTCAGACTGATGATTTTGCATGTATTGTGTTTTGTAAGAATCATACATTCCAAGAAGTTCATTTGGAGCGAGGCTTTCATCCTGGCACATTGCGAACTGTTTAAAAGTCATTAAATTTGATACAGGAGTGTTCATATTTTCAAATGTACTTGAATTAGGGATGTGCATAAATTGTAGGTTATTTAATGGTACATATCCTTGGCTGGGAGCTGAATATCCTGCAATTGAATTTGTCTCGCCTTGTGCGTCACTCATATTTAAAATAATTTTTAAATGAACTAAAAAAAAAAAAAAAATATCCATACAGGATAAAAGTTAGAGACGCTTTTTTAAAGAAGAAAATTGCGGCAAACGCTCCACATTACTTTGCCGGAAAGGATTTTTTGTAGTGCGTGAAAGGCCTATTAAGATGTAATTCATTGATCTAATTTTAATTACTAATGAACATGTATATAGACAACGTTTCATTATCAATTGAGAAGATAAAGGGCAAATATTTGCTCAATAACAAGAATTACTTTCCTATTGCATTAAGAATCCACTGTGAACAGTACTTAATAAATTCATCTGGGGAAGTTGTTCCAACGAGTAAAACATTAGTCAAATCATACTTGGTTATAATTGATGAAAGTATGAATAAAGCAAATAAAAATATGCGTATAGACCTTCGAGATAATTTATCAGTTTGTGGAGATATTAATTTTTCGCCATTCTGTAACTACTCGAAAATATACATCTTCAAATTATTAGATGATAATTACTCAGGGATAGGGGAACTTGTTCTTGGGTATTCTATACTCCCATTAATATCTGTTTTTGTTGATAATACTTCGTCCATTGATTTACCCATTATAATTAACCATTCAGGAATATTAAAAGACAAAGTTAAGTACGATTTATTTGCGCAGATATACAAGATTTTATTCCCTCCGGATATTAAGTGTTGTATTGGAAATGACAATACCAAATTAAGTGATACATTGCTAGGGTATTTGCACATAACATTGAATTTAAAGGGAACAATTAATTCCACACTCCACAGTAAACCAATGTTCCTTCATATAGAAAAGTTATTTGGCGTAAATTCCATGATTAATGCAATCTCTGATTACATAGATAATTCTGACTTTAAACAATTAGAGTGGAGGCCAGATTTTATTGCCTTAAATAATAATAAAAAGGTTTCACTAGACAATTTACTAAGCTACTCTACAAAAGAAAATAAACTGAATAGTTATTTAACAAGCAAAGAAAATTCAGAGATAGAAGGGGCAATACATAGATTATATTTAATATATTTTACAGGGAGTGATAATTCAAGCTCATATGAAAATGAAGTGGGGTTGATCTGGAAATACCGACTTCATTTGATTAAGTTTAAAGCAGGAATCCCAATGCTACTACACTTTATTAATTTAAATGAGGAATGCATCATGGTTGAGGTTGATGATTTAATAAATTTCCTAATTATGGGTATTAAGGAACCAATGAATACTTGCAGCACCAGTATATTAAATATTGAAGATTCATTGAATTTGCTTTCAAGAGAATACAAGGAATTTATAAATATTCGCAGACTTGCGATTGAATACTTGGAATGTTCCACTAAGGAGGAGTTATTTCTTGTACTTCCACAGTTAGTTCAATCACTTAGATATGAAAATGGAACCCAATTAATAATGTTTCTAAAGAGAAAAGCATTATGTGACATGGAGTTGTGCATCGAAATATTTTGGTTGTTAATCTCAGAAATAACAGTTCAAGATTACCCAGAGGTTTTCGAGCGTACAATATTTGAGATTATTGACGGTCTTACTGACCACAGAAATTACGCGAATATTAAAGGAGTAACTAAGGAGTTATGTTGCTGTAAATATCATTACTACCTAGAAATTGTTGATTTGATTATCTGTCAGATACAATTTAGGGCAACACTACTATGGATACACCGTGTATCTATTGATGATTGTAAAAGGGAGAGAACAGAAAAAAAAATACAGAAATTTCAAAGTATTTTGAGTGATTTTGAATCTGGGAAAATACCCCAATATTCAACTAGGGCTCCATCATATTCTAACGGTATCGATAAAATAACGATTAAATTAATTAGTTCATTAAGAATGTTATTGGATTCGGGGCATGATTGTTTATGCCTATGTAACAAAAAAATAAACTTGCTCTCTTTCAAATTTATTTGTAATCACGAGCTCGAAAGCCAGAATGAAACCTCATCTGAAATAGGAGAAATTGAACTACCACTGTTAAATATTACTAATTTGAGCGATATTCTACTCCTACCGATTGATGTGAATAAGGCGTTGATTGGTATTGTTCCTAGCGAATGCTTTATAATGAAGTCGTCCCAATGCCCAATCATTCTTTCTTGTAGAATGGCGATTATAAATAAAAATAGGGGGAGTAGTTTGAACATTCAGTCAGAAGAAGCATGCTTATCTGAATCCATCTATCCTGTAATGGAATCAAAATATATGTATAAGGTAGGAGACGACTTGCGACAAGATAGATTGGTTATTCAATTACTGGTCCTGTTACAAAAGCTACTTAGCGAGTGGGATGCAAATGACTCAGTTGTTACATATAAAGTAACGCCCTTCTCACAATCCGATGGATTGATTGAGTTTCTGGACGATTTTTCCTCAATAGGTTCAATTAGAAAAAAATACGGCAAAAATTGCATACTAAACTATTGGGCATCTGCTTATAATACTAGTATTAATAATATTCCTCCACATGTGTTAACTACTTTTATTACCAGTTGTGCAGCATACAGTGTAATTACATTTATTCTTGGTGTAGGTGATCGTCATCTAGATAACTTGTTGGTTGGGAAAAACGGACATTTTATTCATGTAGATTTTGGATATATTTTTGGTGAGGACCCAAAGCCCTTTCCGCCCCCAATGAAAATTTGTTCAGAAATGATAGAGACAATGGGTGGTTTGAACTCCTGTTGTTTTAAGCTTTTTGTCGATAAATGCTGTGACTATTTCCGATATATTCGTAGAAAGTCATGGCTAATATCCAATATTCTGTTTTTAATGACAGATAGTGGTATTAAGGACTTAGGTTCGAAACCTGAAATCAATAGTACCATAATTTTGGAAAGAATCAGGGAAAAATTTAGACTAGATAAATCAGAAAAGGCTGCGGAGAAATACTTGAGGGAAATAATTATGACATCATCAAATGCATTATTTCCCGCAGTCGTAGATACCCTTCATGACTGGGCTCTTTATTGGGCGTGATTTCATGTACCACTAATATATAAATAAATATTAATAAACAATTAATTATAAATAAACAAATGTATTAATATAAATATATATAATTTATTTATTTGCCGCAAATTATAGTAAATTATTTTTGGTTGTGAATGAGTAGTACATCTGTCAAGAATTTCACTCCTAAACTGCACTATGAGTTTCTGTTGGACTTCTATTCCAACAGAAACACGGTTGGTTGCTTTCTCACAGAACCCATTAAGATGTCTGGAATATTCTGGGGCATTGGAAGCTTGAAATTAATCTTTGACGATTTACAAAGCCAGGAGAAGAAGCAAATAATAGAATTAGAGGGTCAGATTTTTGAATTTGTTGAGGATTGCAAGGTTTTTGTAGACAAGGAAAAGACAATGGTTGGCTATTCTCAGAATAAGGGATTAAATCCTAATATTGTTTCTACACATTATGCGCTACTAATTTTGAAAATGATCGGCAAACTGCACCAAGTTGATTCTGACAAGATTTCTGAATGGATATCTTCGCTGCAAAATAAGGACGGGTCATTCAGATGTGACTCATACTTGGAGACGGATTGTAGGTTTACTTATTGCGCACTATCGAGCCTAACAATACTAGATCGATTGGATAAAATTGACATAGCAGGCGCTCTTTCTTATTTATTAAGATGTTATAATTCAGACGGGGCATTCGGTGGAGTTCCATGTTCGGAATCTCACGCAGCATATACATACTGTTGTGTTGCCTCACTTGCTATTTTGAATTCACTTGACCTAATAAATACCGATAAGCTCGCATTTTGGTTATGTGAAAGACAACTTGCATGTGGGGGGTTCAATGGTAGGCCTGAAAAGGCACCTGACGTTTGTTATTCATGGTGGATATTTTCCTTGCTACACATATTAGGCAAGACAAATTATATAGATAAGCAACTATTGGAGGAGTACATATTTAGTTCAGGAGACACTTCAAACGGTGGATTCTCTGATAGACCAGGGAACGCTCCCGACGTATTTCATACATTTTTTGGGATTGCAGCTCTTTCCCTAATCAGATTTGGTATCGTAGCCAATCAAATTAGTCCCATTTTTGCAATTCCTGTTAGCTTAGTTTCTAGTCTTTGATTTTTAAATACAAATTTTTTAATAATTTTAATATATTGGGCATTGAAGCTTTATTTTAATCGAACAATATTATTTAATTCTCATAGGGACTGTTTTTTGCTTTAAATATTTCCGGTAACTTCAGGACACCTGTAGACGTACATAGTCCAGTACCATGATCCTGCGTCAATTATGCGGGATAAATTGTTGACCTTAAAATTCGTGCGAGGGTAAATGTCGTATTTATTACTGTGCAAATAGCAAATATATTATTGTAAATCGAATATTAAGGAGCGAATATAACTGCTACAAATTTCGTTATTTCATGCTTTTGATTTCAAGCAAATTAATTACTTCCTACAAAACTGATATGATTTTTTGTTAATATGAATATTAAGGAAATAGGCACAAGACTCAGAACATTTGGACAGAGGGATCTAAATGAAGAATTAGAATTCCTGACAAATATCAGGGATCAAATTGAGCGATACACTGCTGATCATCAGACCTATGTCTCGTTTTTAGAAGAATGTTTGGACGGTATTCGAAACATATTGCTACTAGGTGATACAACAAGAAGGTTGGACTTTAGGAAATCAAGTGTAATCTGCATGGAGATTATATCACTTTTGCCTCAAAATGAAGTTATATCAAACTACTGCTTAGATCTAGCACAGTTGTGTTTGCATTTACTGGATAGAGATACCGACGATATAGGAGTGCTTGCCATTCGAAATTTGGTTTTTCTACATAAAAATTACACAGATAAACTGGGAGGTGTTGTTGAATCCTTTCTTGGATTTGCATCCAGATTGTGTACTGACGTACAACATACTTTACCGCAACTTATTCAGGAGGTAATCTCCAATCGGAATATTTCCAATTTGGATGGACTGGATATTTACAGTCAAGGTGGAAATCTAACAAATAGATCAGAAAGAGTTAATTTTGTAAATGATGATCCTGATCAATTATTTTTTCGTGGTGGGTTCTCCTCGGCTTTACCAGAGTTTACCGAAGTTACAAATCAAGTGAGATCTGGTATTCATAGGAGCTCTGTCAGTACAGGTGTAAATAGTACTAACTCAATTCAAAGTATGATTCTTCCATGCCATAGGTCCTTAAGAATTCTAATAGAGTTACCATTGGCTCTATTGCACATTTTCCAACTATATCCTCACTTTATTGAGAGATACTTTGCCATTTTTGCCCCAAACTTGGTATCTTGCTTAAACATTGTGACTTTCTTCCCTAGGGATTTTCACCCAAAATTAATTGGATCGCCTTGCATATCTCAAAATCATGTTATTAATCAATTACAAATCAGCACTGAACATATCCCAGAAATAATGCGATCATCATCATATAAATCCTTAGTACAGGATTACATGATTGCATGCAGCAAAATAATATTGTGGTTTGTCCATTTCTTTAGGGGATTTAACAATGATGAACACATATTAGAAACTTTAAGGCAAACCCAATCTGCTTTTATTCAGGGCTTCATTCAAGTTTTGTTATTTTGTCCTCCGTACTGCCTTCATCAACGCCGGGAAATACTTGTTTGCCTTAGAAGTATTTTAAGTACCGAATTTAGACGTGGATTTTATGATCGGATGGACATTCTACTTGACGAAGCTGTTCTAATTGGGCATGGCCGTACTGGATATGAGACTCTTAAAGTATTATCATCTGCGATATTGCATGAGACAATCATATGTTTAAGGGCTGAAAACTCTTTAAATTCTTACTATGGTAGCATGAACCAAGACAGTTTTTTTGACTCCATTATGAAGTGCCTACACTCTCTAACTAGAAACATTTTAGACACAGCTCTTCCATTACCTGCACAACATTATTGTATCAGATCGGCAGCATTTTTACCAGATATTTTGAAGAAAGAAGGTTTTATTCCCAGTAATAATGCTCAAAGAAATATTATTATAAGGGATATTTTGTTGAATATATTGTGGATCTTTTCATTAAAAATACATCAGTTACGACGCCAGATTTATAATCTGGTTATTGTTTCTATGAATAACGAGTTACCCGAACTTCCTGATCCAAAAAATGATGCTTTCGCATTTACGCCTTTAAAACCAGATATAAAGGATTTCATTGATGAGTTCACACATATTTTGAATGCTGGGAATTGGCTAGATAACTCATTTTCATATGCAAATACACAGATCGGTCATTGCGAGATTTCAATTACTGGCTGCAGTGCCTTAAAAAAAGGACTTGAACCTGATAGTTGTCCTGACAATCAAAGCAAGCCATTGATAATTGATGTTTTAAGAGAGCTTAGACCTATTCTTCGTGCCACCATTATTGGCGCACGTCAAACCATATTTCACATCACAACTTTAAATAAGAATCCACAATCAAGTTGCGCTTCGAATAATAAAAACATATTAAGTGGCATCACTCATAGCGTTTCAAGTTCTTTGAATAATGGTAATGCAAATACTATTGACATTACACGCTATGATGTTAGAAAGCTAATTAACGGCGTTATGCTAAATGAAACTGAAAGTAGAATACTCCAAAAAATATTAATTGAGGGTATAATTTGTAGTGTGGAGTATTGTCAAGGTTTTCAATATACACGAAGTTCAACAGGCATGGTTAAAATAAGAGAATGTGGGGGTGAATGCCAGATAATTCCAGCCAGCTCTTTAATTGTCCAAGGCAATACTGGTAACAGTCATACTATGAATAATACGCACAATGTTCCAAGGAACAATAGCATTAGCAAGCCTCAACAAAACTCTCCTTTGTCGATTATGCCAGAAGAAAAAGAGCTACTAGAGTTGTTAGCTTCAATAATGTGCTATATTCATCCACAATCATTCGGTGATATAATTCAAGCAACTTTTTCAGTTTTGCTGGAGTGGTCTACGTGTATGAGCCCCCAAATCTCATTGATATTTCACTACTGGGGAATGCAACAACATACCGCGAAAGTTTTCTATGAGTCAATACTACCACACTTAATGTTTAAACTAGATTCATTAACAATCGAGCCAAGCTCCGAATTTATTGAATTGAGAAGCAAATTATCTCCTTTTCAGATTCTACTAAAGTCACTGGATAGTAAACAACTGCTTTCTGAGTCAAATCAATATGACATTTCGACATTAATTTCCCAAACAAATAATATTAGTGTCCCACCAATGCCTTTGTCATACTCCATATATCCAATAGAATATTATAAACAATCTCTTTCAAGATATGTGGTAGATCCTCACATAGATCATGTTGAAAATCACTCAAAAATACCATATTCTCGAGGAAGGATTTCTCAATTTGGAGCAAAAATACAATTCCCAAATTTAACCCATGTTATTATTGATCCTAGGGATGATCCGAACAACTTAATTAACTTTGCTCCTACTGCAGCCCCACACGGAAATCCTGATTACTACCCATTTTCATTTGATATTCTAACTCAACGTATCAATATTTCACAATTCCAAATACAAAATGATATTGCCGATCTACCAATACCTGATACTTATATATATAAGGAAATTTCGAATAAAATCGAAAAATACAAAACCAATGGAATCGCATCGGGTCTTGTTGTTACAAGGCTGTTGAAACAATTGTTTAGATATATTGGCCAAAATCCTCAGCATGAGACCATTATTATTCCTTACGTAGTAGATTTGTGTACTTTGTGTACGACAATGGCATCTAAATACCAAAACAATGTATTTTTTTTATCAATCTTAAAGTCATTTTTTAGAAGCATAACCCCTGGTGGTAAAACGTCTGGTATTTACAAGGAGTTTTTGGTTATTCTCCCTTGGTTCTTGGAGACGACAATTAGAATGCAAAAGGAGACAAAGCCACCATTTCGTGAAATTTGGTTAGAAATTTCTCTTACTGTTCCAGCCAGACTTAAATCTTTATTACCTTATATGGGTCAACTAATTAGTCCAATGTTAAATGCTCTTGAAAGCAATGACCCAGAACTTATTCTGCTGGCTCTAAGAAGTTTAGATCTTTGGATAGATAATCTACATCACGACTTCCTATATCCCATTCTCATAAATTCTCTACACCAACCCCACCGTCTTCAAACAAGACCATCCATTCTTGTTACACTTTGTAAACTATTGAGACCTGCCCCACCAATACCTTTACCTATTTCCCAAATATTACTGGGAGATTTTTACAAAAGCAATAATAATAGTTTATCGCTTTATGCGATGCAATCTATAGCATTCCAGCATGCAACACTTGTTGGAAGAATTTTGGGAAAATTGGGGGGGAAAAATAGGTGGTTTTTAAAGGATTCAGTGATTCTGGATGTTAATGAGCCACATTATGTAAAGGCTCCAATATTGATTAAATCAAATCCGATTAGCAGCATACCTGGGACGGGCTTACTTATTAGAATTGATGATACATTGCGGCATATCTTAAAATATTTATCATATAAATCTACGAAAGACTTTGCTAGTTCAAATAAGTTGGTTATGAAAACTTGTAACAAGCATCTGACGAATTTGCTTTTATTTTATCTATCGTTTTTTTGGACAAATACAGGGATTTTGAACTCCATAGAAACTTACTTCAAATTCCTATCAAATTACTTGGAAAGACATTCTGAAAATATTGAGAGTCCCAGCGAATCAACCCCATTTTCTGTAGATTATATTACTGAATGCAATAATTTGAAGACTCCATCATACGCTAATAATATTGAATTAATTACAAAATCCCTCTTTTTGGCATCATCATTTATTGAAGAGATCTGCGATCCACTCGGCGAGTATTGCTGTGTTCTTACAAATTATGTAGCCATTTATTCTGCATCCAGATCATTTATTCCTGAGCACTGCAATTTGAATCTATACTTGTCCAACATAAGTACTGACCCTGTTTCACCGGTGTTATCTGCATTATTTGACATCATAGAAATTCAGTTTACAGTATTACCAAGTAAAAATCCAAAATCCACAAACCCAAGCTATGTAGCTTTGAAAGCTATTAAAAATACAGTAATCACTTACTATAAACTTGTGAAGAATTTTCCGTATTTATATTTTAATAGGGCTTTCCAAACAGCTCAACTTCCTAGTTTATTAGAGTCCAATATCGCAAATCTATGCTATAACATCTCATGGAATAAAAAAACAGCCGGTTGCACACTTATAATTGAACTTCTTAACTATATTCCACCTATTTGGTCACAAACATATTTCCAAAAGCTTTCCGATGCCCTTTTTTTCATATCAAAGGATTCTGGGATAGACAGCAATCCATTTGCAGAAAGATGTTCGGAAGATGCTCTAGATGCGTTGTTGTACTCTTCTTTTGCAGGTATAAAGCCTGCTGCACTATTTGGTGATCCTGACGACTCTAGATCGTCGACAATTCAATTGCCTATCTCCAGATTTGGAGTAACTATTCCAAGAAACAAATTATCCCTACTATCAGGTGAAACGGTTAATATTGATGAAGTCAACTGGAGAGACCTTATTTCTGTAATTAACGAAACAAATGGACTGAGAAGAAGCCATCCTGAATTTTTGTGGAGTGATAGTTGCCGTGTTTACATGGAAATGTTATTAACAGACTCCAGAGAAAATTGGTACTCGGGAATTTTAATGCGTGAGGAAATAATAAACTCGCTGACCAATAATATTCCAACAGACGATGTTTTGAGAATTTTACGTAAGCATGTGTATCACCTTTGTATGAACTCTATAACACCAAATATACTATCATTGAGACCTGCTTGCAGAAGAATGGCACAAAAGTGTCTTATTACGTTTTCAAATATTGTGGGCGTTTCCGTTGCAACATTATTAAATACCTGTTTCAATAATACAATTGGGAGTGAAGATACTAACAATTGTAATACATCTCAGACAACTTTGTTACAACAACTTTTAAGTAGACTTCAGACCAAACTGATATCAACATGCAGCACTTCTTATCAGCTTGCTTTCCTTGATACATTATGTTTTATAGCATCCCTTAGGCCTTATCCAGTTGGAATTCCATCAACAATTATTAGAAGGTTTGTAGAGGATGTTTTTATTGTATTAAGAGATGAAATCGACTTTGAGGTGAATGAAGGACAGCAAAAAAATCCGAACACGGGCATTTCAAATAACAGTCAGATTAATAACCAAAACAATAAATGCAATCCTGAGATTAGAAAGAACAAGGTACTGGTCCAAGTATATTCAATCCGATTTTTAAAGCTTATACTTTTACACCCACATTGGTCAGAATTCTTGAGAAGTCGTAGCAGCTCTTCTATATCCGTCCCTGTATCTGCAAATATTTCTCCGGTAATTTCACCTGCGCTTCCCACCAATTGTACAACAAATTTGCACCAAAGCTCTCAATATCAACCTAGTTCTCATGCAAACCTTGGTCAAAGCGTCCAACAGCAATCAATTCCCACTTCACAACATATTTCTGTAAATCATCCAAATCAAATAAATATTACACTCAATCACCAAAACATACAACATGTAAATACATCAAATTCACAATTTACACATCAAATATATCCCTCTCAACACCCAACAAATATAAGCCAACAACTACAAATGAGCAATCATTTAGGTGGTAACCAGCCTAAAACGACAGATGAACTTAGATGGAAAATCATTGGAATTCTTTTCCGTTGTGTTACCAGAAAAGATTTAGAAATATGCAAGGCTGCGCACCATACTCTTAAAGTTATCGTAAAATTGGAAAGGTATTTGATCAATTTGGATTCTACTGATGACTTAAATAATTGTTTAGGAGCTTACAATCCCTCCATAACCAATACAAGTACTTCAAATAGCTCTAAGTATGAGCTTTTGCCTGAAGATCAGCTAAGGCACTGCCTTAGACCAGTACTCGTTCATTTGGCATCTGCAACTAAACTATCAGTACATGTACTTCAAGGTTTAGCACGCCTATTGGAGCTATTATGTTTTTGCTTTAATGTTACTCTAGGTGAAAAGCTTTTACAGCACCTGCAAAGACTCTGCTGGCCAAACGAATATCAAAGAGATGCATTAAATCCAGTAAATCAGGCAGGTTCTTTGAGGCAAGTTCAAAATTCGTCTGCAGGCATCACAAATTCCCAGTTTGAAGGATTAAGTAGATATGAGGAAGATCTACATATTGCAATTGCAATGGTATGCATTTTCCACCTATTGCCCCAAGGTTCTGATGAATTTGTTTCAAAAGTTATAGGGACAATTCTGGGTACAAGAAATTTTCCTGGACTTGATAGAATTGGCAATACTCAGTCATCAATTTCATCATTCATCACGTCATATACAACATCATTGACCATCTCATCCCCGTTCCGTCTTCCTTTAGCACTTTTTGCGACACACTCACCACAAAACGTTGTTATGTTTCTCATTCAACAACTCGCATCTGATCGATATGCTAATTTCCTGATTGACATGATTAAAATGAGTCCCTGCTCTGTCATTAGAGTAAAACTGTACCAACTGAGGACTCAGTTAATTGAGGCTACTGTAAATAGAATTTTGGAAGAGGTCGAGAATATGGAAAATATGGACAAACATGACTCATATATTCCTACAAATTATTGCCAAGTCCCAGGTTCTTCAGCCCAAATAAATGTCAATAATTCCATGCCAACTCCACCACAGAATATCAATAAATCGAATCCTAATATTATCCCGGTTTCACCAGCATTTACTGAATCATATAGCAGTGCATGGAATGGAATAAGGGTTTTGAGCAGTCTTTGCGAAGAGTGGCCAAGCTTGCTTGTTATTGATTTTCTGGAGTATTATGCATCCAACAATAGATCAGTGCTAACAATTATTGACATACTATTAACAATGTACAATACGATCTTTAATAGGTTGATTGTGTTTACAAAAAGTGGAGGCATATCTGCACATGGAAATTTCGACAATAAATTTGAATTATCATTGGCATATCAAGGTACAGTGGCGTGGCAGCACCCTTGGAGCTTTTTCCACTCCAATGAATGTTTGATGTTATTCAAGATGTTAATTGGATTTTATACTGCGACAATTAATCTGGAGAGCATGCAAAATCAAGAAAGCCATAGAGCAGGGACCAATAAAAGTAGAGTTGGAGATGAAATTATTTCTGATATTTTATCTGTGCAAAACTCAATGAAGAGCGTACTGTTTTCAACGGTTAACCTTCCTTCAAACTCCTCATCCATTACTAACTTTTCTCAATGTTCAGTATCGTCCTTTCATAGATACAATATGAGCGATGATCAAGGATTTCCAAACAAATTTTCACTAAGTTCGCATACTATACAAAACTCTAATTCTAATTTTAACTCCTCCAACACGATTAATCATCTGAATCCAGCTAGCTCCGTACCTAGCTCTATAACAAGTAGTCACACAATATATCCATCTCAGGAGTTGATAATTTCGCTTCTTTCAATAACTATTCATGGGCATGATGTAAGGGAGCATTTGAGAAGGAGAAGAATTGACGTTATTTTAACGATTGCAACCCTTTTTGGTACAAGTTCTACACTAGATCATGGGTCATTCCGTGATTTTCTGATTTGTACGGTCCCTAAAACTCTATCCGTTCAAGAGAAACGCCTACTTTATAATCAGTTAGTTCAGAGATATTATCCAAATAACCCAAATATTGATACCTCCTCGATTCTTCCTGGTACTCAGATTGCATGTATACAGCTCATTTTAATTCCATTGCTTGAGTATGAATTTAATAGAATTGATAATTATGGAAAAAGTGGATTCAAGGATGATTCATGGTTAATTGATAGCATTTGCGAAAGTATGATAACAAGAATAATATTACCTAGTCTAGAAAGGGGTGTAATCCCTTTATATGGGACCGATGGGCTATCGGCAACTGATGATCCTCTTAAAATAGAAGTACTTAAGCTTCTAATATTACTATTAAAAAATAAGTATAGCACAGATTTTCTATCCAACAACAGAAAAAGAATTATCAAAGATGTTTGGAATATTTTGAGAACAGAATCTTCTTTGCTAAAATCATGGGGTTATATTACAATGTGTTACTTTGTGGAGATATATCCATTCCCAGAGAAAATTTTATTCTCAATGTTAATAGCTTTAACAAGACTGTATGGAATTTCAGAAGTTAGGCTCACCGTTAGAAGAGCGTTAAACCTATTTATTCCAATATTAAATAGTATTAAACCAATAAACAAGGAAAATATAGTCCATATTGTTTCGCCAGATACTGAACACAATAAATACCTATTTTCACTCATACCATCACCTCCGAAATTACTTGTTAGGGACAAATCACCAGAATCTCTGTTTTCAAACTGGCTAAAACTTATGATCGCAATACTCATCCAGGATAGTTATAATTTGCCATTACAGCAACAGCTTTATCATTGGAATATTATCACACTTCATCCAAGCATATTTTTGTTCGAGTGTAATTATCTTCTTTCTCCAATTCTATCTACATTAACCAAACTCCTATGGGGCATTGGTTCTGGCCAAATTAACTATCAGTCTACAGGATTGTCTTTTTCAGGAGGAAGCTCTGGAATGACAAATAACTTAAGCCAACATTCAATAACGCATAACAACATTTTAAATATTCCATTTTTACCTGATATGAAAAGAATAATATTTGATATATTGACTGTAATTACTGAGTGGGTGTGTAGTCTAGATAATGTGGGCACAATCAATTCGGCAAGTGGATCAGATAACATTGAAAGCTTGGAAGCAAAAAAGAGGAGATTGTCGTATGTAACTGGTAATGCAGAATATTATGATCATAATTTAATAGGACCAAGACTGGATTCCACAAACATAGCAAATTCATCCATTGATATCTCATCAATTCCACAATTGTCAATATTATTGAAGACTAGAAGCGAGAAACCCACGGTTTCCATTATTGATTTAATAGTAACCATTTGGTTTAGGTTTGCGTTGCTTGCATCAAGCAATGACCCTAAAATTGTTGCAAAATCATTTAGTACAATATCAATAATACTTAAAATATATCCATACTGCAGGGCTCAGATTAACTGGTTGGACATAGGAGTAAATCTAAATATTTCAAACTTTTCATCAACTTCCAACTACACAAGAGCCAATATTTCGAGTGCTAATACCCAAGGATTAAATAATCAAATTCAGCCTAATTCACCAACTTTCATTGCTTTTCAGGTAACACTAATTTCTGGGATTCAGCTTCTATCTATATATCAGCCAGTGACTGAATTAACTATACAGCTAGATTCGATCATTCGAATTCTTGAACCTTCAATAGTTTTACATGAGAATAACATTTCAGATTCTTTATATGCATTAATCTCTAAGCTAATCCAAGTACTTCCACCACCGTCAAAGCTTTTACATGATTCGCTAAGGGGCATTTTGAATTCCCTATATTTGACCCAGGAGAACAACCAAAGTGTGGATCAGAATAAAGAATTTGATTATAAATTTATAAATCAATACAAAGTTCCGTTATCAAAAAGAATCAATGTGGATAATAAAGTCGATTCATTTTATATAAGATTGATAGATCTGTCTATTTCTGGTTTATGGTATACAGTTAGTCAAGAATTAACGTTGCTACCTGATTTGGCTCCAGTGAAGGCAACACCAGTTTTTCAAGACGCTCTATTTGATAGAGTCCAATATTTCATTAACTCGGAGCAAAGTATCAATTATTCTGGAAAAAGTGTCTCTTTATACACTTCGATCAAAATAATTTCATCGTTAATGACTCTAGGAATTCCCTTAGACGGGCAGTATTCAGACAAATCCAAAGAATTATTTAATATTTCTACCACCATCCTTAGATACATTTCACCTTTAATTATCTATACACTGGACAGGATAATTTCTTACTATAACAACTTGGCAACCCAAAGTTTGAATAACTTGCAACAAAGCATCATGGCAGGAAAACCGAACACAACTAAAAGTTCCAATACCCAGAACTCCAAAACAAATAACTCAACCTCGTACTCTGGAAACTCTTGTATGTTGCAAAATACCAATGGATCAAACTCCCTATTAAGCAAAAGTTCAGAGCTATTTCAACTAATTTTGATATATCCTTATTTTACAATCAATGTTTTGGATTATAATTACTTTAAACAAATGATTGTTTTATTACGAGACTTTGGCCTCCTTGCAATTAATGGAGGAGTTATGCATCTAGTAATAAATATTCTTGGACGCTGGATATTCAACAAACATATAAATCTTCGAGAATATATGTTGGAGAAATTTGAGTTTGATATTGAGGAGGGGCTGGGTCTGTTTAGTGCTGCTTTGATTCCTAATTTTGGTGAGTCCACTGAATCAGGATATGGAGAAAGAAAAGGGATAAATATGCATAATTTGGAGGGTATCTTGAGACACTATTCCAATTTGGAGAAAAACGATGTATTAGATGATGGATTTATTAAAATCTTAAAATATGAGCTCGTTGTTGCAATTCTAACAGGATGGTCTGTAGTATGTGATAGAAATCGCAGACCAGAAGTGCACATGATTTATCATGCATTCTTGGAGGAGGTTCTCAACAATCACTATGAAGAAATTCTGAAAATAGTATCAGAGATAGAATATCAACGCCGTGTAAAGACAGAAGTTCCATTTAGTGTTTCAAAGCATTTCAAGCCAATGTACCTATCAGGAAAGACCCCACAGCAACTAGAGAGATGTGCACTTCTAGGCCTGGCATCTCCTCATCCTAATATTAAACGTGGAATTTTAAATTGGTTCAATAAAAAATTGCCAGCTGATATTTTTGGGAGACTTAAATATTTGTTTACAACACCGAATTTTGATGTACTTGCAGAGAGATTCTATATTACTCAATTCTTGGAGTTGTTAATACCTACATTGACATTTAATGAAGACCACTCCATAATTCACAATATAGGGGGGTTCCCATCTATTCTTCCTTCAATTGGACAGCAAATTGTTGACAAATTGGATCAAAATCTAAATGGAGGCTATCATTCAGCCAGGCCTTATCTAAATAAATTAAATTTAAATGGAGTGGAATTCGATTGGTGGGAGCTACAAAATTTTAATATAATAGGAAATTATGAAGATGACACAGTGAAAAAAAGTAGAAATATATCTTTAATGGGGATACTGAGTACAGCAAACAACGGATATCCTAACTCCTATCTGAATACTAGTGATAACATAATTAATGATGTTGTAAGAAATGCCGAATTTACCGCGTTGAATGACGTTCTTGAAACATTAAGACAGAACCCAAACATGGCGATAGACTCTTTGTTATTTTTCTGCAGTACAAACGAATCAATTTCTATTTCACTCTGGAAAACTATTTTTCCATGGATTTGGAACAACTCGAATGATGTACAAAGAAGTGAGATGTCGAGGTGTGTAATAGATTTACTTTCAAAGGAGAGGCACCATAGAGTGAGTTCAGCAATACCAGTTGAATTTACGGTACCACATGTTATTTTAGAAACTCTATTATCATGTGAGTCTCCACCAGCTTTACCACCAACACTACTTTTGCATTTATCAACTAAACTGAGATGTTGGCATGTTGCTTCTAAATACCTAGACAATCAAATAAGTAACAGTTCCCAAAAAAATACAAAGTACCATAGGGATAACTTTTTGAACAGCGTAAATGTGATGTCAGATCCTGATGGGCTCGTTCAAAATGCTAGAACTGACCATCCTTGGAACATTCTTGCTCAAATTTATAGTGAGCTTCAAGAAGAAGACATTGTCATTGGTATTCGGAGAATGTATTCTAGTTGTATTGAAACTCATATTGGACTGGCATTAATGCAACAAGCAGAATGGGGCAAAGCACAAGAAATTTTCTATACCAACTTGGAGGCGGTAAACAATACTAATTCTTGGATAAATATACTTGCAATGAGTGGAAGCAATATTGGAAAATGGCCAACTGTTTTTGAATACTTAGAGTCAAAGCCATTATGTAATGAGACAATTATTTGGATAGATAGTTGGGTTGCATGTGCAAAACATTTGAATCAATGGAATACATTAAATGAATTTGCTAAAGAACGCAGAAACCCTCAACTTCAATTGGAATGCTCCTCAAAATTACAAGACTGGGGACTAGTTGAAAAGTTGGTAAACAAATACATTTTACATAATCCTATTACTAAGCTGTGCCAAGCATATCATTCTTTATATGATTTACTTTTAGGAGGGGTGAACAACTGGGGATTGCCTAATCAAACTCCCCAGGAGTATATATCTGGCTCTAATTATATTTCAAACAGTCATAACCGATTTTTTGGATCTATAAATAGTCTAAATTTGAACAGTGGTACGTATACTCAGTATTTACAAGCAGCTCAGAACTCTTCAAAAGCAAAGCTTGCAGAATTTGAACGTCATTGTTCAATCGGATATAGAACTGTATTAAACTTTTGGGCAATGCTCCCTAGTATTGTAACAACATGCCATATTCCCCTATTGTTAAATTTTCAACAATACATTGAGCTACAAGAGGGTTATAGACTTTCCTCTGACATAGAAAGAAAACTTTATCCGGATGGTCCAAACAAAATTAATAACAATGGGATAATTCAGAATAACAATTTTGGATCTAGTTATTTTGTGAATAATTCAAATACAACTAGCATGGCTCATGGTTCACATTTGATTAATTCAATCCTTCAAAGCTCACATGGAAATAATTCGAGTTCACAATCAAATACTCAGAATATTAGTAATTCAACTCCTGGGTATTTCGAAGCCAGAATGTTGAATGTCTGGAGAGACAGGTTACCAAATAAATGGGACAGTATGATATTATGGAATGATCTCTTTGTGTGGAGAAATTTTGTATTCTCAATTATTATGAATTTGATTAGCAGATCAGACCATTTAACATCCCAAGCAAAACTACTTTGGCCTAGTTATCTACAGGACATGCCTTGGACAATGATAAAATTTGCATCAATTGCAAGAAAATCTCATCGTCTGCCAGAAGTTTCCGTTGCATTACTACAAAGGTTACAAAATCACTTACAGGTTACAGGAGGGGATGCCTACAGAGCCGAAGCGTTTCTTGCAACTTTAGAGAAAGTTAAACTCTGCCTATTGGACAATAATCAGTTGAGAACTGGCCTAAATATCCTAAATATGACAGATTTCCAGAGATTCCCAGAACCCTACTTCGATGAATATAGAGCAGAATTTCTAAGGCTTAAAGGGACGATTGCGAATCGATTATATCCAAACTATTATATTGACGGCGGCACACCAAATATTGTAAATTCACGAATAGGAGTTAACTTGTTGAACTCTGAGCAGGGATATCCAAGTTTAAATGGAATGCCAACAACAATTGCGAGCGCACCAATTATTCATGTTAATACTGAATTGCTATCTTCCTTAAAAGTTTATCCGCTATTTGCAAGGGGTTGGATAGCTTGGGCTCAGTATACAGACAGATTGCTATATGTACATCAGAATATGAGCTACGCAGTAAACGCAGTTATTTCCTATCTAATGGGAATATATCTAAGGCCGGATAAGTATTCAATCTTGCTTTCAAGAGTACTTTGGTTATTGCCGCATGATTCCCCAGATGGAAAATACCTAACATTAGCTTTTAAAAAATATTCTGAGAATCTACCTTGCGCTGTTTGGCTTCCATGGATCCCGCAACTAATTGCTGGAATAGATCGAATAGAAGGTAACGCTTTACTGCACATATTGAATAAAATTGTATTAATGTTTCCACAAAGCATATATTTCAATATTCGAAGTAATTACCTTGAAAAAAGAGAAATTGCGCATATGTTCTGGTATATGTCTTTTAATCCTGAAAATGTAGACCAAGGCCCACCACCCCCACCTTCTTCAGGGATATACCCAAGTTTTATATCGATAGGATGGCAAAGGATTGAATCATTAATGAACGTATGCCGAACTAGGCATGGCGCATTGACTCTCGCTCTTGAACACTGGGTTGAAGACATAGTGTTGCACTGTAAGCCAGACCCTCTAGATGAACTCTTATGCGCAATACGCACCTTATTCCAGATCACGATTGAAATTTCCCCTAACTATAGTGAAACAAAGAGCCCCCAATATCTTAATATAAATAATGATAGAGCCCCTGATTTGTTTCCAAACATAGGGATTAATTTTTTGGAACAAAATATAATAAGAAGATATGAGCAATTGCTAAATAAATCCTCAAGTTTTAATAGGCAATTTGAAAGCTCAAAGAATATTATTAAACAATATTGGAGTGAATTTAAAGCAGATTTTCATGTTGGTTTATGCGGTAGAGTCGATGCCCCCATTGAACGGGTTTCTCCAAACTTGAAGCTTGATTACGTACTGGAGAAATTGAAGAAGTGGAAGGATCACTTTACTAAGTGCACAGAAAAATACTCCAATGAAACAATTCGAGGAAAGTTATTACTATCAGACCTTTCGACCACTCTTTGTGACCTATTTCATAGAATAAACATTCGCCTCGAGGTTCCCGGTCAGCATTTGAGAATTGTTTCAGAGAGTCTCTATCTACGAAATTTTGCTGTTTTAGAAAATTCGAATGGTAGTAATCCTATAGGTGGCGTTATATATTTACAAAGATCGCTGCCTACAGTTGAAACCGTAGTAAGGCAATCTTATAACTTGAAAAGAATTGGATTTCTCACTTCTAATGGAGGCATTATACACTTCTTGATTCAACCATATAGTGGGCTTCAACAAAAAGTTGAGGAGCGTATTCTGCATCTTCAAGTTACATTAAATACTCTATTATATAAATACAAAGAAACTAGGTCAAGAAATGTTTCGTTTGCAATACAAACATGTATACCACTACATCCGCGATGTCGAATAGTTGAGGATGCGGGAGACAAAAAGAGTTTTATTGATATCTTCGAGGAAGAAGCTAACTGTAGTCATGGTGTGTGCCTAGTAAAAGACTTAGATTTTCCAGTGTTGCTTCATAGAAGGCTTCTCCATATTTTATATAAAAAGATGCACGGCTTAGATAATGAACAAACAGGGAAAGAAATGATAAAGGTATATAAAGAGTTATGTAACAATTGGATACCAAAAGATATATTTAAGAGAAGTATTTTGAAGAATTTCAATTCATTTGATCATTCTTTCACGTTTGTTAAACAGTTTACGACTCACGTTGGATTATTATCAGTATTTTCATATATACTAGGAGTAAATGACGTTATACCAGGAAAGCTATTCATTTCAATGAATACGGGGCAGGTTTATCAATCAGAATTGAAATCATCATATGTGTCCTCTACACTACTGATAGACAAGGCAGAAAAAGTACCTTTTAGATTGACTAGGAATATGCAACACCTAATGGGCCCACTTGGTAAAAACGGTGTTCTTCCTGGTACAATGCTTGCATTTGCTAAGTGCCTCCAGAAATACGAGTTTCATGTGAGAAATTTATTATGCTCTCTACTGAGGGATGATTTACACGCCTTTTCTATTCATAGAGCACTACAAGTTCCTCAAAATCGAAGTTCACAAAAATCAGTTAACCCATTGGAGTCAAATTTTGAAAATGGCCCACATATAGTAATGCATCCACCTAGCACAAATGAGCATATTCCGAATTCTGTCTCCCGAATAATGCAGCAAAGATTGCTTACCAATGTAGAGATAAGAGAAAAGGTTGATAGGAACGTTCGCAGAATGATGGAGAAGATAGCGATGCTGACTAACCCAAAGAAAATAAACAACCGCGGTCTGCTGATTGACCGGGGTGTCCTTGAACTTATTGAATGTTCAACAAACCCTGCAAACATATCTGCAATGAAGCCGACATGGATGCCTTGGTTATAGTATTTTGGGCATCTTATCACTTCAATAGTTGCAAGCATACTATAATATGATGGTATACTAGTGCTGTTTATGTATCAATACATTCCGCCGGTATATAATTCTCTTTACATGTGTCCTCTACCTCTTTTACTATTAATTGAGTCTCTGGATCCAATATAGGCATCAAGTGCTTGCTTTGTATTATAGTTTGTAGGAACTCGTCAGGAAGGAAGTCTGGTGCCTCGTTCCTTACCTTCGGTTCATGATTTCTTTTACACATAGGTCCAAATGGGCAGAGACCCAGAAAGTAATCTGCACAAAGCTGCGTGTCATCTGATTTATGTTTAAAGGGGCAACTATTCAGTACCCTGTCCAAGCATACGCCATACTTTTGATATGTAAAACAAGGTGGCATTTTTTCACGATCATACTGGTGCAGAAAATCGCAGAAATCTCCCTTCATACACATATTTCTCATCCAATGTCTACAAACAACGGAGTGCCGACCTCTAATATTCGGGTCGTATCTTGAAGGCAATTGATTCTTTAATAACCAAAGCTTTTCATCCTCACTCTTCTCAACTATACTCTCCATATCTGTTTTCATGCTCGTTCTAAATTCAATTATTATTTATCTTTTTATTTTAACTTGAAATATTAAGTGGGTTTTCAGATAATTGCGGCAAATCCATAATAATTAAATTAGAACGTTTCAATGCAACACAATAGCTTTTGCAACATGGTTTAATCTCTTCTCTGTTCCTAGGATACTATCAATCCTCTTAGTCAAATTGTCAATCATTACTGAAAATTTTCCCGTTGTAACTTCGTATCCAGCAGCCATAAGTTTTATCTGTTCATATTGATCTAAGGATAGCTTTCCATTGTTCATTGTGCTTGAAGAAATATCCATTGAACTTTCATAATATTGCCTATTATTTGGTACTCTATTCAGGTTTGGCTTGTAAATATACTTTATCATATCTAATATTTTACTTTTCTCAGACTCTGATTTCTCTGCAATTTTCTCTCTGAACTCACACCAAAACTGTTGAAGCTTTAATAAAAGATCTCGTTGTTTATTCGCCTTTTCATTCGCAACAGACCTCAATAAATATATATCCACTACAGACTTAGTTTCGTCATTTGTAAAATTTAGAATTTTATTTTCTTCTTGCTTGAGTTTTTCTTTTGCCCAGTTTGTATCAAATGTTACACATTTTTTTAAGCTGTTAAAATACAAGTCCTCTCTATCAAGCAATGCTTTTTTGAATAATTCACACCTCCTCTTACTTTTTATTTTTCTTTCTGTGTATGAGTTCACAGCATCTCTGTAGATCTGTTTGTATGGATCAATGAATTCAGTACACATTTCCTCTATCTTATCGACGGAAAACGGGGGCTTTTTGTATCTTTTATTTATTCTTGGCATCGCTCTTACTACAGCAGGAGCGGATTTTCTAGAGCTTTTTCCTGCCCTCCTCGCCTCAAAAACTCCTGGAGAGTGAACATTAAAGCAATCCTCATCCATTGTGGTATTATTAAATAAATGCTTTAATTTTAATATTCCAGGTTGAGCCCTAAATATACGCCTGTTTAAATGGGTAGATATATGTTGACAGTTATTCGCATCAAAATATTAATATTCAGATGACTAGACTGTTACAGACTTTAATTTTCCTTACAATAATACCAAATAATTTGTGTGAAGTTATTTATGTGGACAACCAAAAATGGTTATCCTAAAAAGAAAAAATATTTTTACTTTAATGGCTGTTTATTTTGAAATCGAATGTTTTCTGAATTTTAGGATCCCCTTCTCCCCACACTTTTTAAAAATTTTTATTATGAAAAATCTTGAGCGAGTTTCTGATAAGAATACCAATGTATTTGAGGAGAATTCTGGTCTAATACTAGAAAAGTTTTACTTCCCAAAAGTTAGATTAGAAGAGTTAGTAGAAGGTGGTAACTTGCTAAAATTATCCGGAGTAGATCAAATTAAAAACATACCCAATGATAGCTCTAAGAATAATTATTTGCTTGTCGTGTTCTATTCAGTGGTTAATGATTCAAAATTCTGCAATGATAATGGTTTGAAATACATCGTATGGAATGTTACAGACTTGAGAGGTAATAAGACAAGACTTTATCTTTTTGGAGAAGTATTTGAATTCCTTAAATCTGAGGATGTTGGGAATCTGTACCTGATAATAAACCCATCCATAATAACTTCTGATGAACAAAATAATAAGTGCCACCTAAGTATATCAAAAGTTAATCAGGTTATCAAAGTTGGAAAAGTTCATGGATTTTCCATTTGCAAGGGTACTAATAAAAGCGGAACATTGTGTTCAAATCCCATCGACTCAAATTATCAAGATCAATTCTGCAAATATCACAGCTCTCTAATTTCAACAGAATGTTTGAAAAGAAGCTCAGCCAACGTTCAACCAGTTTCATTGCTACATAAAAATGATAAAAGTATGTCCCTGGCAAACACAAACATAATTCAAACTGAGCATTCTATGGGCAGTTTTAATGAAAATAAGATACGATATAAGAGGTCATTGAAAAAAGATCGAAATGTAACTGAACTATCCAAGTGGGGTTTGGATTTGAAGCGTGTTAGAAATGACGTTTGTAGTGAGCACGTTATTCAGGAAGTCGATATATTTGATCTGAACAACAAATTAAATAAGGCAGTTAAGGAAAACAATACTACTGAGACTCTAAGTATTCTTAGACATTTGTATAGCATTGATACATCCAATATAACCCTTGATAGAATTGAAAAAAGCGGAATTATTTATACAATTTCAAATATAGAACTGAACGATACTGAAATTGAAACTGCAACGTTTGCCCTCAAAATAAGGCACAAACTATGCAATAATAAGGGATACTGGCCAAGAATCAAGTTGCAAATTTCGAATGAGAATTTCAAAGGAGTAGAGTTACACTCAGATAAAAGTTGGGAAAATGTACACGAACAAATCTTAAGTTTAGAAGGAGAAATATCAAACAAAGAAGTCAACAACTCCGATTTAATAATAAAACATGTAGTTGGTGAAAGGAAACGCAATCTTCAAAGAAAGTCAGCTCTGAATAATATATTATCAAAGATTGATGGTGTCTTATCTCTAAATACCTCATGTGATGATGAAATTATAAAATTAGAAAGTAATAAACTTCAAACAAGATTAATTGATTTGGAGAAGGCGGATAAGATTTTGGAGATTAAAAGAAATATCAATTCTGTGAAAATTAGTAATGCAGTTAATTGTACTAGGTGTGGTATTTGGACGGAGGGAAGCGCAAATCTAATTTGTAAGAAAGAACATCCAGAGTTTTTGTTATACAATAGGGGTGCAAAAAAAGAATCTTGGTCATGTAAATCGTGTAATGGTCAAATTTACAGTATAAACGGTTACTATAACTCATATTGCCCATGGTGTAAAACAGATACAGTGTGTAACTTAAAAAGGAACTCAATATATAGATTGAATGAGGATTTGCCTGACAAGAAAGACATATTAATCATTAGAAATGGCGAAAGAGAAAGTGAGTGTAAATAATAGAAATTACCCAGTACGCAACAGTATTAATAATCAGGGTATACTATTTGTGGTCCATTCACAGTTTTCTGAGATTCTGATTGCTGGCATTTATTCTTAATGTAATCCCTACTTATGTACTTATTACCAAGTAGACAGCTGTTACCCCTCCACCTTACTCCTCTATGTCTTCCTTTATGGCCATTACCACGATTTCTAGGTGGGAATTTGTGCCACGGGCGAACGGCATTTCTATATAGTCCCTGACCAGGATTTTCTTGATTCCTTGATTCATCGAGCCACTGGAGTCCTGTATTTCCACGCCAATATCTCCTACTCCCGGAAATATCTTCTCCAGAGTCCCAATCTACGCGCATTATTCTACCGTCGCATAATGAACGGTCCAATGTTGATATAGCAGTGAGGGCATCCGCGTGTCTGTAGTACTGCACAAAGCAGAAGCCACAAGGTTGCATTGTTTGATGATTTAAGCCCATATAGATGGCCTTTATTGGTCCGCATGAGCTAAAAATTTCGTTAATTATTTCTTCTGTCGTGAAAACAGAGAGATTCCCAATATAAATTGTAGTCGATTTACTGATCTTGTCTACCCAGGTATCTCTAGAATAGTTCCTTCTGTCGAAATAAGTATATTCACTGCCAACCGTGTGATATATATGCGACATTTTATTTTTATTCAATGAAAAATCAAAAACTATACAAGCTGTTTTGGCGGCACTCGATTACTTCTTCTGCATCAGTTTTGTTTCAAATACATGCAAGTTATTGGAGAGTTTTGCAGTAATAAATTATTAGTGATTAAGTCGCGTTTTCATCAATAAATCTAGTGAGTTTGATTGATAAAGGCGTTATCTAACTATTTGATAGTAGGTGTTGTGTGCAATGTTGGTAGAAACACACATTGTTCGGTTTAGACTAATACTTCAAATAAATATAGTGCAGCTTGCTTTGTATAGTTCCAAGAATTTAATGTAAGTAAATATTGTTTTATGTAATGACAACTCCATTAGAGAGAAGAATTGAAAGAAAGTATCGAGAAACACAAGAAAATAAGTTACATGGAAATAACAGGAGAATATCAAAAGCATTTGGAATACCTCCGAGATTTGAAGAAACACTGATGATTCGTACTAATGAGGGCAAAAAGTTACTACTTTCTGCCAACACTCCTAATGAAATTCTAAAAATTAAACGTGATGTTAATGCACAAAAAAACCATTTCAGAAATGAGGCATTTAATAAAATTTACAACTCGGACAACTTCACAGATAGTGATTCATATTCCAGTGTAGGAAATTCTTCCAACAGAAAAGAAAACTATAAAAATAAGCTTATGATAGGAAAACCCACTCATGATAGCTCGAGTGAATTTGAGTCTATTTTTAAATCAGTTAGCAATGACTTAGAGAAGCTTTCCATGCAAATGACTGATTCGTATAATATTAATAATACTTCTGTCATTAATTTGACTTCTCCAAATTTTGACTCTGAATCCAACAGCAAAGACCATATTAAACAACATCCAGACGTCAAAATTGAATCAGCTAGTAGATTTGATACATCAAATGAAAATTTCCAAGACAGTGACGAATCAATAAGCTATAGAAAGTCTTCTGATTCAATTAGTTTATCAAGTGGCCAAATCCGTGACTTACAAAACCCGAAAGTGACAAAGGAACGGTATTTTGCCAATAACCGCTCTGAAAGTACAACTGTTATTAATGAGTTAATTCATAAACTAACAGAGTCAATATCAAAACTAAAAAAAATGGTAGTTGGCAAAGATAAATTTGCATCTGTTATTAGAGAACAGATGCAAAAGAGTAACTTTGAGATTATAAAGCTATCTCAAAAGGTTGATTTGTTACAAAAAGAGCTGGTAACTGCAAGAAGAAGCAAGGAGAAGTACAAGGATGGTATGAAGAGGTTGCTAAATGATATTCAAGATGGGAGAGTGGATGGAACAACTCATAGCTATATTATGGAAATAGAGGCTTTGAAAATCCAGAATGAAAGAAACATTTCTAACATAAATAATGCAGAAATTACAATAATTCAATTGCAAAATGAGAAGAATCAACTTTTGACTGAAAAAAGTGAGCTATCAAATAAAATAACCCTGCTGGAGGAAAAAATACATAAGTTAAACTTGGTTGTAAACCAAGTTACAGATGAAAAGCTTCATCTAATAGAAACAAAGGAAAGCGCACACAAGGAAATAGAAAAATTATTGGAAAGCATTAAATCTTGTAACGATGAGAACAAAATGTCGCTAGAAGAACTTAAAAGAGGATATGAACTAAACAATGTATTGCAGGATCATGTTATGCTACTAAAAGCCCAATTGGAGGTTTCTAATGAAGAAAAAATATCCCAAGAGAAAGTTATCAAGGATTTATCTGATGAAATAGATACTACCAGACAAAACCTAAAATCATTAGAGCACAGGGAATCCATTTTACTCTCTGCGCTAGAGGACAGTTCATATAGAATGACTGATATAGATAAAGCATTGGAAGAGCAAAAATTAGAGTATGAACACCTAATTCAAAAGGAGAATAGTAAATATATTGATATTCTAAAGAATTTCAAAAAACAGTCGGAGGAGATCGAAACTTTAAAACAAAAATTAAACGAAAAAATTACTGATGAGAAAGAGCAAATCAAAATAAATGAAGAGCTAAAGCGTAAATTTGGTTCTTTTGAAAGTCACATTAGAAGATTATTAGATGCAAGGGACAATGAAATAATACAACTAAATGACTATATGGATGGGAGACTTCGGAAAAAGGATGAGGAGAATAACATAAAAATCCAAGAAATCTGTAAAATACAACAAGAAAGAGAAAAACGACTAATTAACCAAATGTTAGATCAACACGATGGCTTTGAAAGGAAGAGAATCGAATATGAACATGAAATTGACATAATTCGAAATAACTTCACGGAAAAGCTTAATAAGACAGTTAAATTAGAAAACGAAAAACAACTTAGGCTTGCAGAGACTTTGGTAAATAAAGAACATGAACTAATGGTTAAGGAAAATATTATTAAGGAAATAGACAAAAAAAATACGTTGATTGAGCAGCAGTTAAGTGACGTAAAAGCGTGTCTAGATGATCTGTCCAGAGAAAAAAATGAAACTGTTAATAAACTACTGTCGTTAGAACAATGGGGAACTCTAATTCAGACGATGAACCAAATGAATCCAGAATTAAAGGATTCACTAAATACGAGATTAAATGAACTCCGGAGCAAAGTTGCGCAGCTGGAGAAACAAGAGGATATAATAAATGACGCATTAACTAATCAATCGTCAGCCCAAAATGGTAGAACTGAACTATCAATGCATGACAAGTCACTAAATTAGTATTTTAGATTTATAAATTTATATGATACTTAGATATTGCTCAAAATTCTTGAAAGTTCCTTATCGTCCATTGGATCACACCTGTTGGGTTCAGATAAGTAAAAACTATTATTAAGAAATTCACGCTCAGAGTAATAGCTTATTTTCAAGTTTCTTCCAAGGAATCTCATGTTATGTAAATCGACCTTAGCCTTAATAGCACTCTCAACACTAAAAAAAAACACAAATGCCCTCCCAAAATGGAGGCCAAAGTTTTGATCTTGATCTATAAGTAATGTTTCTGGTTTTGGAATTATTGTTTTAAATATCTTCCCATATGACGAACACTTTTCGTGAATTTCTTCATGAATAGAAGAATATTTATTGGGTATTAAGAGCTCTTCGTTAATCAGAATTCTTGAAATTAAAATACAACGACAGGGTTTCTGGGGAAGGAACAACGTTCTTTGTATTGCGTCAATTCTGTCATCAAGTGATTTGTCTTTATATCTATGCTCATAATAATTCATTGTTTTACCTACAATTATTTTTAGATGGCTATTTATTGAATGAATAATTTTGGATTTAACATGTTTCATTTTGACAATATTAATATCCACCCCAAGCTTGTTAATAATATTATCAATAAATTTGACATTGGGTTCAACCTCACAAATTGCTGCTTTATATTTTTTACGGTGACTGAGTAATTCAAGTACTTTAATCCTTTTGTTGTTACCAAATATTTTCCTTACATCTTCTATAGAAAGTAAATGATCTATTCCTGTAATTAAAATTGTTTCTTTTTTCAGAACTAGAGGGATATTATTAAAATATGGAGATATAATGCTTGTATTCTGAGTAGCTTGATTAATCAAAGCAGAGCTATTGATTGAGTTGTCACAGTTGACTTGCTCACTAACTTTAGGCTTTCCGATTCGGAGCAGATGCCCATTAATATTAAGTAGATTGTTCAGATTTAACAACGCGGTTGTACCTTCTATTGATCTACATTCACAAAATGCGTACTTGCCATCGCTATTAATCCATGCAGATATAACAGGATGCTCATCTTTGGGCAGTGCATTATTTTTAGTAATTGAGCTGTTAACATATTCTAATAATTCGGTAACAGTCAATCCGTGTGGTAAGTTGCCTATGTAAACCTCTCTTTGAGTTTTTGATGCAACTGAGGTAAGATATGAATGTGGAGACTCAGTATACATAATTTCTGTTGGATCAGACTTACCTAAACATGAAAGTTGTTTCTGAAGAAAGTCTGTCTGGTCAATCGGGTCTTTTTTTAAGAGATTGGTCTCAGTATTCGCATCAATCTCTATATTCAAATGCCTATCACAAACCTCAGATTGAAATTCGTTAATAACATGTGGGTTCGTTGTTAGCATGCCATGGAAGGATGTAGTTACATCCGCATCTTGAACTTGATTAACTAGATGTTTCTCATCCGATTGTAGTGATTCAGAAAAGCTCAGCTCTTTTAGGTTCATGAGTAGCGTCCTTTGCTCAGCTTGAAATTAACATAACCTACAACAATTAAAATGGCATAAAAATATTGGAGTTTAAATGGCGGTAAATTTGAAATTTTACACAACTTTCTATGCTTCGTGAATATTAAATGAGAGAAAATGGTATCAATTCATAAAGAATACATAATTGGATGTGTAGGAAAGCCTTCTTCTGGAAAGTCTACGTTTTTCTCATCAATCACTGATACTTCTGCGAAAATTGGTAACTATCCATTTACGACAATTGAGCCAAACGTTGGTATTGCTCATTATATTACTGAATGCCCCTGCAGAAAATATAATGTAGTTTGTAAACCTAATTATGGTACCTGCAATAGTGGTTACAGGTATATCCCTATTAAAGTGTTTGATGTTGCGGGACTAATCCCGGGTGCGCATCTTGGGAATGGACTTGGTAACAAGTTTCTTGACGATATTAGACACGCCCATGCTCTATTACATATTATTGATATTAGCGGAAACACTAATGAAAAAGGCGAACAGACAACCAATTACAACCCAATAAATGACCATGAATGGCTTCTTAAAGAAATTGAAATGTGGATATTTAATAATATATATACAAGCTGGACCACAATTGTTAGGAAAAGTAAAGCAGCAAATATACAGGTGAACAAGCTCCTGTTAAGTCAATTTTCAGGTTATGGGTGTAATGAATCAATGATGAATAAACTTTTATCTTTAATGAAGATTAAAGACCCCATCGATCTCTCAAATTGGGACAAATCTAACGTGGCAGATTTAGTTAAGCAATTTGTTAAAATAAGATTCCCTTTTGTCCTTGTATTAAACAAAGCAGACGTTATTAGCGAAGCTTGCGACTCGAACATTGTAAGATTCTACGAAATATACGGAGACAAACATGAAATTGTTGTAGCATCATCTCTTGCAGAGTTTTTTATAAAGAAAATGGTTTCCCAGAATTATATCAAATTGGTATACGAGAATAATAGTTATAATTACTGTTCATTTATTACAAAGGAGGACTCTCAGATTGATGGAGCCAATGCACTTAAACGAATGGATGATAAATTAAAATCTAGACTAGAAAATTTTAAGGACGTGGTTTTGTTTAGGCATGGTACCACGGGAGTACAAGATGCTATTAACAAAGCGGTTGATTTATTAGGTCTAATACCAGTGTACCCTGTGAAGAACATAAGAACATTTACAAATCGCCCATACGAAGAAACCAATAGCTATGCATTTCAAGACTGCATTCTCGTTCCAACTGGGATCACAGTAAAGGCACTTTTAAAATCACTTCACATTGATCCTGATAGGGGGTTCGTGAATATAGAAGCTCCTGGAGGTGTTAGGGTATCCGAACATCAAGTATTATCAAAGGAAATGAATGTATTAAAAATCGCAACTGTTAATCATGATGACAAGAGGTAATTCGTATATAGAGTGCTAATCAGTCTCCTCGCTGCTTTGGAAACGAACGAACCTGGAGTACAGGTCTCTTATTTCATATCTATTTATTGCATTAAGCAGTTCATAATCTGAGCTACACATGACAAATGCACCTGGCATACTGCAGTATTTCTCTTTGTCATGTCCATAAACTTGTTCAAATAGTCCACCTTGGTTTAATACAAAGTTGTCTGAAAAAACGCCTTCAGGTTTTCTTATTTCAATCTCCGTATCATAATTAGTACTGCTCATATGATTTCCAAAATAATAGTCAGTAGAACTACATAATGTATAGCCAGGCGGACATATACATAGAGTTTTTGTGTCCGTGTTATTTACATGTTTACGGTAAATTTCCGTCGGTCTGCAGTTTGTATTTTTCATTGCTAGAATATTGATAAGTTGGTATAATATTTCCGGATTAATTACTTTGGAAATAATATCTCCCTCTATTTCCAAATACTTATCGTACGTGTTTTTTTGACTATTCTCAATGTGAGATCCCATTTTGGTAGGATCCAACGGTTCATTTTTATAATATTCCATAGGTATAGCGCTATCAATTTGGATATATTTTCGAGATTTTGAGTTTTTGAAAAAATAACCATCGTTTATTTTAAGATTGCTATTAATCGGGTTAATTAAATCCTTTGTCAATAGATCAGCCGTTTTATTGGAGGAAGTTTCTTTTATTTGATAATTAGTGTCTAATTGATTAGATAGGATTAGTTCTCTCAAAAATTGATCTGTTTCGTCTTTGTTCTGCCCAATTATTTGTTTGTCATAATCAGATAATTGATTATATAATTCATTAATATTTTCGCCCGAGGGGAGTAATATTGAAATAATTATATCCTTCACTAATTTTGTATTATCAAACCTGTATTTTGTTAATATAAAATTCATGAATGTTTGACTGTGATAATTTCCATCCCCTCCAAATACATTAAATCTGAAGTCGATCCCATAAATATACTCGCTATTTCGCACAATAATATTTCTTATAGAATTAAATAAACTTTTCATTATACTGGATGTTGAGTTATCTGGTACTTTATAGTTTTGAAGCTCAGTAAACACTTGTTTTACATGGTCCTTTATGTATTCGCTATATACCATGTTAATGAACTCCGTGGATGTTATATTGATCGGCAATACGTAGTGTGTTAAAGGGCATTCAGCTAAGTCCAAGCATTCTTCTTTTTTAAAGAGAGAATGCTCGTTACACTCTCCCGATATAACTTTTCTGGTTTTGAATCTCGTACTTAGAAATTGTGGTTTGCTTGGACTCAAATATGATGATTTGCACGGTGCACTACATCCGGACCAATCCGACCAATCTGAAACTATACATTTGCTTTCAGTCTTGCATAGCACAAATGCATTTTTGCAGTCTGAATTATTTGGTGTTTCTATGTATCTATCCCAGCTTTTTGTTTTACAGTTATATAGTCTTTTCCCTTTTGCCATTATCATTAAACTTTTACTAGAAAAAACATCTGTTTCTTTATTACATATCTCATCCAAGTGAGATTCCCAGGATGTTCTGCTATTTTCAATGACAGTATTATCGCACAGATTAATTCCACTTGGGCATTCACAAGAGCCCTCTGAAAGATTATATTTCATTTCAGATTTGTTAAGCTTACATTCTCTGATCTCATTGGTAATTTTAGTATTGGGATCTCCATAAGATACTAAAAACTTATTGGTTTTGTTTATGCCACCGTTATCAAAAGGAGAAGTTGAAAATAAAGGAAGTTTCTCACAGATTCTCTTTTCCTCCAACTTTGCTAGGCCATAATTACAATTTTCTGTGAGTTCTCTTGTTCTTTTTTGAATAAGATCTCCATTTTCGTTTACACAATCAGACCAGATTGACCAATCGGTTGTTCTACATGTTTTGCACAGATTACCAGACAACCGTATACATTTCCTCCGAAGTATCTTTCTGTTTTGGCAGTTATAGTCCATTACTTCTCCTTTTTTGTTTGATATTAGTTCAACTACCTGTTCCTCGGTTCCAAAGTTATCGCAAGTAGCTGTGCAATTTTTCCAAAGATTTTCCTTTGGTAATTGATATTCACAACAACCAGCCTTTGAAAGGCAGCCCTGAGTTTGAATTTGTGCTCTGCATTTCATGAGTACCTTTCTTAGTTCAATATCAGCGGAATAGAGAAATTTGTTAATCAGATTCGCATTTATTCTTCTTCCTCTTGTTTGGACTCCCCATCCACATTCATTTGTGCAAGTGCTCCATGCTGACCAATCTCCATAGAAATTACAACTTATGGAAAGTAATTCAGGGTCATTTTGTAGTAGGAAGCTGTTATTCCAATACATAAATGCGTTGTCCTTAACACCATTCTCGGAAATTGAAAAACTATCATTTGAGTTATTGAAATAACCTGTTCTATTAATAGTCTCAACAGTTTCTTTAAGTGCAAAAATATCTTCGTTTTCAATATTCAAGTCAATGTTATCTATATACTGAGTTAATATTATTGGACTTCCCCTATATCCATACGGTCTGATTTCATTTCGTAATTCACTCAAAATAAATATGTCAAGTTCATCAGTAGTGAGATTTCTCCTTGGAAACAGTTGTTTTAACATTCTAATTTTTTCGTTAGACATTATTCCAGAATTAGTTTGGAGCAAGACCTTTGTTGAGTTGGATTCTAAAGGTTTGATCCATGTTACAAATCCATATGAAGATAAATCTTCCAGGTTTATTACGGAACGATCCCCATTTGCATATTTTAGCTCTTTTTCTATCCTATTCTTTGTTTCTATATTAGATACATTAAATATTGTATATTCGACATTTGATTTGAGGTTTGGTTCCAGCATAAGATCATCATAAATTACTGAAAAGTCAACAGCAAAAGCATTGAAGCTATTGTAAATTATTTGGTATGTGTCATATGCCACGTTTGTGTCACTTATGTTTGAGTAATTACTATTATTTTTATTTTTCTGGTCGCTTGTAATGTTGGGTTTGTTGTGTTCCAAATCAAAATGTTCAGAAATACCTTGATCATTGTTGACATATTCAGTTAGGTAGGGACTAAAATCATTCGCAGTTTTGTTATTAGGAACATTGATCTCTAATCCATACGTTAATGAAGATACACTCCCATTTGAATCAACATAAAATTGCCGATTTGCTATTTTTCTATTTTCTACATCGCTGACAGAATTGTATTCTTCATTTCTCAAAGATATAGATGAGTTGTAATGAGTTTTGTGATGAGTAACATCAATATAGTTGATTAAGTCATTTTTATATTCATCACTATTATATGGTTTACCTGTTTTCCCACTTTCAGCCTCCAGATGCCCATTTACTTCGATTCGATTTAAATCAACTTTATTTGCCAAAACAAGATGAAACTTAATATGGTCTCTCCTCAGATTAAATGCCATTGAAATAAGAAAACAAAAAATGAACTCACTAAATATTTTCAACATTTTCATTAAGTAATGTTTATTCCTATGATCTTATGATGCATGCGCATAGTCCATCACACATTATGCGCGAATAAAGGATGTAGTTGGAGTACAAAAGATTTTGTTATTATCAACAATCGAACAACATCATGATTTAACTTATTAACTATGTTCTCAATCAACACATTTTACTATATTTATTAAATAAATTACTGCTCTATTCATGATTCATTTCTAGTTGTATTTCACCAAGTTAAATATAAGGCCGGTGTGGCGGCAAACGTATTATTAAAAGGTTTAGTTGAGCATTTTTGCTTGCTTGTAAGAATGTTTTGGGCTTTGCTATTTTATATTATAATTACAGTGTTAGGTGCTTCGCTCCTACACTCCCTCCAACTTGTTAGCATTGGTATCTACTACATCAATTGTCTATTAAACAACATAAACATTAAGATTGAAGGAAATAGGTCGAAGAATAATTATTTATTAATAGTTGGTCCATCCGGATCAGGAAAAACCACATTATTTTATAAGGTAATTTTATTACTCTATACATAAATTATGTTTCAATTATTTTTTTAGATTAAAAATGACAAAATGGTGAATACAACAACTTCAATCGTTCCAGGAATAATTAAAGTTTATGATAAATATTTGATTGATATCCCTGGAAACAGGGGAATTATTAACGACTATGTACTTAAGTATTTAAATAGCTCTATTTCTGCTATTATTGTAATTGATAGTAGTGACAAGTCATCCTTTAATGACGCTGCTGAAATTATTTACTCCTTGTTGAGTAATATTATGATAAGGTGTTCCAATCATGGGTCTATTGATATTGGGCAGATATATAAAGTTCTAGTACTATGTAATAAATCGGATATCACTTCATCAAGGAGTATTTCGTATATTAAAGATGAATTGGAGCGTGGCATGTAAGTTTTTATATAGAAAAAATATCAAGTTTCTAACTTTAGCAGAGACCGAATACTAGCTAGCCAAAACTACACTATAGGCGACCATTTATATGATTTAATTGAGAACGGGAAGCCATTTAGTTTTGAAAACATACATTTTATGAGCCTGCGATTTTTGAGGCTTAGCCTTAGAAACTCGTTTGATGATATTAATAATCAAATATATTCATTTTTTAAATAATTCGATTACGTAAATTTCAATTTTGTTTTTAGTTAGCGCTAAATATTCTTCTAAGTTCGATGGGTTGGGAAACAGACAAATTAATTATTGAATTATCAGAAAGCATAGATAAGTATGGAGTAGGATTGCAAATTACTAAATCCCTCCGTGAATTTGGGGTCTCCTGTTCAACGAGTAATAATTTAAGAAGTGATAACTTAATTATTTCAAGTTTGCAAAAGCCAAACAAAAATAAAATACCGCATTGTAAAATTTATCCAAAGTTTGAATATCAATCACACTTGGATAAGATAAGATGGACCAGTTTGGATGAAAACTCAGGAGTATTGACTAATAATGCCATATCATTAATTGTGGTGTTTTTTCTGACCATTGACGTTTACGATGAATTAACACGCATGCCTAAGCCAAGTTTTGAGAGCTACTTTGGGCATGAAGTGATTGACTTAGTATTTTTTGAAGCTAAACAATTTTCTTCATATATGGGAACACGTTGCATAGTTATTTGGATAGGTACAAGAGATTGTTTATCTCAGGAGTCACTACTGAGTAACAATGATGGGTTTTTATTTGGCAGTGAAAAAGGTAAAATTAGTGGTGAAAGGCAAAGGCATATTGATGGATCATGCCTAGATAAGTGTATAACAAATTTGCTGGTAAACTATTCGGTTGATAGTTTTGAGGCTAAAAACGAATTAGAAGCTAGTCAATATCTAATAAGCATTGTATCTGGATTACATGACATTCAGAATAGACCAGTTTCTTCAAAGTATAGGCCAAAAAATGTTTCTAGTGCAAATGGCAATCCGTGGATTACTCAAATTATGCAAATACCTGGGCTTTCAGAGGACTCCGCGAAAGGTTTGGAGAGTGTCTTTAAAACCCCAAAAGAATTAGTTCGCTTTGTTAAGGATAATCTAACAGGGAAAGGGTTAGTTTTCAGTAAATCAAAACTAACATATATGAGATTTTGTGGACTTCCCAGCCTATTGGATATTGAACAGTCTCCGTGGTTTAAAAAACTGACTAATATCCACTACTTTTGCACTAAAGGTTTCTGCACTCGCAAATTAGGAAAGTCAAGAGCAAAAAAATTAGTTATTTTATACGGAAATATATCACAACCCTCAAAAATGATCAGTGACCAAATTCTTTAATTAAGTAAATTAAATGTCCCAATCCCTGTGTTGCCTCAAATTTTCATGGCATTTTCCTCGTCCAGAACGATAATGTAATTCCCCTAGTACCGTGCGCAATCATTTGCTTTTTCCACCGCAACGTGCAACTTTTTCTATTAAAGATGACTCAATTGGTCGCTACACACCATTTTATCAAAGCCAAATTATAACCCAGGTCAGCATAATTACTCTGTTCTGAGCATAAATGACTGAACGAATCATATCTTTAGATGTCTTATGAGTTTGTAGTGACAAATTATTATTAACTATTAGTCTATGGCACATCAAGGTAATATTCCTAATACCAAAATAATAGATTCATGCAGGCTCTAAAATAAAGACAGTATATTCCTGAACATTACTATCCAAAACATTCAAAAAATCCCACATGGGAAACAAATGTAGTTAGATAGCTATCAATATTGTATAGTTGTATCACTAGAGACTTGGATTCTAACTGAAAAGAAAAAAAATGTTGATATTAAAGTAAATCTAGTTCTAGTGTCCGTGTTCATGATCACAGCATTTGTTTCTGCTTTCTGGTTCGCCCTTTGACTCCTCTTCATCCTCATCCTCCGCAGCATCATCAAAGTTCATGCCACCCATACCGCTCATATCACCTAGCTGGCTAAAGTCAAATCCACCCATTCCACCCATCATTCCGTCCATTCCACCAAACATATCAAATTTGTTAGAGGGGTTTTCTTCCTCATCTGTATCTACCCACCTATTCCAATCACATTTTAGCCAATTTTTGGTCTTAGAGGAGTCTTTAACAATATAGCTCCAACGTTCCTCTTCTTTTTTTGTAATCATAAAATGAAGGGATCTTGTAACTTGATACCTGCTTTCCTCTTTATTTATGGGCTTCAAGAACTCCAGCTCAAATCCGTACTCGTTGCCTTCGACATTTGCGTGGAACTTCAAGAACTGCTCCTCTAACTCCACTTTATAATCATTAAGATCAGGAATGTCAACAGTGACAAACAGAGCCTTTTTTGTCTGCGCCCACAAAACGGTTGGAAAGAGCATGTTACAAAAAAAATCAATTTTTACTAGCAATTAAGAAAATTAGGAAATTATCCTACTTTTGACACTGTAATGGCACAAGGTGAAATGAGACGGGGATCATATATTATTAATGCGGCAATGAAAGGGGGGCTAAAACCGAGTAATATTTAGTCATTGGTATGAGATGAAATTAAAACCTGGTGGACAATCTAGCAAATGCCAAACCTTCACAGTAATATCGATTCTGTGTTGGTAGTGTTTGTTTGTTTAATTGATTTATAGTTATTGAGCAACTATTCACATACTAATTTACTTGTTGCAGAAAAGTGTGTTCATTCGTATACCGCCAGTTTATGGCGCTTTGTAAGATTCGTTGGGGAGAATCGTTTAGAGCATGTACCTTTTAATAGGATCTAATTGATCAAAATAATTTTAATAGTTTACGCATGTTGATAAGCACTATTTATATCTATTAGATGCTATACGAATGTTTATAAACTGGCAATAACAGTAAAAGTATCACCAATTTTACTACATGAGGTTTTGATGTAAACAAAAATATCCAGTATTTAATAGTAAATCTGGTAAATTGAAGGGGAAAATAGTTTGATTGCATCTTTATTTTTCTTGATACACCTGCATATGGAAATAGCTACTTTATATAACAATATTTGTACTTTTTTCACAGCATATATTGAAATAAGTGCATCAAGAAAAAATTAATTGATTCAAGATCAATTTTAAATATGAACTCCCATACTGCATTTTATTTGATGGCACTTATTAGTGGTTCAAATGGTTTAATCAGCCTAATTATGGGCAGTCTGTACTTTTTCAACATTTTAATTTTGGAGCTGCCATCTGAGCACAATTTAACTGACTCTATGGCACTAATTCTAACGGGCGCATGCTACTTGGGATTATTTGTTTATTGTATTTCCCAAGTGTTAAAGAAAAAAATTTGGCTTGCAACTAACTTTTCTTCTGTTGAAATGAGACCTTTATTGAACAATTAAGACTATTGTGGTTGTCCTAGTTAAATTCACATTTAAAAAATGTTTGAATTTCTGCATGTGTATATGGGAGGTGTACACGCAAAATACCGTGCCGAATAGAGAAACGATGGTTATTATCCAGTTTAGAAGCTAGTGAAATAGGATAAGAGATCCATTAGTGATATAATTTAATTTTTATTTGTTTAGGCATTCTAATATCTAATCCGCAGTTTTTTGTAATTCCGCCGAATAAATATAGGCACATTTTTTGAATTATATTTTAAGTCGCTTAGGTACATATTAAGTTAACGAGAACTATCTCTTTAGTAAAATACTCTCCAACTTTAGTCTTAATGTACATTTATGTCGGTAATTTGGAAAAATGTATAATAAGTGAATATTGTCTTTAAAAAAAGCGTAGCTTACAATATTTGAAGCAAACAAAGGCCTATGATAAATCATGACTATATAGTTGAGAGGATAAGAAAATGAGTGATTTATTTGGATATGCAACACCAAATAGTGTGGGAAATCAGCATGGGTTTGAAGTAGCGCCAAGACTGATTAATTGAAAGACTCGTTAAATAATAAGATGCAACTTCAAAATACAGTAATTGAATGTTTTAAGTCAGAACAGTCATACATATATTCTCCTTCTGACGAAATCATGATAATACTTAAATTTAATCTCTCTGGCTGATTTAAACTAGTGCTATATGGATTTTTTGAAGGAACAATATACGTGTCATTGGATTGGTACTTTAATATACACTTATAAGGAGGCGTTCTTAAGTATTCAGCTATTCTTGTTTATTGCACACTTTTTGTTCCTAAAACAATTGATAGGATAGTATATGACCACAATTAATATTGTCAATTTTTACTGAATGACTTGGATATTAGGATTTTTAGGGATACATAATGGTGGATTTAGTAAATATTAACATAATTGAGCCTTGACTAATTATCGGCGGAAATGATTGAAGCAATAACACTGCAGATGACGGAGTTAATTGGAGCTAAACAAATTGACGTATTGTTCTTCTATACATCTATTCAGTCCGGGAAGTAGGCCTGTATATAGATAAAACGTTAAGCAAATACTACCAATGTATCGGGCTCTCCCGTTCTAGATAATAGTACTAATACAGCTATGAAATAAATACTGATAGATTATATGAAGAAGTTATGCCAATAGCTCAAACGACCAGTAAAAAATAAAGATTTCGGCCCTAACTCTTAAAGATATTGAAACATTAGGTAAGAAAATGTATTGCGGCCAAGCTTACATTGCTAGCAGTGAGGTATGTGATTTTGAACTCCTAGACAATTTGTTAACGCCCCATATTATGTAACTAGTTCAAGGATTTTAAATGCATTGTCTAAAAATGGAACCACGTTTCAAATAGTATTATTTAAATATTCAACAGGTGTGGGCATCTATATGATAAATGGCCAAATGCAATGACTGATTTGGTTAATCCTTGCCTTAACGAAAGGTGAGGGTCATGCCTACAGACTCATCCATAAAATTTTGAGTGTTGCTGATTCTTCAGAATGTATTCAATGATAAAACAAAAAAAGAGAACTAATATATTGACCAGCTGACCGCATCAAGTAATTTACACCAACTGAAAGGTAATTATATATGATTAAAATCTGAATGAAATTTAGAAAAGGATAATATTGTACACTCTTTCAGGCTATGCCCAAGAAAATAATTAAACTATCAGGATTTAAAAAGGAGGCGTTTTCACAGCGGTCGATTTCGATAAATGCCCGACCCTCCACGTCTCAACTTAGGAGCTATCTATTTACTTGAATCCTTTATGCTAGCTTGTTTTCGGAATCGACTACCTTTCGTTTAACCTTACATTTTCCTTGAACCATGTTTGATGGATCAAGTATTTTTATTGTTGGATGAATATGAGTGTCAATCAAGGATTTTGGATGTTGCCTACAGTTATTCACAGAACTGCCCTTCTTATCTGCCAGGTTATTATTTATCCGTGTTGTCACGGAATCTACTTTTTGCTTCCTGGTATTCTTTCCTTTGGAGGTTTTTGAGCAAATGATCGATTCTACTTTGATACCAACATCCTCGAGTGTCAATTGATTGGCATTTTCTTTATTTGACTTTCCATCCAAATATGATTGTTTAAGCTCCTTGTATCTCTGATTTATGACTTTTCTCTCAGCTAGATACTCTCTTCTTGATTTTCGATTGTTAAACCAAAAGTTCAAGGAGTCATGAATCAAACTCTTTTGTGTTTTTGTATTACAAATGGAGAACCGAATGATATCGTCAATACTATTCGGTGTCTTTACATCAAATAATTCACTATTCATACTATTTTTGTATTTATTATGAATGTAAAATTTAGCATGACTCTTGACTTCTTTCCAGTCATTTTTGAGATAGAGCCAACACATGCGCCCCTCCCCAGAACCTGCCATTTGGGTTGGTATTCCATGAATCCTATCTGCATTAAGACCGAGTGTTTCAACTAAATCCTTTCTATAAGAAACATAGCAATACGTTGTCTTGCTCATATTAAAAAGGTCTACAAACCGTTTGATTATCCATACAGGCATTGCAGCATCAAACGAGTAAATGTGAGTAACAGGTTCGAAAGTTTGTAACTCGGTTGCATCACCCTTTAAGAATCCGAGATTAATTTTTCGGTTTGTTTTTTTGTATTCTGAAGACTGGATATTAGAGTCCTCACAATAAGAATTTTTTCCGATTGACTCCAAAATATGTAGGTGGTTTGACTGAGACAGATAAAATGCATTCTCGTCGAGTTCAATCCCAATACTTGAAAATAAATTGTTCTGAAACGAAGCAACGATATTTGGCACTCCTCTTCCAGATCCAATATCTAACAAGACTGAATGATTATCCATTCCATATTTAACCATTTTTGAAAATATTCTTCTCAAACCTTTCTCTCTAGTTTCACCATACATGCCTTGATCAGAAGTTCCCAAATCAGCATTCACGCCTCTCCACAGAAAAGATGTGCATACACACTTAGACATTTTACAGCAACAATTTGGAGTTTGCTTACAATCGACGCCAATCTTTTTATTTCCAGTATTGACATCGTTTGTGGGGTTATTCTCTCTTTCCCTAAGCTGCGCTCCTTTCCCTGTCATTATTAGAGTATATTTTAAAATGTAATTAATTAGGATGCCAACTTCTTCTTATTTTTCAGAGCATATATAATTAAATTGGATTGATGGATGGTAAACCAAGAGACTTTTTGCTATTTTCAAAGATAGCCAAACCATTATATTTACATACAGTAAATTCAGTACATCCACATATAGGCTAATTACCGCCACAAATACTTTAAAAAACAAATGCTTTAGTAGAGCATTCACTATATTTATATTTAGGATGAAAATTACTAAAGCAATGAAATGCTTTTCTGTAACACAAATACACTATGTTTTATTTGGTAAAACAAGATAGGCTTGTAGCAATTGCAACTGTTTCGAACCATTTCACAAATCAATCAAAATGGGGAGGGCGGGGATGGGAAGTTTGAAAAAGAGCCTTAAATGTCCATATTTTTATCGAGAAAATGCAAATTATAAAGAAAAATCAGACATTTTATCGGGGTGGTTAGATTAATACGAGTATCAAGTATTCTAATACATGTGCGCTTGAAATATTATTTTAAATACATTGTTGCAACATGCTAGAATTAACCGGAGCGAAACACTACCCAATTTGGTAATTGTAAACCCGGATTTATATGAATAAGTCTCCAATATAAAATCACTTCATTAATATTCACTATGACTATTCCTCAGTAGCTATCTAATTAATTCTACTGAAATAACAACTGGACTGCTATATAATTTTGAAAAAAAGCGACGTAATGGATTTCATTCCTTCGTCTTATCTTGAATCTTGCAGATTTACAAAAATTTTCCATTTGTATCTTCACATGAGCTTTAAGGGTTGCAATAATCTGACTACTTCCTCAATCCTTCGGCATTGCCAAATAGAATCGGGTGCATCTCTGCATTTTTGCTTCTGTTAATATTTCAACTTAGTCATTTTGTCTTAACGGATTTCCGGATCTTAGGGATTGGCATTTAGCTGCATTTCCAACTTTGGATATAACAATAGAACTAGCAATAAATATGTTAATTCAGGATACAAACAAATGATTTAAACGCACAGTATTAAATAATTAGGTATGTTATAGATCATTGAAGTTGTGATGCTATAAAGTTCATGTCATACCTTTCTTTTATTAGGAGATTATGCATACACAACATTTGGAAAAAGCAGATCATCTTTTGCGATTTATGTTTGGCAGGGTATTTCTCAAGAGCAGTGTTTCCGTTAATCACTCAAAAATATTCCAATTTCAGAATAAATCTAACTTGTTTTTTCTAAATTGAGTATAATGATCAAAATCAAAACAAAAATGGCCATTCTAAACTGGGCTATATTGCTGGACAAATTGCTGCTAAAATTCACAAATATTTCACTTTGAGCCATTTGATAGTTGATAATAATTTAGTTTCGCTCATTATATTTATTGTGTGAGTTGCCCTGATAATGTGCCGATAACTTCTTTGATATAATTGATAACTTCTCAAATGTAATGATAAAATTACTCATGTGACACTAACAATATAGTCTAAGTATTCATTTTCTAGTCTTTTGTACTCCCTCTCTATCCACTTTGAGTGATCTATTTGCCTGTACAAATTGCCATCGCCTATTTTTGTTGTTAAACCCTGCTCCTGTGCGAGTATATCTACTTCGCCTTGTGTAGTATGGTTTGTGTAATATTTATCACTGCGTGTGTTTAAACTACAATCAATATGTTTGGTCAGTTCTTGATGGCAACTATTTTCCTTGATGATAGTCTTTCTTTTTAACTTAGATATATATTTAAGTTTGGTCATTGTTTTATAGTAGCGAACGCGCTAATAATGTTAAGCTAATATTATGGATCCCAATTTAAGATAAGCACATTGTAACTAGACACAATTTACACAGTAAACTCTATTAAAGCACTATGGTATTACACACTATTCATCAGATTTGATTCATTAAGTTACATAAGTATTTAGAGAAAACTTCAAAGTTTAGTAATTAGAATATTAAAATCATAACGTTTGAATGACATAACATTATAAGCTGAAATAACTTTATTGCCGCTTTTCTAATGGAAAAAGTTTATTTAAAATGCAACTATGCATCATACCTCAACACGGCAAGGTGATGTGTCCAGCCTGGTAAAATGATGATTATAAGCCACAAACCATATACTTGATCAACTCAAAAGTAGATTGGCTTGTGAAATAAAATCTGAGTCAAACACTTGTCCACTAGAATCGTATTTAGAAACTGCATCAGCAATAAATTCGGCCAGGACAATCTCCTTAAATTGAGGTACATCAATCAAAATATCGTCTAAAATACAAGGTTGGAGGGCCATTTGGATTCCTGCCTTTGCAGACTCTCCATTCATATATTCCTTGTTTTTAAGAGAATATAATATTAGTGCTTTGAATAGCTCACTTCTTTGTCTTATTTTGTACTCTGCTATACGTACAAATATACTTTTATAGACCCCATCAAAGTACTCTGGAGGAATTTCTAGGTCGTTAATGTGCCCAAAAAACTCATCAAGATCATAACTCGCAACATAGCTGTCCATTAGTCCACATATGCTTTCCTTGATATGCTCCGGTATGAGGTGTTCATTGTCCTCATCCAGAAATTCATCATCATCCATCTCTTCTAAATCTTCATTGATGTAGCCAGGTTCACCATATGATAGACAATTCGTGGTTTGGTATTTTTCAGATGTATTTGAAATGTTGCTATTTATGGGTGATTCATTTGAACTGCTAGACACACCCCGCTTTTGCCATGGGTTGGGAGCTGATTCTGGAGACCGGGTACCAGAGTCCGTCGTATTAATTCGATCAGTTGTTCTAGATGATATACCACTTTGATGCTTATATTGTGAACTGCTAGATTTATTCGGGGTATTGCCTGACTCTCCACGTTCGGCATTAATCTTTGACTTAAGGTCATCAAGCATCATTGGACCTTCTTTTGTATTCTTGCTCTTCCAGTTATTTCTCCTACTGTCGATTACATCATTGATCAAAAATCGAATCCTAATAGGTATGTCAATATTATTTGAAAACTCTTCGAACTGAAGGAATAAAGTATTGAAATCATCATAATGCTTCCATCTATCACTATCTAAAAATGGCCCTACATGATGTAAGAACACACAAAGTGCCTCCAGATGGTGAGGTAGATGGAACTGCAAAAGTTCTTCCATACACATTAATACAACAGTTGATGCGATGACCTTTTTGCGAACTAAGCTGGCCATAAATATCATGTTACCTTTCATTTTGTTTTTATATTTTAATTGCCATTCAAAAGAGTCCTCCTCATTATTTTGAATATGCTCTGGTAAAACCATTTCTGACAAATTCTCTACAAATAGCTCTTGGCAAAGGTCAACTAATATGCGCCTAATTTCTATCGTTGTAACATCTTTTAGATGATCACGTAATTTATCGCAAAGCTCGACATACATAGGGATGAAATGATGTTGTGTTGTTGCCTTGTCAAAAACTAGTTTTAATAACCCGATCATTTCTTCCTCATTGTTGATGCCGACTGATAATATCTGTTCATAGAGCTTGTCGAATTTCTCAATTGTCAATTTATTTAAAATCGCTCTATATTGTCGAAGCTGAGTCTCGAATTGAGTACCTCTTACCTTTTGCTCCTTTTGCTTAACAACCCAACTTTCAGCAGAGCTCTCGAGTCTAAACATCTTTCTCTCATCTCTTGACCAATCGAGCGTCGGGTTTTGGCCCTCCTTATTGACATTTTCATTTACACGTCTGTTTCCTTGTGCGGCTTGATTGGTGTTATGGCCTTGGAACCTATCTCTACGAGTATTTGGGGCATAGCTATTAATGTCACGATGGAAGTGTTTATTTCCGTTTGTATGATTTAAGCTAGTTGGCCAAGCACTTCTAATACGACTTACATTGTCTCTCTCTATCTCCTTTGAGTTTAAATTTCGTTTACATAGTTCTGGAGGGGAAAAGCTAAAATCAATGTACTTGAATTTGGTGGAAATTGATCTCAAAGAAAGTAATATAAATATAGGAAAGCTCGTAGATTCAAAAAGTGAAATATTCCTCGAAGTAGTATCTTCCTCTTTGGGACATTCATAATCTGAAACTACCTTATTTTGATCTACATGGTCAGCATCTCCGGTCAATATTGAATTGTTAATATTTGGGTTTTGAATATCCACACACTCTTGGATTCTAAGATATTTTGTCTGTAGCTGCCTTTCAAATAAATCACCACTTTTTAAGGACTCCTCTTTTGAACTTTCGGGAGAAGAATATCTCTCTCTAGATCTCTCAGATGCTTTTGTTGTATTGTTTGCATCCAATTCACTTTCGGGGTGGCTCTCCAATTTACTAAATGAGGCACTAATAGGATTCAATGTTTCCAAATCCTGCCTTTCAAAAGTTTTTTCTACATGTAATCTGCCATCTGAAAGAAAATTGGAGTCTATATTGAATGAGCAAGTTTCATTTATTTTTCGATTTTGTAGTACAGATGTGCTATTTTTTAGTCTCTGTGCCCAGCTCACATGACCAGAATCGATTTGCTTCATTTTATTAGACATGTCGTTCGCAAATGTATTAATTGCAATATCCTTATTTGAGTGCTGATTTTTTTCATCTAGTAAGTCATTTTGGATATACCTTTCTGCATTGTCCAAATGCACAGTTTCTTTAGTAGTCGTAATTTCAGCTGTTTTTAATGAATCTGAATTTGCAATTTCTAAATTTTGCTTGTTCTCAATACTTATATTTGCACATTGGTGATTAGTTGCAACTAAAGATGCATCATTTGTACTACTATTAGGGGTACCAACTCGTGCCAACAACTTATCCTTGAATGTGAATTGAATTGACTGATTAGAAGCATCATTTGAATGTTTAATAGGGGAAGCTGGGTTGGAAGCACTCTTGTAGATTCTGTGGGGCGATAAATTTACGGGGGATTCCGTGTTTCTGTTGGGCTTCGACCAGTTAGATCGTAAATTCTCTGTCTTAATGAATGATTTGTCCGCATTATTAGATGGGGATTTGGCATCACCCAATGACTTCATAGATTCACTAGAATTGTGTTTATTTTGCTCCAGCGTAATAGATGCGGAGTGCCCATGTATCTGAGAGTCTGACTTGTCTGACCGACGAGTATAATTATCAACACAATTTCGTCTATTTTTTTGAGGTTCCAAATGATTTACAACGGGCTCCTTTTGATTTACCCAACTTCTAGGAATAAACTCTTGTGCATTTGGATTTAGATGTGTTGAAGATTTCAATGGCTCATTATTTTGTTTTTTGCTATGGCTTTTATTGTGATATGTGTTATTAGTTCGGTACCTGTCATATTCAATCATGTGGCTATAGTTAGGTGTCACCCCATGGTAATAAATGCTCGATTTTGGAATATTACTGGTGCTTGAAATTCCGAGTGTAGGTTTAAACTCTTGAGCATCTGCTCTTAATTGACTCTTAAACTCAGATGAGTGGCATCCAGCGTTCTCTTGTAAAGGGGAAGCACTATTATTACCCGTGTTGTCGTTTAAAGTCATGTTTGAAGTCCCCATGGAGTCCTAATACAAGTGAATATGAACGGGACACCTCACTTGTTTCAAAATAAGAAGCCAGCCTTCAATATAGGGACCTTTGGAGCCTGACTCTAAACACAGATCAACCTCTCCAAATTTTAAATCCTTAAAAAAATAATTAAAAGGGATTGTTTAAGAAATTGCTTTACGAGCTTCCATACGCGGTGATAAAGAAAACCGATATTTTATTACCTCCTTCAAGTCAGCAAGTAACATAATCGAACAATTTATACATTGCCCCCCTTGCCATTCAATATCGTGTCTACTCCGGCGCGCATGGCACCGTCTGAGACATCTAAATTCTTATTGAATAGCAACTGTCAAATTATGTTAGTAAAATAAATAATTTTCGGGCGCTAGTGAATTAACTTATGTAATGCATAATTCAATTAGACCAATTGATACCTGTTATTGCGATTTAATTACGGTACAACTAATAATACCCTCTCAATTTCCTCAATAGTCGCATGTTAATAATGATTAGTGGCAATATTAACTCATCAAATATTGTAAATATACTTTGCCTGATTTTATTGCATGTAAGGCGGCAATAATGATAACTTGTGGGGATTATCGGTAACATGTTTAAACTAATAAAACCACAAGCTGGAAATGTGTATAAAGGATTTAAAAAACATTGACTATTTTATGGAGTTTTTATGTAACATATGGGGATACAAGGGTTATTACCTAGTGTCGATAGTGTAAGTAAAAGGTGTAAAATTGACGTATTTAAAGGTAGGAGAGTCGCTATTGATACCTATGGGTGGCTGCATAGGTCGGTAGCTAACTGTGCAGAAAATATCGTGTTGGGTAAGCCCACAAGAGTCCATATTAATTATTGTGTTGATCGAATTAAGACTCTTAAAGGAAAAGGAATTATTCCAGTGTGCGTGTTTGACGGAGCAACACTCCCTATGAAAAAGGTTACCGAGGAGGAGAGAAGGAAAAAAAGAGATGATGCTAAAAAAGAAATCATTCGATTAAAAGCCAAATCCCCCCACAGCTCATACGCTATGAAAAACTTGTTCCAAAAAGCTCTTGACATAACTCCAAGCATTGCTCAGCAAGTTTTGGAAGTGCTTAGAGATGAATACAAAGTTGAGTGTATAGTTGCTCCATACGAAGCTGATGCACAGCTTTCATATCTATCAAGAACGAACTATGTTGATGCAGTTATAACTGAAGACAGTGACATGCTTGTGTTTGGAAGTATCTGTACAGTATATAAATATGATGACAAAACTGGCCATTGTAAAGTAATATATTGGAAAGATCTATATAAAAGTGGCATTATTTCGCAATTTTTATTTTCTTATGAAACCTTTGTTTTGGGATGTATATTAACTGGATGCGATTACGTTAAATCTCCACAAGGAGTTGGTATAAAAACAGCCATGAAACTTGTTCAGGATTGCAATGCAGACCTGGAAAAAATTATATTGCAACTAAAGGAGTTGGGTAAGAATATACCTATGAGCTATTCAACAGATGTTCAAAAGGCCATTATTACTTTTTTTCATCAAACAGTATTTGATCCTCTCGAAGGAAAAATGGTTCCGCTTTCAAATAGTGGCCTCCCCAAAAGTTCAATTGAAACTAATATTTTTCTGACTGGAATGCCAAAATTTATAGAGTTTGACAATCAAATTAGACAAGGTAGCATCACAGATAACGAAATGAAAAATTGCATTGGACCAATAATAGAGGGTAAAACTGCAACGGATATTTGCTTAGGCTTCATTCATCCAGAAACTCACATCAAATATAACCATTTAAGGAACTGCATATTAAAATCCGCTTCCATTGAATACCAAGTCAAAGGAAAACTGGCAATTGACCCCTTGGAAGATCCCAAAATTTGCCTAGAAAGAGAAAATATATGCCATAATAAAGAAAAGAAAGATTGTGATGTCGAGGAACTAATCAAACAATCAATTAAATCCCCACCACATGTGAAAGGGTCGAACATTAAATTACTTTCAAACATTGAAAACCACCGCAATAAAAGGAAAAGGAGGAGAACTGTATGGCTAAATTCCAAAATAGAAAGTGGAAATATAGCCAATAAAAACATCCAGTCACTAGACAGCCTTGCATTTCAAGCAAGATAGCTCCTAGATTAAATTAGAATGCTATGATACTCGTAATAAAGCACAATAATTACTTTCTATACAAACTCGATTCCTTCATACTTGTAGTTTCCAGGGACCTCTAAATCATCCAACAGCACCTCCCCATTTATCGTGAAAATCGTTATAAATGATTTTTGTAAATTATTTTTGGAATCTTCGACACTTTTTATTGCAACTATAATCTGGTCGAAGGATCCAGGAAGAAACTTCAAAGAAGAAAACCCTCTTTCAGGTATTATTGATCCCACCTCAATTACTTCAAGAACTTCCAAATCATCAGACAGTATTATCATTTTATTAGAGCCTCTTTTCTCATCCTTCTCTTCATCATATTCATAGAAACTTACTCTTCTTGGTAAAAATATCCATTTTCGCATCAAATGGCTCCAAGCTACAGCTTCATGAATACAATAACCTGGATATTGTGTACCAAGTGAATTTCTGATTTTATCATAAACAGAGCTCCAGTTGAATCGCGATATAGATCCCCTTTTATCTATTGTAGCCACCCACATATTATCTCTCTTTTCAATAACTCCATTTGAAACAAACTCTTTCCCAAAACTACCAACCCACAATATACCATCTCTTACAGCCATCCATTCAATTTTCATTCCTTTGCTTGTTTTCCCATTACCTTCTGATAGTATATATCTAGGTGCAACACCTTCACCATCGCCAATTATTTCAAAAATGATACCAGTACGATCATCACCAGAAAGCATCATTCCGTTAAATGAAATCAGTTCGCTCAATTCCATTCCTCGGCCAAATTCATTATAACCACTATTTAATTCAACATTTTCTCCCCAGCTTACATTATAGTTACCATCAGAATCCTGAGTAATCGATCCCTTTTGAAATCGGCTTTTATAACTCTTTTCCCCATGTTTAGGTCTGGACTTCAAATCCAAATCAGCAACCAACCTGAAGTTACACGACTCTAAAGTGCAAATTTGTCGCCCCTGTGTGCTCCTATTACCAAGGCTTAATAATATAGATTGAGAAACAACATTATGTAGAATAGTAGCAAATATTCCTATGCAATAAAAAGCCATCAACACCCTCATTGCAAAATAAATGTTTGTGGATATTTAGGAAGAAATTCAACACAATTATGTTAGCGCCACTAGAGCACTTAATTTACATGTATTTCTAAGGGCATTAAATTATAAACACTATTTTCTACTTGCTAAATCTTTCAAGAATAATAATTGGTACTCTGAATTCCAAACATTTTTATTACACAAATTCATTTGCACGAAACTATTTATTTTAGAATGCTAACGCATAAAGTTGCGGATTGCTACTACTTGGTAATTTGCAGTAAAACATATAATATACAATTCAGTAAATGATAAATTCGATACCCCAAGCAGCTAAATCAATTAAAATTACTCAAATGATGTGTAATGATAAATTGACCTCCAAATTAGTTTACATGATAAAAGTCCTCCAGAACAAAAATAGCAAATTAGTAATCGCGAAAAAAATAATCAAAATAAACAGCGCAGGCAGGTAGTATGTTTAACTATAGTATTCCCATTGTTTCTCAATTTACCAGTATTGAACTGTAAGAAATAAAAATTTTTGATTTTAATCCGGCTTTAAAAGTACTGATCCTCACTTGGACATCCTTGAATAGCAAACAAAACTGTTAATAATATACGGAAATAAAATTCGAAATTTGGGGTCCAAAATGTGTCTATAATTTGAAGGGCGTTCGCGACCAAACATGAGTCTGCACTTAAAAACGATTGTTGCAGCAGTTTTTCTTGAAGAGCATATCACTTTTTTTTAATTCCTCGAGTATTAGAGTATTATTACACTGCATAATCTAGTTCTGTTGCTTAAACAAACAGTCGTATAAAACATTATTTGTTGGAATAGACTTAGACAAAATGCCCCAACAAATGCTCACATTAATGAATATAAATCAGGTCCTGATATACGCACTTTTAGAAATCCAGTTAAAAATAAATGCTATATAATCAATATACTATTTTTAAAGTGAAATTTCGTTTATATCTCAATTTAAATACAAAATTTATTTACAATTCTTCTAGCAAATGTTCATTCAAATACTTATAACCGATTGATTATTCAGCAATTATTAATATCTGGTTCTTAAAAAAAAAGTGAATACATTCAAACCTTTTTACTACAAAATAAACTAAATCTAAATCATATAAGCTTATTTGGGGGGAATATGAATTTATAATTGGGGGATAAATAATATAGTTCATCTAAATCTGACTTCATAAAAAATACTGCAATATTATTGTAATTCATGTACTGTTGATTATGTCATTTAAATAAATATTGTATATTAAATTTTGTTAACTTTTCATTTTATTTACAAGCTTATAAAAACAATCAATGTGAATTTTATATAATTTATCTGCCAGTGATCGCTATCCTAAATATGATCGTTATTAGTTGGAATAATTGTTTACCAAACACATAAACTAGATAATGGATTATATATAGTGTGTGTGAATGCTGGTAAATCATATTTATTATATTTAAACAATTTTGAACAAATGGTTGGGTAATACATATAAATTCTTATTGCTTCGTTTATGTAATTATTACTTGCTGTTTCAAATGTTACTAGTCAGAAAGCTCACCTTATATTAATTTGAAAGAGTTAACAAGTATTCATATTTGTAGATCATTTATTATTATTATTATTATTATTATTATTATTATTATTATTATTATGATTTTTTTTTTACATTTAGTTTAGAATACGTGAGCGTGAACTTTTATGAAAACTCTAAAATTGAGAATGTTCTAGTATGTTTAAATATAAGTGTTAATATATAGAACAATCTTGGTCAAATATAATGAGTGGATATTGTTAGATCCGTGTTGTGAGTCAACTCACTTCAAATTAACGAATGAAATTTTTTAAAAAATCTCTATTAGAAAAGAGTCTAAATCAGGTGAGGAAGTACATAAAACAAGCATAAGTTGTATAGTTTGAAGCATTGAGATTAAATGAACTAACTAAAGCAACTAATATCACGTCATTTTAAAAACAATTTTTCCAATGAATTCTTAACACAATGAAAACATTTGAATCTTACAATTTTCAATTTACTGATTTTAATTATTGAAGTGCAAATGAATTATCTTTGATTTAAGCATTCATTTATTTATTTTTCACATTGTCTTAAAAAAATATTACTAGACTTAGGAACAATATGAAAAACAAACCACCCAGTTAACATTTAATAAACTATAAAATACGTATATTTTACTTGTTCTAAAGAAAACTGCTATTTATGAGACAATTATGGATGTTTGAATAGTTCCTAAGGGTCGCTCAATGGATAGAAACATGCGATAACTTCCCATAGGATTCAGGAATACGTGGGCTTATCTTAACACTTTGGCCTAATAATTAGGATGCAAAATAGCATAGGAATTAAAAGTAAATAAATTAACAACTCAAAATACAGTTTTCATGAAACGAAGATATATTATCTGGTCATTTGAATTGAATATAAACTTTTTAGCATGATTAAAATGAATATTTCTCAAGAAATTAACATTTTAAAATTGTATAGCTTTCACTTATATCAAATCAATACAAAAAATACCGATAAATTCCTTTTTGTTCCAAGAAGATTTCATCATGGTGATCTTTAATATAAGCTCCAGAGCCGAAAGTGTTATCATAATATTAATTCTGATAAAACAACATCGACAATTAATATAAATAAATTTAATTAGTGATTTTTTAAAATGCTTAGATCAAAGTTTAGTGTTCGTGCTAAATAATATGTATGTTATTTAAAATATGGTTAAATCTCAGTTTAGAATAGTACTATATATTAAATCACTTAAGCTATCAAATTTAACAACTTGTTGTTGAATTACCTTTTAAAAGAAATTTCATGCTAGCTTTCGTAAGATCAGAATGTGAAATAGGCGAAATACAAGAAATTGAAAGGGATTATAGGGGATGGGGGGAGGGGGGGAAGAAATTAGATTTCCAATTTACGTATTGTTTTATTGGACTTTTTGGATAGATTTAAATCCATTAAAAAAATAAATAATCGGATTAAACATTATTAGGTTCCTATCTGATTGCCATAATTTAGTATAGCTCTGCCTAATTATCTAGTATTTAAAAGAAAGATAACGTGCCATTATATTATACAAAAGGTGTAAACAAAAAAATTAGTCAGGAAATAAACTGAACATGAAAACTATTAATTGGAGAATATTTAAATGTTTGTCGCTAAAAAAAGCATTGTTGTCTAAAGATACTTTGTTCACTAATCTTGTTCAGACTCCGAATCATAGTAATCAAAAATTGAGCACGCTGAATTGTTCTTAGCTTTAGTTTGAGGGCTATCTGTAATTCGATGGTTTGAACCTATAACATAGTCATCTGAATCTCTGTAAGTTCGACTTAATTCGTAACATTCTATGCACCTCATTACGCTATTTTTTATGATATGCTTTTCTGTATCAAATATCAGATCTTCTAATTCATTGTCAGATATTTGACTATTTTTTTCTGTGGCTTTAGCACTGAGTAAATTCTCAGTGTCTCCACTTTCAAGTATATGCTTCAAGGCATTCAATTCTGTAACTTCTCTGTTCATTAGCCTTTTGTTCAAATTTTTTACAATATCCAGCTCCTCCAGCGATTTAGACTCCAATACAGAATTGATAACTTTGCTTTCAATGTCATCATCGTCCCTATTATTAGTTTCCTTAATTTTCATTACAAAATTTCGTATTGCACCAGATTCAAGTATATAATCGCCAGATTTTGGATCTGTCTTAAATATAATTATATTTCCACATTGAGTACAACGACCATAAAATCTCCAAATGGGTATACCGAGGTATGACTCATTTTGTACCCTTTCAACTTTAGAATTAAATTTTGTTCCTACATAATGATAGAAACCACACACGTTACACCTAATAGTAAATGGATATAACATCCTTATATTCAGAAACTTTTTTTTCTTGTATCTATCATGATTCCTATTTGGTTTTGACTTTTTAAAGAGCCTCTTGCCTTCTTCTAATTTTTTTGGATCAAAGTCTGGTGGGAAGTATCGGTTCAAAACCTTTCTTTCAGACATGCTGAAAAAAGAGCTGTCCTATAGTTATATTTGAGAAATAAGAGTAGATCAGTATGAGCCCGTCCATATAAAAATATGAATTTAACGGATTTAACTATACTACAACATCGAATAAAGCGCTCTTTTTTAAATTAATATTTTTTAAACTAGAATTAACTAATGATACAAAACACAGAAAATAGTGAAAACAACATCCCAAATGAAAATCAAGATTCACAGCAAATTAACTCCTACATCGATAGTGATTTTCCAATTCTTCCGGACTGTAGCCAAGACCTCCCCAGTCATCCGAGGCTAAGCGATGAAATGGTTACTCTCAGAGAAAAGGTTCAAGATGAGCTGGTTGATATTGAAAAAAAAATATATGAGCTTGAAACATTTTATTGGAACCAGACTGCTGATATAGGGAATATGTTAAGAGGGTGGGATGGCTATGCAGCGTATAATAACGCTACAAATAGCATTGGAGGGAGAAAGTCGAGCATTGTTATTAACAAAAGTTCATGTAGAATATCCACAAACATATTTTCTGAAAAAGACCGTTGGTTTTCACTATCATCAGTTACCTCCCCAGTAGACATAGAAGCCATTGGCAGCACCCCATGTGCAGAGCTGCTTCTAGGAGAAACAAATTCTGCAACAGGATCAAACGTAGGTTCAAATGTTTCACACCATTCATAGCCACAATGCTTATGAAATATATAGACAATTTAGATAGCACTCACGCAAATAACTTTGGTAATATGCCTCCGCAGAAGCGAGCTTTTATATAGATATTTTCATACATAAGATGATACACACTGTTTTTTAATAGACTTAGATTAGAAGCATAAGTTTTAATTAAATATTATGATTTTTAATTGTAATTTTCGATATCTTCGATTAACGTCTATAGTATTATTTACCCCCATTATGAAGGGCATGCCCACACAAAGCTTTTCAAAGCGCAAAAAAAATCGAGAATTAATGCGAGGATGTCATTAAATTGAATAGTGTGGAGTATAAATTGCAAAAATTTTTAAAATAGAAATAATTTACTTAGGTTAAAGTTTGATAGCTTTTAAACATTCATCTCTATATTTTAATATACATACTCCGTGATAAATGGTTGAGAATACTTGTGAGAAGGCAGTAGCGAGTAAACCATGTTGGGGAGCAGTGAGATGGGCAGATTTAACTGTGAGTGACGCATCAAATAGTTGGATATATAATCAAAGTGATACAAAAAACGAGTCTAAATCTATTGGGCTAACTTCTCTTTTACAAAAAAACATTAAACTTAATGACTGTTCTAACGAATTTATTTGCAAGGAATCTGCTGCTAGTAAAGGGGGTGCAATCAAGGTACCAAATAGAGGATTTTTAACAAATAATTGTTTAACAACTCTAAACTTTGATAAATCTAAAGAGCCAAATTTGTCCCAAGACCAGAACATAGTCAGTAGTGAGAGTTACGATCGAGTTAAAATAAATAAAGACATAGAAAATGAAGAAATTAAATTTGGAGATGAAAAATTCAAAAGTGGCTTGAGTGATACTAATAGATTTGACCAGTCAACTAAAGGTCTAATACAATGTGCGAGTCTAAACACGCCCAAAATATTCGGTGATCTACCTCCAAATACTAGTAAATGTCACTCTAATAATAAAAAAAGAACTAAAGATTATACTGAAAAATCGGAAGATAGTGAAAATATCAATATTAACTCTGAAATACAAGTAAATCAGGTTACAATATTTAAAAAGATTAAGCATTCTAAAACAAGCGCATTTACAAGCGACAATTTGAAAATAAAGAAATCAGAAAACAGCCAAAATATGATGCAGGAAAGAAATTCGCAAAAAAAAATATCATCAAATCAACATAGCACCCCCAGAAGAACAAAAAACATCTCAAATAAATCCCCTTTGGTGGGAACTCCAAAAACGCCACAATTTAATGGTAACAGTCGTAGTGAATCGTCAGTAGACCATGTATCAAGTTCTAATGTTGACTGGAATAAACGAATTTCGAGTCGACTGTTTCAGATAGCTATTGGAAAGGGGACGAGAGCATACCAGAACTTTTTAAAATTAAAGCCTAAGAAAGAAAATAGAGATCCAAACGATCCCCAGACTCCCAATGCTCATGTAAGGTGCCCACAGAAACAGTTTACTGATCAATTAAATCAGTGGAGAAAATCTCTTCACCAGTATGATGACCCAGATTCATGCGCCTTGGAATTATGAGTCAATACACAATTGCTTGAAATTATCACTTCAACCAAAAATCATAGATACATATAGAGTAATTAAGTGTTTGATTAACATACACCAGATTAATGCGGTTAAAATAAGCTAATTTCCTCAAAAGATAGTGACATATTGTAGTGTGCTCGCAATACAACTGTTAAAGCAAACACCCTTTAACGGTTCTGTGTCCATCTCATTTGAATTACCTACCCGCCGCCAACTACATATTTATTAAATTGGAGTAAATTTTAACAAAATATGAATTAAATTAAAATGTTATGTTGATAACTCATAGTATTACTTCAATTAATACTTATCCCTATGAATAGCGCAAAAACGGATATTAGGCAAACATTTATTTTGGGATGGCTGATTCATTTGAGACTCCTAAACAGAGTTGCAAACAATGTTTATATTCAATCTTGCATTTTATCGCTCTATCTATACTATAATCATGATCCTGACATAGATAAGAGTGTTTTGGGAATATTTAGATGGTTCAGAAAGTATTTTAGAACATACTACTTGCCAAATGACTACTGGATATACAAGTTACACTCATTTGATTCGAGATTAAATACATCTTCTAAATCTAGCTGGTTAAGTGTATATTGCTCATTACAATCTGATGAAGTAAAAGAGTCTATTCCGGATTCAATAAATGGAAAAAACCAATCTGAAAGAGTAGAGAGTGATATTATTGAAAAACTTCAGGAAATAAACGGACTATTTACTTCTTCTGTAAATAAATACAGTTTTTTTATGGGAACGGTTATCAAGAGATCATTAGACTCTATTTTATCTGGAAGATGTAGCGCTGAGGCTAGTAATATTCTGTTTGCCACTCTTATTCGGGCACTAGGCTTTCACAGTCGCTTAACTCTATTTATTCCACCCGTATTTAAATATAAAAAAAAATGTGAATTCAAAAGTAATGATAGGAGGGCTGAGCTTTGGGTAGAGATATTTGAGCCAAGACTGAATAAGTGGATCTCTGTAGATATTCACCGTGGAGGGTGGAACTTTACAGGATGTGCTTTAACTAATTCAATAACGAGTACCCCAGTAGACCATTCTGTGCGGAGGAAATTAAAAGATGATAAAGGAGCATTTTCAAAACTTTTCCTCAACGACTTTAATGATAACTCTGATTCCAATGACGAAATATATGATAAAATAACGAAACCAATTTCCATTATCCCATTGAAAAAAAATGCTGAAAATCAAGATCGAATTATTAAGTATGGTATTAGTAGTGTAATTGAACAAGATGAACAGAGGGAGTCCCTGGCATTTGAGTTCTCAAAAGAAAAAAAAACTGAGGCACTATCATTGTCCCTGTTGAAATGTAAGATTGACATTTCAAGTACAAACATCAAATATAAAATGAATGATAATATAGGATGGTGGATAATATCGGTAAATGAAGATGGTTTTTTGAAAGAGACTACTAGTAGGTATGTTTTAGATTGGTCAAAAGTATCTCAGACACAGCTAAAAAATTCCAATAAACGAATGATTGATTCCGTTATTTCAAGACTAAACTCCACCAATAAATGCTGCTCCAGATTGGTCCAGTTGGATTTATTGGATGATTTTGAATTGGAAAAAATTATAAATGATAATGATTTAATTCCCGTATCAAAGATGTCATTTAAGAATCATCCAAAATACGCAATTATTTCATCCCTTAATTCTTTAGAAATAATCCACCCAAAAGAGCCTATTGTTGGTTATTTTCATGGGGAACCAATATATCTGAGAAGAAATGTTCATCGATTAAAGACCAGAGCACAATGGGAGCAAGAGCAACGTGAAATTAAAAAAAATCAACAGCCAATTAAAATTATCTACAAAAGGAACGAAAATGGCCGTGAAAGAGATAAAGTAAGACAGGAGTACTTCGCAGAGTTCCAGACTCAAATTAAACAATTGGTGGAGTTTGATTGTCTGGATAAAATTCCCAAAGGCCACTTTAAATCAATAAATATATCAACTAAGTGTAGTATTCCTGATTCATGTATTCACATTAAAGAATTAACAGAAGACACTAATGGTAATAAATGTTTGTATGCATCTAGATACATCTCTACGTGGAAAATGGAAAATACATTTGAAATAATTAAAAGAAGTGGTCTGGATTACGCAAGAGCATTTATTGGATTTGACTATAACAATGGAGCTAAACCTAAATATGATGGCCAAATTATCAATAAAGAAGACTTTACTTCTCTACAATTTTTCAAAAAACGTTATGAGTTAATTAACATCAACAAAATTGCGCATTTTATCTGGAATGACCTCATAAGCGGGATTCAACTTTTATTGAAGCGTCCATTTGGAATTGATTCCTTCAAAAACATATTTGGAAACGGTCAGTCCATGCCAATGTCCTCAAATTACAATGAAGGAATTACTCATTTAAATCCTAACTTTGCCGAGATAAGGAATCTATCAAAAAAACTGTTTGAAGAAAGTTATAAAATAATTAGTGGAAAGAAGAGAAAGCTGATCGAAAAAAAACCGAATGATCAGTGAAGCGACTCATCGATAACAATGCCCTCCATGTGCCATTTGTGGGGTTTTATCAACTTAACCATTGCATATCTTCCCAATAAATTGTCATCCATCCCAACTAATACTTTATTATAGTGTTTTGTATGTCCAACTGTGTGATTACTTTTTTCGGAATGTTCGATAAACCACACTTTAACTATCTTATCACCAGGTATCATTTCAAATACATATTCATTGTGATTAAATGACTTAAAAATGTCCGTAATTTCTGAACTTCTGCTCTTTGAAATTCCATTTGATATGGGTTTCATTTTTGCCGCAGGGGTTCCTGGCCTAGGATAGAACTTTGAAATATTTACCACGGGGAACTTGTACTTATTTATTAGTTTGACTGTTTGAATATGGTCTTTATCGCTTTCACCAGGAAATCCACAGATAATATCCGTCGCGATCGTCGCCAATGGAAGTTCTTTTAAAATTGAGTCAACTAATAAATTAAACTCCTCTACAACATAGTCTCTTTTCATGAGATCCAATACCCTGTTGCTGCCACTTTGAACAGGAATATGCAAAAATTCGAATACATTTGGGTGCTTCATAATTTCTATGATATCATTTATTTGATCTAAAACATGTGGTGGGTTTGTCATTCCTATTCTAATCATAATATCCTTTGGAATAATTTTTAAAATTTCTCTCAGCAGCTCTGATAAGTTTGTACCGATATCCTTTCCATATGCTCCAATATCTTCTGAAGTAAGCCAAAATTGCTTTACACCCTCACTAAGACTCTGATTTATTCGATTAATTATATCATCAATCGGATAGCTACCAAGATCACCTCTAGAATGCTTAGTCTTACAATAGGTACAGTTCCCAAGGCATCCCATTGAAATTGTAATTATTTCAACGAATGGATTTCGACGAATCTTAGGCAGTAATAAAGGTGGTAGGGTTGTTTCAAAAGTACCTAATACTTTGTCTGACTTCTCCAAAGTTCTATCAGGGATCAATAAAACTACATTGCCTTGCAATGTTAATTCAACGACCTCTACTATTCGGTGAATGCTTCGGACGCCAACAATGGATACATCCTTTAAAAAGTGCAGGTTAATGTCTGCCTGTGGAACGCACCCAGTTACTACTACAAATTTATCCATTGACTTAGCTAGCTCTATCAAATTCTGGCACGAATCTTGACTAGGTCCTTTGACTGTACAACTATTAATTACTAACAAATTACATTCATGTAACTCGTATACAATGGTATATCCATAATCAGAAAGAAGCCCCATCATACTCTCAGAATCACTTCTGTTATGATTGCACCCAAAATTTTTTACCATTATCTTCGCAATACCTGGAACAAGGCTCTCCTGGTGAGATGTTGGACTGTTCATTGTCTTAATAATTAATTCAGGAGTACTAGTTTTGCATTGAACATGGCTATTTTCATTAAGTTTTTTTTTATTAGAATTGTGGCCGCACCCCAAACAATCTTCTGATCCTTCTCTTCTCTTGCTATCTAAGTAATTTTTTTTATCCAAGCAGATATTTCCTTTGATAAATCTCCATCCGAAGTAAACTCCAGCACCCGCAAAACCCAATAATGTACACAACTTCAGCATCATTAGTTTTTGGCTGAGCATATTTAATAAATTCAGAACGTTATCAAAGAGTATATTGCCTACCAGTTATCTATGTTTCAGTTTACTTCAATGCCATTCAGTGGTCCTCCAATATACCAATTAGTCAATATGACAATTTACCGCATATTCCTAAAATCTTGCCGGAAAAACAGCTAGAAAAAAATAAACTATATTAAAACCACTAAATCAATACTATTTAACACTAGGATACGGATTTTGTCTATTACTAACTTTGTTTTAAAAGTGGTGCCTTAATCTCAATAGGATTGCTTGTTGGTGTTATCACGGGTGGCAAGTGAAGTGCCATGTCTAGTACAACTGCTTCTTCACTCTCTTTAATTAAAGTACCAAGTCTCTCGATAGTATCTAGCTCCTCTTGTAGTTCTTCATCAAATCCAAACATAAGCTTGGCTTGATACCATAATGATGCAGTAACTTTCTTCATCCTCATTGGGCACTCCGTGTTTTTAGTAGCTATCGCGTATGAATTCATGATAATTGTAGTAAACATGTTAAGTAGGATTGTAACAAAAAGAATTTCAAACAATAACAACATTACAGCTGCGCCGTATGCACTTTTTTCAAAATATGCATGTATACCAACTTCCGTCTCTGAAAATGGACTCCCAAAGGCGAATAAAAATAACGAGTAAAATGAAATTGAAATTGTTGAGAATTGAAGATAAATTGCTCCATACATAGCGTGCATAATTATTGAAAACGCAAATAACAAAACAATGAATATTGCAGTAAAATGCATGAAAGGTACGAATGCAAAAATAAATGTCATAAGTAAGAAACTTGTATTACTTGAGAACAATGATATCTCTAGTAGCCTTATAAACAGCAGCAAAACCGCTATTGCGTGGAATTTAGTCTTTATCCATAAACTGAAAAGCACTTGACCATAATACTCTGCGCCACTTAAATGGAGATTCTCGGACCAAAATAAATGAGGATCAATGCACTTCTTATACACAGTTTCTATGCAAAGTTCGGAGCCAAAATGAATTGCTAAACTTGAAAAAATAAATCCTAAAGTTATAAAGATTCCAATCACATTTTCCAGAGATATCTGAAACCAACTTAAAGTATTTATTCGACTTCCGAATGGATCTATAAAATGACCAATGATATCTCTAAATTTACCAAACTTTGAAATTAGTCTATATACATTGTATGGAAACATAAGTATGCTCGAAAGTGCACCTGGAAGTAACAACCACGAGAACAAGAGAATTGTTACAAGTGGCAGTAATGTAGATATAGGATAATGCTTTTGGTATGTCATACCAGTTGTAATCTCGATCTCTGGAAGATAATGATTTAAATATGGGGAGGTACGCATGAATTGGAGCTTTGCCTTCCACCAAAGTGGATACTTCTCTCTTTGTACTGCAGATACCTCAAAAACAACGGTAACCCACTCAGGGTCGCATTTAAATAGTAAGTCCCAGTGGTGATTTCTATCAATTACTAATTTTGTACCCGACCTTTTTGAGTTCTGTTCAGAAATAACCCTTCCTATAGCATTGACTCGTTTATAACTATCATTAATTTCACTGGATTGAACAATTTTTCTGTCTTTAAACAGTTCAGTATTTGCCCCACTAGAGCCATTTTCCATCTCATCTTTATAAAGTTTCTTACCTATTAAATTTAGCTTTTCGTGGATTGAAGGAATCGGACCCGATCTGTGATCCGAAGAATCTGAAAATAAAGGAAGTAGTAACTTTGAATCGTGATACATATGGAAAATTGGTCTGGATCTCTGACCCATTGGTATTTTGTTTGTATCATAGTACTTGTTTATCGCTGGTGGGAATTCACCTAGTGGAGTATTATCACCAACCTCAACGTACTTTTCTAGAGAGGAATAATCACATGGCAATTCAGGATGAGTAGGGTTTGGATGTGTCTTGTTCCAATCTATTCTAATTATATCGCAATTAAAAAACTCGGTCATTCCATCTTCTATTAATGATTTGGATTTACAAGATGCTTGAAGTAAATTTAATACGTCCGAAACTGCAGAGCCAGATATAACGGATTCCAATTCAGGTGTACCTAATTGATCTTGGATTCTATTTAGCTGTTCAGAAGTTGATGCAAACAACTTCGATCTTATCTGATTAGATATAGGTGCACTCTTATTATGACTATGCTCCATTAGAAAACAAGACACATAAAGTATTGTAAAGATAAAGATATAAAAAATATGCTTCAATCTAATATTCCTCAGTTCATCTTCATTTAATTCGCCCTCCTTCGGACCGTCAAGTGTTAGCATTCTCCTTATTGAACCATACATTTTCGATTGAATATTATTTTATAAACTAATGTTTGGCATAGAAACAAATACTATTTACATCGTTCATGTACAACTATTGTCTCCTAGGAATTAAGATCTACATTTTTTTTGAAAACAATAAAATTACACACTAAATAATTACTGTACACTCTCACAACTGTAATTATTACATTAATTAAACAATTGAAGTTTTAAGCGTCAATAAGTGTTCTCGAGATAACAATTATGTCTTATCGTGTGAATTTAGTGTGTTGTTAAACGCCGAAGAGTGGCGCCTTGCCCATTATGGGCATAAAATAGATCCATATAGATAGTTATTTCAGTAGATTATATATATATATATATATATTAGAACTCTCATATATGAACAGGCATATGTGTTAATATTTATTATTATAATATATTAAGAAAAATATCCATGAAGTATCTGTTGTACTTTTTTGATATCCTTATTCAAATATGATGGCACAAAAGCATGTTTTTTGAACGGCTTAATACAGCACTCATTTCAATAAATAACAGCTATCATACTGTTAGAAGTTGACAATAGACAGGTGCTTTGACGTACAATGCTATCACTCCCCACGTAAAAGAAAAAAAATAAACATAAAAATACGTAAATTTTGTGTCGTGTCGTGTAAAGGTTCAATTTAAAACATGTGAGTATAAGTAGATTTTTTTTTTCATATGGAAGAAAGCTCTAGAAAATTATTCAAACCGTAGAATAACACTTTTAGCCATATTTTTAATAAACAATATTCGTTTAGAGTTTGTTCTATTACACCTTATTTTTGAAGATTACAGTCAGAGTTAAAGCTATTGAATCAATTTAACAATGTGGTTATCAACACGAGTCGAAAATGTAGATACAGGAATAGCAACTAAACAAGGTCCGAGCATTCCAATTGAGGGCGTGTTTAATACTCTACTCCGAATGGGATTGATATTTGAACTAATTTGTTATCTAGGACTAACATTGATAAGTTACAACTATACAAACCAACTCAGCATCAATTACCACTCACTAGGGGAGATACTGGTTCAAGGAAATGCTCCAAAGTATATTTCATTTTGTTTCTTCATGGGAATTGTAGGCTCCCTTTATTTGATGTCATTCCAATTATTGCTTGCAGACGACACTTGCTTTGCAAGAGGTTATGTAACAGGCTCAAAGATTATTAAGATTGCAACACTACTGGACTTTATTGGTAAGACAATTGGCTTTGTGTTCACAATGCAGCTTGGAGGTAACACTGACTTAGAGTCTGCTTTCAATGCTGCAGTTGCACAGGGTGGTGTTGAAATTAATTTCCTAACTTTTGGTCAAATACTGTGTGGTATTGCATTTGTATCTTATGGCCTTGGATTTTTACTTCTAGAACTTTTTCAGGATGAAGGTGTTGGAAATACATATGGCTATATTAACTTCATTGCATTCTCTGCATCGGGTATATCTTTGCTGTTACATGCAACTACCTTCAAATGTACAGGAGCTACATTGTTTGCACTAGCATCTTTCTCTGCAGCATTGTTATGGGCTCTTCTTTTCGAGCCATCAATTAATGAATTTTCTCCAGCATTTGGTGAGACGGAGCTAACAAATGATGTTGAAACACAGGTCGAAAAGTTTACTCGTACAAATCAATACTATAATGTTGATGAAAATTACACTGGCTATTCACAACAACCGTCTTCATCAGGATACGTGAACTAAAGAAGCAACAGCAACTCTAGAATTAACACTTGTTAATATAAAATATCCATAAAGGTCTAATTAAAATAGTCTTTAGTACAACTAATGCCCTAGTTATTGAATCGATTAGTCATAATATTACGTGTTTTCTTTAAGCTAAACTCTTCCCAACGATGAAGATGTATCAAAGTAAACGGCTTTTTGTATGGCCATTCTAAAGGCCATAAATGCCTGCCCAAAAATAAAAATACTTCCTGCATCATTAACAGATGCGTTCTGTAGTCCGGCTTGAGTAACTAATCTAAAAACCTTTAATGGCTCAAATGGAAGCTTACAAACCGGTGATTCTCCAAAAAAAGTACTCTTAAGTGGAATCAATAGTGCAAATAAAACACCAACCATTATGCCAGACTTCATCTTTATCATAGAAATCCTATAAGTCAAGTTTGTAATACTTTGTTCCAAAGATTCTATTTTCGGATTTTTCTTTATTTTGCAAGGACTATTCGAAGAGATGGTTGCGTTATCAGTAATTATCCCCGTTTTATCCTTCAATTTCAATTTGTCTAGCCTCGCTCTTGATTTAATTATATTGTCCTGTATTTTTACAAATTCACTTTTTCTAAAGAATAAAAAATAAGACAGCAGCTCAGCAAATATAGAGGCAATCAAGGCTGAACATATTACGACTAATATCTTGTATTTGTTGAATTCAACAATTTGGTCTACATCAGTTTCACTCATTTTTTATATGATTAAAGTTTCTATATATATTGATATTAGTGGCGCTTCAGGCAATTTCAGGTATTCTAGCTAAATAAATATAGTGCTAAAATGCGCTGCCTCAAAAATGGAGCATTCATCTTTAATTAATTATACTGCATCTACAAACTGTTGTATAACTTACCTAAAATCTTTGAAAGTGGGATTTTGCTATCTTCAATAAATAAGTAATATCTTCTGTCGAGAGACTTTCTGCACACAATCCACCCTTCATTCCCCAACTTGAAAATACAGCTATCTACACCTTCATTATTTGAATCGATCATTCTTGTTGCTCTAAATACACATTCGCCCTCAACCGATGACATTAGAGTCTTAGTTGTCCTAATTAATCTATTAGATCTTCTTATTGCAAAATTAGATTTGTTAATATAGAAGAACCGCATTGAATCGGCAGAATTCATTATTCTCATGAACTGCTCAAATATATGTTCGTATAATTCTGAAAGACCACCACTGCAATTTATTATTTGGCTTTTTATCTCGATACACAACTGCATTTTTTTGTTAAGCTCGCAAGAAACTTCATCACCATAATCATTAGAGTTAGTACACAGTTCATCATTTAGTAAAATAACAACCATTACTTCCTTATATGTGAATGCAAGCAACCTGTACCCTTCTGAGGCACATGGAAGAAAAATTTGTGGAGAAAAAACCGAGCCAGCCTTACTATTATCGAGTTCTGATATGGGCCCAAATATAAATCCTTCATTTGAAATTTTATTGCTTCTTCCAAAAGTTGAGAAACCGCAATTCGTTTCTAAAGATGATAGTATAGGAAATCTACCATAAGGTGCATTGCATAGTTTATCATTCGTAGCAACCCCATTGTGCATAACTAAGTAATTATACAATACTTTACTTGACAAGGGATCAAGTGTAGAATATAGCATATGAGCGTCAAACAATATTGAAATATGCGAAATCTCCTTTTTGTTTTGTATCATATTTTCTACTAAATTTATTACAGAAATCTGAACTTGCCTCTCTACTGGAGCGAAATAGAATCCATTCATACTTGTTGTTATCGATAAAGTATTTAAGTCTATGGTATCAATAAATGCAGGAACAAAATCCTCTAAAACGTACTTCAAATTCTTCTTTACATTCATTATCTCTCCATGCAACAAAAAAAACGTCTCTATAAATCTGTCCAATATTGACAAGAGTGGCTCTTTATTATTTTCTTCTTGGCCTAGGCTAATATATTTACTATTTCTAAATTGGAATGGTAAATATTCAGAAACATCGCATAGAGTTTGACTACTATGTTTATCATAAATATCATCTTCAATAAACTCAACATCAGCGACTTCACCTGCTCTTATTTTTATGCAATGTGGTAGTTGCATCACAATACAAACTGTAATTTCAGAATTGATAATTTTCTTAAAGGCTATTTCATGTTGACGTGTTTTTACATAATTTAGGAGTTCCCCGCATTCTATTAAGAGAGATGACATTGACATCAATCCCTCTATCAAACCCATTTGCTGGCGTTTGACCGCAACAGAATCACATGATGGATAATAGTAAATTAATTTTTCGTCGCTATATATGTCACTTATTGAACGTTCATCATATTCGGTCGTAAGACCAGAGTCGAATATTATTAACGAAGTTATCTCCTTATCTCTAACTTCAGCCCTTGTCTTACTTTGCATAACTGTCGCTGATACTATTTCAGGCCCATGCATTATAATAATATAATTAAGTGTTGAGGGAGATAATTAATATAGTGTGTACATAAAACTTAAAAATTTGGTTTGAAACCAAGTTTACAAAAATCCTCCAACTTTTAATTACCCTATTGCAATTCTCAACACAACAATGAATTTAAATTAGATATATAATGATCAAATTATGTGAAAGCAGCCAAATTGACTAATATTTCCACATTAGTTTCATTAACTCATACTTCAACACTCCAATCAAATTTAGAAATTATATGCCGCTTATAATTACAAGGCAATTAGATCAATGTTATGCTATGGCATAGTACAATACCTATAAATAGCAATGAACTAACATAATCTATTTTCCTCTGTATTACGGCCTTAACTATACTATAAATGAGTTTAAAAGGTGCTGACTATCCAAATAACAATGAAGTTATAATTTCATACGTTGGAAATGATAAATTTCCATCTGGAAATAAACACTTAAGTAAAAGGATACTTCAGTTAGGAACAGGTCTTATTCCTTTGATCAACAATTCTGAAAAGTGTTGTTGCGAAAAAGCATGCACTGATTTGTGCTTCAATCGCCTTAATCATCAAGAATGCAATAGAAGTATATGTGGACTTTCGGACAATCTTCACGACGTTTACTGCAACAATAGGCCGTTCGTCAGACTAAATAATCAGAAAACCAAAAAATATGCCGTTGAGTGTTTTAAACTACCAAGAAAAAGAGGTCGGAAATCAAAGTTGGACCATTTAAAGGAAGGCCAGTATCCCGATATCAACACAAGACTAATATTATCAGAAAACGTATCAAAAGGCGAATTAATTATTGAATGTTTAGGAGAAATGTTAACGGATTCTGATGTGAGAGACAGATACCAAAAATACTTCAAATTGAAAAAACGGGGTGATCAAAATGTAATGAATTATAGTTCTGAAACCATCTCTTTGGCACCCGGAAAGCTTTTTTGTCTTGTTGAACATTTTATTTATTTGGATATGACTCAAATGGGTAATGAAGCAAAACACATTAGACATTCATGTAATCCTAATTCACAAGCAGAAGTCTGGATTTCTAGACCCAACTCACATATCAAAAAATTTAGATTAAAGAATGAATTCACAATCTCATGGATTCGAATGGGAATATTTGCTTTGAGTGATATTGAAAAGGGCACAGAAATAACTATAGATTATGAAAATCTAATGTCAAGATGCACACCAGACCTTGCAAGAAGTGAAAATCCCATTCGTTATTTAGGGCATCTTGAATGTAACTGCAATTACACTAATTGTAGGAAAGAAATCGGCACAAGAAAAATCCACGAATCATTTGAATTTAGCGACTTCTTAATCCCAACAACAAATAAAAAAAGAAGGAAAGACATGAAAATCACACCAAAATCTAAGGAAAAGCTAGAAGCTGTTTCATTTTCATTTAACAAAAATTCATTTGAATCATTTCTTTCTATAAGAGAAAAACTTATGGAGGACCAAAAAACTTGGAAGGAACAGAATATTAATAAAAAACCATCCAAAACAACTCAAAAGGCCATGAGTGTTTTTGAAATGGACAAAATACAGATCACTCAAATTCAAAATTCTATCCTTTACAGCAATCGTTTTAATATCCAATTAATGAGTTCTTTGGATAGACAGCCTGTTTGGCACCTCTTTTCGTCACTGTGTTGGCAAGGCTATTATGACCACCAAGAATGTTGTAATACGCACCTTATTCATAACGGTTGGTGGGAAAAATCCAAAGAAATCATGGGAAATAAGGGTGAAATAATCTCGAAACATATTAAAGTATTGAATAGACCAAAAAGAAGCAGTTGGCTGAGCTATAGAGCATCAAGTAGTGTCAATAATCATTTAAACTTCGGCCAAATTGGATGTAAAAGTATTTTTCTTCATGTTATGTCTCATCCTTGGTTATTAGCACTTAATAATTTGACAAATGTTGATGTTGAACTTGGGAGGAGCTGGAGAATGTTTAATCCCAGATCTGTCGATTTGAGTAGGTGGGCAATCATTCAAAGACTAACCTTTTTCTTCAATAAATTTAAGATAACAGATGAAGATTTATCATGGCCCATAATTGATCAAGGCCTTGGAGATGATGAAAAGTGCACCGTTTGTTTTTGTCACGGAACATTGTCATCATGTGACATATGTTTCAGAAGTCTTCACAAATCATGTTTAAAAAAATGTAATAAATTTATCACATCCTCTTCATTTTGTCTTCCTAAATGGTTACCAAAAAATCAAATTAATAGAGAGTCTTATTTTAAAGAGTTGTTAGAATACTGTTTTCTGTCGAGAAAGTCAATATACATGAGTGAAACTTCACTATACATGAACAACAAAGCAAAAAATATTACAGTTGTATATAATCCAAAATACTCAAATAATATAATAAAAAATAGCTCAATATATACACAAATTAACCAAAAAAATATGTTCATCTGCCATAAATGTAGAATCTCTGTACATACTAACTTTTGGTTAAGATTAAAGGGCAGAGAAAAACGTATCGTTGCCAAAAATGCAATGAAAATTAGGTTTGCTAGAGCATATAAGGCTGGCTTCTTTGATAAATCAAACGGTCATAAGATCACCCAAAACAACGAAAATGAGCCCAAGCCGTCAACTAAAACGAACATTCTTAGCACTAAAGAACGCATCGCGATGAGGTCTGCAAAATCTACTATGAATCACTTATTTAACTGGAGACAAAGAAATGATGTATTTAAGGCACCATTAGGGTCCAGAATTTTTAACGAGCTCTCCAGGGATTTCAAGCCAAAAACGACTACCGACAATAGATGGGAAAGGTCAAGCCAGCCTCCCATTTCAATGAAAAGAAAACAAACAACTTACATATTAAACCCTATAGTTGATCTCCCGATAACTTTTGATTCACAAGATAAACTATCGGTATCCGTACAAGACAACTGCCAAATTATCAACTCCATTTCGATTGAAGATTTTATAGATTCATTGAGGAGATGATTCTATAACGCCTAATATAACGTAAGTACAACATGTAGAGTTTACCAACCATATCTACCGGCTGTTTTCTGTTCTAATTATCTAATACTAGTAAAACTTTATAATCTCTGATTATAAACATATCGTTTTTCTTCTCCGATTATTTTAATCATAAATATTTATATTAAATATTTATTTTACACAAATGCATTTCTAAGCAAAAAGCGCCTACGCTCCAACTGCTCGCGGAAATTATTTTAAAGCCATTTTGATGAATGTCCCAAAAGATGTATTAATGATTAGCATTGAAGTAAAACGAGCTTAGCGATCAATTAGTTGTAATAACATGAGAATTCGTTGGCCAAAGGGCTTTGGTCACTCATCATACAAGAGTAACTCCAGTGAAATAGACTCAAAGGAGCAGGAACTTAAGCTAAGTTACTTACTTGGGAATTTTGACTTGGATTTAGAAAATGTAAGTGAATCTGATTATAAATTGTTTTTCAGATTTCTGAAGGCAAGACAGTTCCATGTAGACAAATCAACCGAAATGCTGAAGAAATACTTTGAATGGAGAGAGAACAGAAAAATTTCTGAGCTAATAAATAATGCTCAAATACCAATAAAAATTGATTTGTATCAGAGAGCATATCATGGAATTGATAGAACTGGTAGACCTATATACATAGATTGTATTGGAAGCAGTAATATTAAACAAATGCTGGAAATGTATCCCGAAAAAAGCTTCTTTAATCAATGGATATATGAGTATGAATTTCTCGTAAATGTTATGTCAGTTTCATGTCAAATTTATAACGCACTTAGAGAGAAAATATCTGGAAACCCAGACTTTATTGATATTAATAAGGACGAAGTTATGAATTTACTCAATTCTGGGTATTTACAATACAATCACTTTTCAACATTAAATATCATAGATATGAATGGTTTTAACATGAGTAAATTTGATGGAAATTGTAGAAAAGTAATAAAGGAACTCGTAAATATTAGCCAAAACTATTATCCAGAATTACTTGGTAAGATGATTGTAATCAATGCTCCCAGTATATTTGGAATTATTTGGAACTTTCTGAAACCTTTAATTGATGATAAAACTGCAAAAAAAATCTCAATTTACACTCACAACGATGACTGGAAGTCTGTTTTGCTTGATTTGGTTGAACCAGATCAATTACCTAAGTTTTTAGGTGGATCTCCAAAATATGAAGGAGAGTGGGTTAATGCAAATATAGGTCCATGGTCCAATCCGGTTATTCTCGAATGTATCGCAGAAAAATACCCAACAATCCCTAAGCATCTCATATTTTCTCACCAGACATTGAGGAATAATGAAAACATTCCAGAAAACTGACAATATTAGAATATCATCCATTAATATATAAGCTATTTATAAAAGTTCATTTATAAAGTAGAATGTATTTGGTTTATATTTAATTTTCATCTTGATCACTGGTTGAGTTTTTTAGATGCGCTAAATAATGCATCTGATAAATCATCATGCCAACTTGACAAAGGACAGGTAGCGGTCCATGTTTTTCTGAAGTGTTCTAATTTCCCAAATGAATCACCCATAACAATATGTGAAATTCCCAAGAGTGTCAATAATATATGGCCATGTAATCTGTTTGTTATTACAATATTGGCTCTAGATAAAAATGCCATACCATCTAATGTTCTGGAGACAGACTTTTCAATATAATCATAATTAATTAAGTCATTGTAATTTCCATCGCTATCTAACCAATCATCGACCAGTACTGTTAAGTAATCAATCCACAAGTTATTTACAGCTTTGTGTTCGGTATTTTGACTTCCCCCACTTTCTGCTGTACTATCTTCTTTATTACTTTCTCTTATTACCTTTTTAATACTACTTATTTTTACTTGATTCATCTTTATTAAAGAATTATCAAATAGTATACTCGGTGCTTCGTTATCTGTCCTAGCGTGTATCAATATGTCGAGGGAGGGAATTCCTCTCCTTTTCCTTTGATCACCAATTAGGAATGCCATGTCTGGCAGTAGTTCTAATCTAATTTGGTTAATTTTTCCGAACATTTCCCTTAAGATCTCCAACGAATTTTGGTCTCTAGCTGCAAGGAATATGTCTCCTTTATGTTTAATAAAGTGCTCAATAGTTTTAATTTTGTTTATTTGGTTTTTGAAAAATACCGTTTGAGGGAACATAACAATTTTGTAATCCATAAAATCGTTCAGTACAACATGTCTTAATTCATGATGATGAGAATATAAATCTCCAAAATTACCTCCACCGTGAAAAATGATTGCTCTTTCCTCTACTTTTACATTAAACAACTCAAGTATGTTATCAATATTATACTCGCTCAATAAATGAATTACCTTTACAATTTTTATATTCAAAAATTCCAATAATATCAATGCACCGGTGAATATTGCCGAGTCACCCCTGTTTGGATGGTCAGGGAAACCAACAAACAAAACCTCTTTCACTCCTTTAAAAACTTGACTATAATAACTTCTTAATTTGTGAGAATACATTTCTATCAAATTTTTGCATGGATGCTCTGTTTCTAATGAATTATGTCCTAGTCGCAATGGAATATTCGTACTGTTTAAAGAATTATTAATGTCAAATATACTCGATATTTTTTTATGGACCATATCATAATATTTAGGAAAGGACATAATTATTGTGCCTTTTTGTGCTGGTTTAAATTGAATGGTTGAGTTATTACCTAAGTATGCGGTACTTTTATTTGAATCCAGTAAATTTTGTGTTTCATCCATCTGGAAATAATGCATATTAATTGCATTTTTCCCGAGTATCTTAGAATTAGCCGAGTTAAGTGGCCCAAAGTAAACTGGATCCCAGTACTTTGACGATATTGAGAGGTCAAACTCCGAAGTACACATATTAGTAGAGCTGTGTCCGCATGAATATGTTGAAGGTCTCATTGGTCCATTTAATAAATAATCAAAATATTCCATTTTACTAGTATCATGCATCATATGAAAGGTTATAGGTCTAAACCCCCTTTGATGTACTCCACTACGATATGAAATTTCAGGATTGTGGAAATGAAACCCTGGAATGTGTTTAATGGATCTTTGCCCCACCATCTCTGTAACTAACAACGACAAAGATATATCTTCAAATGTTTTAAATTTAGATCCACCATTATTACATATGTCTAGATATCTTTTCCCATTTTTTATGAATAGCTTGGCTAGGGAACTACTCATTAAATATCCGGCACCACCTCTAATACCTTTAATAACCTCACCATGATATTTCCAACGCAGAATATTTGATCTTCCAGTATTCGAAATAGCTGGAGAATCCTCCAATGTTAAATAAATCTGTCCACCAATCAATACATTATCGGTGGAATTAAATGAACTTAACTCATCAACCAAGCTTGATACTACCACAAACGTATCGTCATCGAGCTTCATATACCATTTTTTTTCTGGCCAATTTTCAACCATCCACTCAAACGACGCCAAAGTTTTACAACATAGATTAAGATAATCTTCTTCACAATCCGGTATCATTGTTGGAATATTATCGTGCTTTCTAGATGAAACCAAGACATAATTACTCGATATGTGCGAATCATCGTTTCTGCACAAGTGTCTCAACCAACTATTTTTCAAGTCTTCTACTCTATTATTAAAATATTTGGGGGCTGATAAAATTGCAAACCCAATATCGCAAAGAGAAATGCTTTCTTTGTACCCCGTATTTACACTTAAATTTTGGTAATAAATATCACTCCTAACATTTCCTTGCTTGATTCCAATTTCTTTATTTGATAATTTAAGGAAAGCTCTAGTGACTATTTGATCATTGGAGGAATTTGTATTCAAGTTAATAATGTATAAATATATAAAGCATACAAAAAAAGACTTAGGGAATAAAATCTTCATATTTACGAAATGACAGTTAACAAATTAAATAATATTTTAGTATGTATAACATCAATTTCTATAAAAAAAAATGGCACCTGGTCATGTGGCACATGTGCATTTTATATGTGGATTTTAGTCTCCACATAAAAAAGAATATATAATTTGATCATTTAAGTTGAAATATGCTTTATACTAATATTGTGGTTGTTGCCAGGTATTTATGATCTTTTTGACTCGTTCAGCTTAATGTTCAAGTCATTAATCAATTTGAACATACTGTCCAGTTGCTGTTGTAAAAGTCTAGTTCGCTGCTTTTCCCCAATTAGCTCTTCACCAATTTGCTTGTTTTGCTCACAAACACTAAAATATTCGTCCTCTAGTAGCTTCTTGTCGTGTAATGTCTGTTTAATTTCTTCTTTTAAAGGATTTAAGATGGATGAATTACTTGGGTTGTTTGATATAGATAATATTGATGGTTTTAAAAAAGTTGTTAGTTGCCAATGATGGCTGGGCTCTCCCGTGTTAAAAGTCTTACCATAAATCACTACCTTGTTAACATTGCAGATAGAAAATCTATAGTTTTTGATTATTTCATGTTTAGGTTTTGTGACGCTCAACTGTGATATTTTACTGTATTCAATTTGGTCTACAATGTTTTTATACTGAGAGATTCGGAAGTCGTACTTCTCTATCATTTCCTGGTGAATAGAATTTATTTCTTGTAACTTTCGTTCTAATATTTCGTTTTCACCCCTATATTTAGCTGATTTACTTTTCAATTCATCAATAATCATTTCAAATCGCTGAAGTTCACTGGAGTGTCTTTTTCTTATTTCACCAAGCTGATGTTCCAAAATGCCTATTCTAGAAATATACGGCTTAGAAATACTATTTTCTTTTTCTTTGAAATCAGATATTTTAATTTTAAGCTCTGAGATCTCATTTTGATAAGCTTTTAGCAACTCTTCTTTATTTGCTTCATCTATAGCCAGTGAATGTTCAAGTTCAAGTATTTTTTCCTCCAATGACTTAATAGTATTTTGATAGTCCTTATTAATATCTTCATTCCGTTTTAAATTTATATTTACATGCTCTAACTCTACAATTTTAGATTTATACTGCGCTTGAGACTTCTCAAGTTCAATAATATAATTATTCAGCGTTTCTTTTTCAATTTCTAATTTGGAAATCCTGGAATTGATTAAATTGATTGTTCTCGTTTTCAAACTAACTGCGTCCTTAAGTTCTGTTGATTCATTTTTTAACTGTTCCAATTCAATTTTCAATGAACTATTTTGATCCTCAAGTTTTGATATTTTTTGAAAGATGGATAGTGGGTTCGATTGTGAGCTATTTTTACTATTTACACGGTCCTCAAATCCTTCGGGAGAGTAATTTCCATAATCTGGATTTACATTTAGTGCACTTTCCGGATGTTCACAACCTAATATAAATGAGCTACTTGGTGTGAAATCATTCAGATTGTGATCACCATCCAGCAACTCATGATCTTTATCTGCAGAACCAATTATATTTTGATTTGGTGATTTAAAATTCGGATTTTCATGGCCAACATTAATTATTTGTTTATTGCCAATATTAATGAATTCATCTACTATATTCGTGTAGTTAATTGTCGGTGAATCGATTGAGCCATCTTTAACTGTTTCTGTAATATTGCTGCGCTCTATACTTTCACATTCATCACAATTCAGGTAATCAAACATGCTATTCAGATCCTCAAATTCGGGTAATAAATTATCAGAAATATCGTTAAGATTCAAGTCATTATTCATTGAACTCCGGGAGGTTTTTGTTTCGCTCGCAGCTGGTAAAAACTGGGGTTTTAACTCTTTAGTAACACCTTCTTTACTGTGAATATCCTGATCACGACGATATTCATTGCAATAAAATTCATTAATATAATCACTCGAGCCAAATCCCCCAGAAAAACAATCGAAATCCTGTTTCTCTTGGTGAGATTTATATTGATATTTTGATATTTCAGAAACTATGTTATTCTGAATAGAGATATTGTTTGTCATACCTTTCAAACCTGTCGCCAAATCTCCAACTAACAAACTCGCACTCATTTTAATGTTGTTAGCTTTTTCAGACACTTGATTTTTCTCCGCCCAATTTACAATACTGGAGGATATTGACGACCCTGAATTAAATACATAAGAAGTGTCCCTAGTATTACTCTTCACAGCCTCCTCAAGGGTGTTACCAACAACATCCTTAAAAACAGAGACTTTATCAAACGCATTTTTTATTATTGATTGCATGTGTAAATGTTCATTGCACTAAGTACTAAAAAAATTATCAATAAATTTCGGAGTGAGCGGCTTTGAACATTTATGTTTCAAATCAAAAAATTAAGAGAAAATCACGATGGAATATTCGGCAAATAAAAAAATTATATTAGCTAGCCAGAGATGTTTATATATGAGTAAT